>OW121697.1:3645000-4152500 GCA_933228735.2 Amblyteles armatorius
CAAAGAGCGTCCCACCGTCCGTCGGCGCCGAGCGCCAGCAACAAACCAGATCTCGCTTTAATTTCTCCGTAAGAATGCCAATGCCGAAGCATTGCAAGAGTAAAAAAAAACACACACACACAGAAAACACACACAAGTGATAGATAGATAAATAGATAAATATATTTATTTTATGATAAAAAAAAAAGAAAACTGATCGTCACCGCCCGTCGTACTACACCGGGCGTTGAAAAGGCACAAAGAAACAACACAGACACACTGATAAGATATTTAAAAAAAATAATTGCATGACAAAATGCAAGAAAAAAAAAACTGAGAGACGAAGATTCGATTCGCTTTCGCGATCGTTTCGAAAAAAACCCCCAGTATCGTTTTTTGTGATAAATATTCGAGACGAAAAAAAGAGGCGAGAGGAGGGGGAAGCTTCGCTCACAGGGCAAAAGCGAACTCGTCACCCCGCCGACGAGTTTGCGAAAAAAAAAAAAATGCTTCTCCAAAAACTCCTCCCTCAAAGACTCCTCTCGAAACCACCGTTATTATACATATAAAAAAAAAACTAATTATTATTATTATTGATTAATTAATTAATTACGATTATTTTAGTGAACTTGTGATTCAATAGGGAACGTATACTATAATAACTATCGTTTATAATAATGAGGGAAACGAAAAGTGATGAAAGAAGATCTAGGAAGATCGAAACGATCGATGACGATTGATGAAGCGGTAGGGCGAATTTTAATCGCGATCATAAGGCTGATTCTGTATTTATAATGATAATGAGGGAAACGCGATTGCGGAACGAGACGCAAGGTTGGCGCTTAGGTGAAAAAAAAATGGAAACGAAGATGAAAAATAGGCACGGAGTCGGTCGAGGCGTTAGCGAACGAAAATTATTCCGATAAGATTGAGAACGAGGGCGATAAGCGGTCGTGATTAATCGGGACGATACAGAAATCTTTTTTTATCCGTGTCCGAAAAAATATTTTTATCGTCGAAATGTATACGATACTTGAATTTTTATTTCTTAACATTCAAATTTTAATTTTCGGAGCTATTTTTGTAAGCGACGAAATGAGTAAGTTTATTTATTTTTTATTTCGCACCGCTGTCTAAAAAAAGATATATATTTATTGAATGTACGAGCCTTTTTTTTGGAAAAGTCGAAAATATTTTTTTATATTAATTTTTCTTTTTGTATTTAAAAAAAAAAAAAGTTTGAGAGATATTTTTATCGTCTCGATTGGCCACCGACGCGATATGTAATAATGTACATAGCAAATGAATTTTTGGTAGCTTTAACGCGTGCGCCCTCGACGCGAATCCGCGCCTGTCGCTTCGTTGTCGCGACGAGAATAAATGGAAATCGATATTTCGAGGAGAGATAAAGAATGAGAAAAGATGGAGTGAGAAAAACGTAGGTGAAAAAAAAGATAACAAAAAAGAAAAAAAAACATTTAAGAAAACGAGCGAAGAGAAAAGTCTTTTAAAATGCCGCAGGTGGAGCAGCCATCCCACCTCGTACTGATACCGATACCGATTAACCGACTCTGCAAAAAAGCCGGATTGCAAAAAAAAAAAAAATGAAAGGAAAAATGAAGAAAAAAAAAGAAATCGTAAGAGAAACTAAGAGAAAAATAAGTAAACAACTTGTTGAACTTTCATTTTTTCAATGCTATACAGTGTTACACAGACTACAGATATTTACAATCAATATTATATTCTTACAGAGGATTATATTTACTTTAATTATTGCAAGCAGTGCGCGATGTGCAATTAACCGTATAAACATTACTATAGCTCGATAACGTAACATTTACAATACAGACCATGAAAAAAAAGGAATACTGAATAAAAAAACAACAAAATAGAATCATACGAAAGAGAAAACCGTCGTACACTAATATACTTTAAAGTAAAGATGCGCAACAATTTCAATAAGTAAAGCTCAATTTATTATCGAATTTTTTTTTAATTTTTTTTTATTAACACAAATAACACTCACAGACAAACGTTATCGAGATACCGTGATTGCCGACAATGCAGCTGATTGAATTTAACAGTATAATGATAAGGGATCCCCTCGCGTCTGCGACGATAATTTTCAAATGGTTTTTTTTTTCTGCAATACAAAGTTTTTGTTCGTTGTATGTCGCAAGCCGTATGTAGGATTTACTGCGTACGCGTAGGTACGTAGATAACGCATTTTTAATTTTTTTAAGGGGATTGCTAGCCGCTGAAATTCGTCGAATTTCGTATCGCGCAAAATATGAAAAAAAGCGACGCGATTATGGAAATTTTGAATTTTTTTCGGATGAAATGTGTTCACGGCTGAAAACTGAGCAAACTTTGTCTTTGGAACGTTTTTGTGCGGTCGATAGTTTACGAGTTACGGACCGTCGAAGTTCCGACCAATGAGACGCGCACGACAGACAGCGCGCGCGTCGCCGATGCTTCGCATTGGCCGAAACTTTATAGTCTCGTAAGTCGAGAGCTACGCCTCGTGTGAAAGAATTCCAAAGACAAAATCCACTCAGTATTGACCGCAGAATACGGTTACACTATTTTCTATTGTCAATTTTTTTTCTTGATACTCTACGCGCCGAAAAAACATTAATTTTTATCTGTTATTCGACAAACTCGTATAAATTTAATATTCAGTTAACATCTCTAAACATTGTCAAAAAATTTTGAAAAATTGAATCTAATTGTCACTAATCAATATTTTTAAACTGGCATTGCATTGCTTTTTTTGTGGCGAAAAAATCTCGAAGGATAACAGTTTTAGAGTTTTTTAAATTTTCTTGAAAAAAAAGGTACAGAGATCGCTTGTAAGCAGTCAGCGGTCCCCTTAATCGAATCGTTTCCGTCTGCACCAGTACAAAGGAACACCAATCGCAATAGAATAAACAAACGAGCCTAACAAGCCACGGGCGCTAATATTAATAATAATAAAAAAAAAAACTACAAAAATATCGTCTCAGACATCATGGGGGGGCCATACAACTCCATAGCCATAGTACCACCACAGTACAACTCAGGATCTTTTATATTATATTTTACAGATGACAATAGTTCCATAGGTGATGAAACGTGAAAAGAAAAAAAAAAAACGAAAACCACACACTCTCAAAAATCGCGTTTCTCACCGTCTCAGATAAATGAAGTAAAAAAAAAAAAAGGAAGAAAGAAACAAAAACATAAGCAGGCTCCTTACCTCACATACAATCAAATTATTGAATGAAAAAAAAGAAAAAAAGAGAAAGATGAAAACAGATGCAGCTATATATTATTATAATATATTTACATACAACAGGATTTTTACAATAGTACCGGAGTACCAGTTCGGGTGTGTTTCTTGCAACGACTGCGAGAAGCATAAAATAAAAATGAATAATAAAAAAAAGAAACTCACATAAACACACACCCGAATCGCAATCTCGCACAGCCGATTAATGCCGATTATAATAACTGTATTATACAAACCGCGGTTTTTATTATATCTGTTACTACATTGGTAAGCGATCGCAAAAATGTGAAATAAAACAGGTTTCATTTTATACGAATTATTGCAAAGAATGAAAGAAAAAAAAAGCAAACAAACAAACAAAACGTGCAAACGTGAAAAGCAAGGTGAAGCAGCAAAACTTTTTTCACCGAATAACGCGCGGATAATTATGAATATGTAATAATACAATTTTTAATTTACAATAATATTGAATGCGGATGCCCAGCAAGCAGTATGAGACTAACACACCGATGACAATTAGTATACCGAAATAAGATTAGATTATAAATGTTGCATATCATATTATAAATATTGTTATACATTTGCCAACCAGCGCCAAGTCTCGGACTTTGGGTCGTACCCTCCGACTCGATGACGACTTTGTCGTCTCGACACATAGTTGAATAATATACCGATTACACGATAAACAAAAAATCTCGTCGATTCGTCTGGTACGAAAACGATTGATGCGTTGATGCTCGAAACTGTGGAAAAATATCAATTTTATTAACGATAATAGCCAACAAATTACAATGTCAGAAGTGCAATTTCTATTATTGTTAACAGTGTAGTTGTACTTGATAATTTCCTTTTTTATTAATAATTATTGCATCGTAAAATCGCTTGAGAGTGTCGTTCGGAAGGTAGGGTGCTCCATTTTGCACCGCTGCACCATTTCTGCTCGATTGATCCACTTTGCCCCACTCCGGCAATATATTTAAGTCTCCAATAAAAAATATTTCAACATTTCCGCAAAAACATCATGCAGTCGTATTCAGGATGGTGAATTGAACAAACTTTCCCTTTATCAAAATTTCTGTAGAGGCCATAGTTACGGAGATACGAGCCGTTAAAGTTTTCCGCCAATGGGCGCCGCCCTCCAGGTGGCGCTCGCGTTCACCGCGCGACCGCATTGGTTGCGGCCTTTCTCCGCTCGTATCTCGAGAACTACGCACTCTAGAAAAAATATCCAAAGGACAATTTTGTTCAATTTCGAGCCCTCTATCCAATGGACAGAAAATGTTTGCGCCAGTTTTGCAATACACCTTGCAAATTTATTGCTTTTCAATAGGAAAAAAAACTTTTTTTCACGATTTCAAACATAACGCAAAACGCTCGACGAGATTTTCGTGACAAATAATTTACAGAGAGTTTTTCTAATCGTTCGTTCGAACGATGTATATTCGTCGATTGACAGGAGCAATAGATATTCGGAAGTTTATTATCGAGAAGTCAATTTTCTCGAAGTATTCCGAAAAAAATAAGTATATATAAACTAGATTCATTTTTATACACAAACGTTTTTTAAAGCCGATTAAACGCGATTGACCATTCGATCCATCGTCCGAGATATCCATAATACTTATATCAAAGAAGTGATACGTTACAGAATGCCGCATTAAGTAATAAATAAACATAAACATAGTAGAAAGCGGAAGATCATTTTTGACGCAGGCTGGACTATTCGCTGGGCATTAAAGTAAGAAGCAAAATAATAAAATCCACCACAAGACAGTAACGAAATGAATGAAAGAATAATAAAAAAAAAAACCGGTTACCTAGTTATACAATTTTACCAATTCACGCCAATTATTAACAGTTCAGAAAAAATAAATTAAAAAAACGGAAATCTCGCGTTCCGTTTTACACCCGAGATATATTTGTAAAACGCGCACATACACACACGAAAAACACATTACCAGGCAACAAAAAAAATCGACATCTTTTAACGAGAGAAACAAAAATGACAAGACAAAAAAAAAACATCCGGATAAGTTGAGAAAGAGATGGGAGAAAAAAAACGGTTTTGACATACGCGAAAAATTCAGAGAGACAACGAGAGGAGAAACGAGAGTGAAAAAAACAAAAAGCTAAAAAGCGTTGGAGGATTCAGCGAATCACAAAAACAGCAAACTAGTTAATAAGTTTTTGAGTTAATTTTTTTTTTTTTTAATTCCAAAACGGGGATTATCGAAAGACGATTATCATTTTTATTTTGCGCTGTTGAGAGAAAAAAAAGCGCGCGAATCGGTTTCGATGATTTTTTAAAAATATTTTAAGTAATAATTTTCGAGGCTGAGACTGCTAAGCGTTGATTTATTATTATTCCCACTATTTAACGGTAAGATAAGGACCGTCGTGTCGACTATTAATTTTTAGTTGTTTTTTTTTTACACCAAACAATTTTTGGTAAGAAATGATAATCGATGAGAAAAAAAAATCCATTTAAATGACGCGCTCGCGCGTATCTTATAGTGCATTTAATTATGTGTTGTATATAATGTAAATTATTATGCATTTGTATTCTCGCGTTAGAAGCGTTATTCTTGTATTTGCTCGTCCGGCTATTAGAGACGTTGGACGAATAAGAATGAAATTAAGAAAAGAGAAAAAAAAACGAAAAAAAAATGAAAAAAAACAAAAATTTACTTATAATGACACATGAAAAAAAAATGAAAACAATTATATCGTAAGCTTAGGAATTTTTATACCTTTTACTCGTGTAGCAGTGTAACAGAAAGAAAGAAAAAAAACGTGTGTCTCCTCTGTCTACCCCTTGCGCAATTCTTATTCGGACATGCGCAGAACGCGATTTTTTTTTTTTGCTGTTATTAATGTAAGACTATTTTTTTTGTTTTTTTAATTCGTCGTTGATCTCTCCGAGAAAACCAAATTTCGACTCTAGTCACTCTGTGCAACGTCAAGAGATTTTTTTATTCGACACTTAAAAAAATTTAACTGACCCTCTCGATCTAAGGCTACGTGCGTAAAAATTTTGAGTTTTTTTCGATAAATAAAAAAAAAAATTCCTTAAGGGGAAACTCACATGCTGTATTTTTTTTTAATTATAATTTTCCTCCAAAGGAGTCGGTGATATTTGACTGATATTTGTAAGGCGCGCGCGCGCCTCGATCGCAACGATATTTCCTATTAATGTTAATTTCATTTTGTGCTCTTAAAAAAAAAAGATTAATAAAGCACGGGCTACTCGGAATCCAGAAAATAATTTATATTAAAAAATCTGAACACATTAGATAGTTTTTAAATGTCAAAAAAAATTTAGTAAATTTGTTTTTTTATAAAAAAGCGAGGTATTGCAATACATTTTATTGACACGAGGTTTCCGTCAGGCACGTCCTTAAAAATCGTCGAAGGGTTTTAAATAGCCACATTTTTTTGCGCCCTGCAAAAAAAAAAAAAAACGCAAAGTCGTTGCTCAGAAAAATGTTCATAGTATTTCTCAATTTTTTTTCGTCTATATTTAATCACCGGTGATTGCAGCTTTTCTTCAGTAGCATTTAGTGCAATTAGCAAATAAGCGTAGTACTTACTAATTAATATTTTATGCATCGCGTAGTATTTACGATTCGAGCTAAAAAAATGGCTTTTTATAATCTTACCAACTCGAATCCCAAAAAAAAAAACTGCGCTCTGTCCGGATAAGAAAAATGAACACACACAATATCAAGGCAATTAATTAATTAATTTTCGCTACCCCGAAAAAAAACAACATTCGAATGCGTCGAATTAAATATATATATTTATTATTATTATTACGCTCATAATTATTATACTTTCCACGAGCACAATTTAGGTGAATAGAGAGAAGCTGAAAAAAACCACATACGATATATCTTTACGATAGCCGTTAAGTCAACGCTATTGTCGTAGAAACTCACAAGCGAATGAAAAAAAATAGGTATTCAAAATTCACCTGTAAATAGGTAGACAGAGATTTTTTTTATCAAGCAAAAAAAAAAAAAATAGAACTCTTATTCGAAGATAGAGTTCGTCGCTTCAGGTAGTCACGCCGCTATATTTAAGCTAAATAAGCAAAAAAAAAAATGATAACAAATATTAAAAAATGAACCCACACACACACACACGCGACACACACGTAAGGTACACGTGAAAAATATTTATTCAATGATGGCTTGCCGAATTAACGAGTTTCCTTCGATTCGGGGCCTTTTTGAAAAAGACAAAAAAGTCAGGAAGGAAAAAAAAAATTGAAGGAATTTCGATCGGTAACGATGTGTGAAAATAATGTAAGAGGGCAACTCGAGTGACTGAAAAAAATCATTGAGTGTCTGTGAAACCGAAAAAAAATTGTACGCGCATGCATTTTTTTAACCCTTTGAGGCTTTTTTTGTCTATATGAATGTCGAGGTGTCGAAATAAAAAAAATTTCGGTCCCAAGTTCGACGAAACTTTGGGGCGAATTTCGAGAATTTTCGCTCCCCCCCAAATTGCGCTTCAAAGGGTTAAGGATTTGAAAATCGAGATAAAAATAACGTAAAATAGGAAATAAAATTAAACAGCAAATGGTACAATGCCCGATTTATCGTATAAGTATAATTAATACATATGTGTATGTATGATTGACTGGCAACGATTTCTGACCAGATAATTGACCAGGAACCAGTGATAAATCACCAAAAAAAAAAAATGAAGGAAAGAAAAATCCAATTATTGATGAGATAAAAAAAAAGAGTCGCTGTGAAAAAAATTACATTTCGGCGTATTATCGTTTCTTTCGGCCGTGAATAATTCGTTGGAAAAAAGCGACTTTTTTAAGCGAGATTGTAAATTATGCGCGAAAAAAAAACGATAAAAATTAATGAAAAAAAGAAACGAAATTGAATGTGATATTACTGGTGCCACGATAACAAAAAAAAATAATAAATGCGAACGAGAGAAATGCTTGACTAAGAAGAAGCGACGAGACAGCAATTATCTGAACAGAATGAGCTTACATCAAAAATTATTTTAAAAAATAATAATAATTGTACGTGCAATAAAAATTTGTCCGAGTGCTTTTTTTATTTATTTTTTTTCGCAGCTTTTCGTGCGTTGATATATATATTATTATTCTCAAGGGAAAAAGTCAGGCAAAAAAAATAAGAAAATAATAAAAAATACTAAGTATGTTCTATTGTAAGCACAAAAAAAATACACGAAAACACACACACACGTATGGTATATTTTTAAATCTTTGAAGTGATTTCTAATCGTGAAATTTGGAAGATTCCTTAGAAAGTAGTTTTCACCGATGAACAACCGATTTTATTGGGATATTTAATAAATAACTTGCCACTTTGTCCCTCGTTTGTCTCGAAAATAAAAAATAAAAACTATTAATAATTCATTACGAAAATAAACAACCGGGTCGAACTCGAACCTCGTCATAAATCACGCATAATAAACACTCGGCATAT
This sequence comes from Amblyteles armatorius, assembly GCA_933228735.2. NCBI lineage: Eukaryota > Metazoa > Arthropoda > Insecta > Hymenoptera > Ichneumonidae > Amblyteles > Amblyteles armatorius. The sequence goes on from OW121697.1 coordinate 3,653,728, forward strand.
TTTCACCTCCGGGCTCTGACGCACGAATTTGTTTATTTATTCACTCCAGATATTCCCAGAGTGCAAAAAAAATAATAAGTTCTTGTTCTTTTCATTGTTCGAAAATCATTTTTTCCGCCAATTTCAGGATTGACGAGAAAAATCGGTTTCAATTTTTTTTTCTTATCCCTGCAACCGCTCCGATTTTTTTGTTGCTCCAAAAACGTTAACTCCGTACTTACTTCGCGATTAATTTCGGCGACAGAGCGCCCAGGATCGAATTTTCGAAATTACGCCGGATAAAAAATAAAAATAAAAAACGAAAAAATTGGAACGGCAGTAAAAAAAATGAAAATTTTTGCAGTGTAAATAATCGAACGAAGGTCGAATTTATTGTTTAATTGAGTTATCGCAAGGAAGGAAAAAAAGTATTATTGTATTTTATACATATACAGGTCTATAATCGAGTGTGTTTGATCGACGCTTTTAATCGTCGTAATTATTCAAATATAAGTTTTTCTTAATCCGATTAAAAATTGGGAGGGATCGAAAAAAAAATGCGAAGCAAACGAAAAGTCGCTGGAAAGACAGAAAGAAAACCAGTACACAAATAATATTTCGATAATAATTCACGACGAGAGGACAGAGAAGAATGAAAGAAAGAATGAGCTAGTAAAATTTAGTGTGAAAGAAAAAAAAACACACATGACATTTACACACACGCATCGATATATTTATTCGTAAAAAGACATGAAAAAAAAAAAAAAAATGGAATGTACGTTGTAAGGCGTATGTTTGTGCGTATTTCATTCGCCCGTCGTTTATATTCACCGTTTATAATATGGCATGCGGTATTTATAATAATATATTGGAAAAAAAACAAATAAAATAAATATAAAAAAAAAAATGCTGATGTCGTCGTACGCAATAACGATGTTCCTATTTTACGTTTGTTTTTTATACCATAAACGTTCCAGTAATAAACAAACACTTTTTGTCCGCTACGAGAGACTCGAGCTTATTACTTCCCGATTTATGAATTAATTTATGAATTTATTATTGTATCGAATTGAAAAAAAAAAATTAATTCGTTACGTAATTTGAAAAATCTGTTGATAATGATAAGAGATCAACTAATTTTTTGGAATCTACAATAATTGTAATTATAATTTAATTAGTACTTCACAGAGTTGGGCAAAATACTAGAAAATACTAAAAATGCAAAATACTTTTTGTACTCAAAGTACATTGATAAGTACTTCGATTGAGTCCCTCGGTTCCATTTAACGTCACGTCCCCCTTTCCAATCAATTATTCACGTTTTTGCACCCAGAAAAATAATTTATTTGACGGCCACCGTTTATTTGGTTTAAGTAAAATATTTATTTGATTTAAATAAATATTTATTTTTATCAAATAAATATTTATTTTATTCAAATAAATTTCTTTCCGGTTGTGGAATTTTTGATAAAATATTTTTTGTTGGTACGAAATGTTTTTTCTTCCGTTTATAAAATTAACGCAACGAGCTTTCTTCGCCCGAATTCTTGCATATGGTACCGGGTTGGAGAAATCACTGCGAAATACAATAATGATAGCTCGTTTCATGCTGTGATAGATGACATTGTTTTTTCGATATATATTGGCTGCTACGTCGAATCTCCCTGGTAGGATATTGAATGAATCACCGAATTCGTTCGCCACGCACGAATATTGGTGTACACAATTTATAGGATTCGTTGCGCATACATTTTCTTTTTCGTCGTTTTGAAAAAAGGTAAAAAAGGTTAAAAAAAAAGATTGTTGCTGTGCTCGTATTTTTCATCACGCTGTTCGCATCCATATGGTAGCAGACTGCGTATGCACGACGCGTGTATCGAAAAATACTGCGTCGTTTCATAAAAATCCTCGACGACCGAGAGACAATTTTAATCTCCCGAAAAGCCAGAAGCGAAATTAAAAATAATTTTTAAAATGTACATCGTAAAAGCTTACTCCAGCGCGTGCAGCTCTACGTTTTATGCAGACGACATCAAACGATGCGAATAAATTGGAAAATCAACAAGATACAAAGCTGGTTCAACCGTAGTGAACTACAGAACAGTTCCATTGTAATATTTGTTTTAAACCTAGATTACTTGGGTGATTTTTTTGGGACGTAAGTTATGTATGAAAACGAACTGAACTTGAAACTTGTTTAGGCGGACGGCATTGGAACAAACGGACAAACGGTAAAGCGGTTAAATGGACAGACGAAGACAAACAAACAGATAAATGGACGGATTAACAAAAACGGATAAATGCACAAACGGCTAAATGGCTAAATGGCTAAATGGCTAAATATCTAAATGGCTAAATATCTAAATGGCTAAATGGCCAAATGGCCAAACGGCCAAATGACTAAACGGACAAAAGCCTAAACGGACAAATGGCTAAATGGACAAAAGCCTAAACGGACAAATTGCTAAACGGATAAATTGCTAAACGGACAAATGGCTAAACGGACAAAAGCCTAAACGGACATATGGACAAATGGACAAGGAATATTCCAAAACATATTTTTGCAGAGTGTTAATAAGTGATGCTCGTTAAAATTTCGAGCACCCCGGAAATTTCACTTCCGCAAGCCACCCAAAGATAAGTCGGCCGGGAAGGGTTGAAAGATAATGGAATTTTCCCGACGGGAAGAGACGAGAAGTTGAATTTCCTGTTTAATTTGCATCGTCGAGGAACACTGATTACGAGGAGTATCGTGGGGAGGGTAAATTGGAGAAGCTGGAAGGCCCGGCAAGTTTAAATGAGCAGCAGTGCCGAGCGATCGCTAACTTTTCTTACGTTATAATCGTTATAATAGTCCGTCCAACGACCTCTTCATCGCTGATAATCCGACGCAAGGCTACCGACACGCCGTATGCCTCGAATCATTCCCACCGTACAAGCGATTTCTGCTTTACCGATAGAGAGTTCGTTAACGTCTCATAAAGTTTTCCAAGTGTCGATAAAAAAAAAAAAATTAAAAAAATCGATTAAAAAAAGGCGCGTAAATTTCAATAGCTTTTCCAAGATCCTTGGGAAAGCTTAAAGAATACAGCTCGACATGTATCCGCGTCCCGCGAGACGCTATAATAAAAGTAACGACGAAGAAAAAAAAAATAATAAATAAAACATATGGTCGTAAACTCGAGGTAAATGAAAAAGTTGGTAGAAAAAAAATATATATATATAAAATACGAAGGGAAATCGTTTGCGACGACGCGTCACGAAACTTGCCGGTCCGTGAGACTCCGACGTTTCTTTAACTATTGTGAGGAAAAAGTAGCGGCACTCACCGATTTACGATCCGCGATACGAAAAACTTTTCACCGTTCGCGCGGAGATTTTCGCACCGCTCTTTTCACTTCTTCTGCCTTTCGTACTCGCTTTATGAAGCCGTTTCTACCCTTTTTTTTAAGGAAATGAGAAATAAGAGTTATTTAGTTTCGAGCTGGAAAAAAGTTCCACGACGTTTTTGAATATTCATCGTTTTATCAAAATTCGTTCATTTCTTTATTCATGCATTTTTTATTCATCTTTTACTTCTATTTCACCCAAAAAAATCAGAGTCCGTTTTTGTTTGAATTATCGCAGGAATTTGCTTATTTATGTAAATTAAATTATTATTGATATAAATGAAAAATTACGGAAAAATTGAAATTCCGATGTCGAAAAGTCGTGTTGCGTTGGAAAAAAAATTCCAAAATTTTTCGTCGTTATCGACAATTTCTATGCATTTCCCCCCTAAATGAATTTCTCGCATGGATACCGAACGAATCGAGTCTGATGGAATTCGATAATTACTTTTCGTTGAGCTTTCCAAGATGGATCGCTTCGTTTGTCTTCTCGCGATTGTTCGGGATTAATTGAGTTTTTCACTTCCGGGTACGCTCAGCAATGCCTGGAACGAATATCTCCCCGGAGAAAAGAGGCGAAGAACAAGCCGAAGACGAGATTAAACGGGTCCCTAGCGTATTCAATGCTCAGAGCTCTACACGATAATTGTTTCCATCGTCTGGAGATATCCGTTCCGCATGGTTATCAATCGATATGTAATATTTTCCTCTTACCTGCAGAATGTTTAATAAAAAAAAAACACGCGTCGACCAAAGGTTGTCGCCAACATATTAGTTGGTTGTGAAAAAACTGGTTGGCTGTCAACGAGATTGTTGGCAGTTAAAAAAACACTTAGCTGTCATCAAAATAGTTGGCAGGTAACAAAATAGTTGGCAGGTAACAAAATAGTTGGCAGGTAACAAAATAGTTGGCAGGTAACAAAATAGTTGTCAGGTAACAAAATAGTTGTCAGGTAACAAAATAGTTGGCAGGTAACAAAATAGTTGGCGGGTAACAAAATAGTTGTCAGGTAACAAAATAGTTGGCAGGTAACAAAATAGTTGTCAAGTAACAAAATAGGTGTTACGTAACAAAATTGTTGGCAGGTAACAAAATAGTTGTTACGTAACAAAATTGTTGGCAGGTAACAAAATAGTTGTCAGGTAACAAAATAGTTGGCAGGTAACAAAATAGTTGTCAAGTAACAAAATAGTTGTTACGTAACAAAATAGTTGGCAGGTAACAAAATAGTTGTCAGGTAACAAAATAGTTGTCATGTAACAAAATAGTTGTCAGGTAACAGAATAGTTGGCAAGTAACAAAATACTTGTCAGGTAACAAAATAGTTGACAGGTAACAAAATAGTTGTCAGGTAACGAAATAGTTGTCACGTAACAAAACAATCGGCCGTCAACAAGATAGTTGGTTGGGAAACAAAAACAGTTAATTTCCAAAAGAAAAAAAATATTTGCGTTGCAAAAAATGATTTGGTTTCCAAGAAATCAGTTAAATTAATTTAATGTAATCGATGCGCAATAAATGACGCATCAATTACATTAAACAACACGACTCGGTTGGATTAAATAAATTGCACTGCGAATATTTCTACGGGGCGACGCAGTACCGACGTTTGTCCAATCAGCGAATTTAATCGACGCCGGAATGCGTCAGTCCTGCGTGAAATTATTCCGCAACGGACTTGTGTGCCGATCCATGCAGGAACTGAATTCTTTTTTTTTCGTATATCGAATAAAAAAAACAGCTACTTCGGAAGCCGTACAATTATCATGCTCAAAATCATTGGAAGCAACCGGAGCGCGAAGGGCTGCGAGTGATTTGGGCGACCCTATTTAGCGGACAATCGACGCGAGCGATTACATTCGGGATCGGTGGCTTGAGGGCGAATTGCGTAACTTCATTCATCCGAGTCGCGTAACCATTCGCGCCGTCGGAATTGTGACCGAGAAATAATCTCGCATAAATTCGATAATTCAGTGTTTCGAGCGGACTCCGCACCGTAAAAAATGTTACGAAATGTACAACACCTTTGATATACAAATTTATATTGAATATTCAACTTCGTCACATGAAATTAGAATTCACATACATTGTATTCGAATTTTTATAATTTAATTAAAAATGCAATACCTGTATATTAAAATTACCGGTGACGGCATTGAAAATTAAGACATCCGTATATGAAAGTTATGTTATTATTTAAAAAATTATACAAATAATAGTGTTTTTAATATACCGTAAATTTCATACACTGTGTATGCATAAAACTTCATATACATTTATGAATTTTCAAACAGAAATTTTTTACAGTGTATTCAATCAAATCGGATTCGCATTTCCGTCTCCATGCCTTTGTTTCCCTCCGCCCGATGCGTCGACTGACACGGCGTTGCTTTATCTACCCTTCGATGTTACGCTCTCCAAACCATTGGTCGACTGAATACGGAATTAAAATTATAAAATTACAAAATTATAATATTACAAAATCATAAAATCATAAAATTATAAAACTATAAAACTAAAGTTAGCTCGAAAACGAGCCGTTTTGAAGGGTGAGAAGCGACCGAGAATTTATGTCTCATAACGATTAGTGCACGTTCAGCCTCCAGTAAATAGCGGCACTTTATTATCCCCCTGAATCACCGCGCATAGGTAAAAAAAACGAGAGGAAGAGCGAGGCGACTCGACGTCGACGACGCTGAGTTTTTAACGTAGATGAGCCGTTACGAGCCTGCCTCAGCGACGTGTACATTTGACTCCATAAAATATTCAGAGTGTCCCACGAGGTGGATTACGACGGGGAAATAGGCGCCGCTGTCCTCATCATGAATTATGAGGCCGGTAGGCAAAGTGGAGGAGGCTGGAAGTGAAGAAGCAAAAAAGTGGATCGTCCTACTCGCAGCGACGCCCCCTCGTCGCGTGTCACCCAGATTGTCCCTGGCCCTCTTTAAAATCCCCTTTAAACCCTCTATATTTTCACATAAAAAATAAAAATCCTCCCCTTTTTCGTTTCCTGAGGGAAACTTTTTTTTTTCATTTTTTTTTTAAATCTATAAAAACGAGGCTTTTCACGTAAACGCGATGAAAATATTGCTAGTCGGGAAATCACATTCAGAAATTCACGCTCGCGCAAGAAATTAAGGACGATCGCCTAAATTAAAGATTGACCTAAATTAAAATCGGATGAAATTCAACTGAACGGCTTACGCCAAGGTAAAATTTCGAGTTTTTTTTCTGTCGTTTTCTAATAGCTTATAATGTCGAGAATTTTCGGTTCAATTTTTATGTCGAATTTGAACGAACACTTTTTTTTTCTATAATGTCTCAAAAATGGCTTCATGGATTTTTATGAAAATTTGTAACCATTCACTTCTACAGATTCTTCGGTCTTTGAAAATTTGTAACGATTCACTTCTACAGATTCTTCGGTCTTTGAAAATGATTCGTTCATTTTTCTGAATACTCATGAATTTTTTCAGATTTTCAAATTTGCTTTAAATTTCGTATTTTTTTTTCATATTAAAAAAAAAATTGTGTGATGCATCCTCAATCACGCGAATAGAGGAATTCAATAGTCAATTTTTTTTAAACTTTAAATTTTGATTTTGATTTTGGAAAAATTTGAATTTCGATTTTCACAAAGTTTCTTTTCGGAGCGACGTCGTACGACGAGCGTGCCGCGCGGAATACCGAAACGAAACGCCAACCGATTGAAACAGAAATACATTCAAACACCCGAGTCGGAGGAGAAAGAGTCGGAAGAAATAAGAGAAAATAAATAAAAAAAAGATTACGTTTATTTGGACAAGGCCGGCTGGAACTTATTGCGCTTCGAGAAAACATATCTCGAGCACAACGAGACCGACTGCCGTGGAATGCACAAAGGAATAACAAACGTCTCGGGTTCCAACGCCAGACTCGGGGGAAATTTCAATGACAACGCGCGGCCGACGGAGAAAATGAAGAACAAAAAGGGGAAAACGGATATCCAACGAAAAAAAAAAAAGAAAAAAAGAAATCCTTGAAGAATAACGTCAATGAATTCCCGTGCAAATAAAAAAAAAAAAAAAAAAAAAGGTGAAATGAAAATAGAGTTGTTCTGTTACGCGCTGGCTCGGAGATTCTCCCGTCCATCGAGACGAGCTGGACAAAAGTCCCTTCCCTTCCGGACCGAAACATCCCCGACGTTCCGAGGGATCAAAGAAGAAAAAAAAAATGAAAGAAGACATTTTTTTTTTTTTTTTTTTTTTCATGAGGTAAATCAGATTTTTTTTCGAGTCTTGTCACTCAATCTCCAGGGGGTCGCGAAGAAGTATGGAAATAAACGTGTTTCCGTTGAGCCGGTGAGTAAAGGAAATGTTTCGGAGGGTTGATAGTTCCAAATCTGGTGGAAGAGTGGACGAGCGCCGATTCCTTCGGGAATGGCCCGAGATTCTTCGGGCCTGGAAGCCGTTTTCGTTGCCATGGAAATATCGACGATGCTCTTCTTCGCCTTCTCCTGTACAAGATTTTCTATTAAGGACCATCGCTCGTCGAGGTGGGCATTTTTTTTCCGGCTAGGCCAAAAAGGCCGACATCTAACATTCCGTTCATCATCGAATACAATGCCAGAAACAAATTAGTGATAAAAATTAGTTCGTTGCAAAATTGATTTATCTACGATTGATTATTAAATCCATAGCAAGTTCCGTTTCACGGGATTAAGAGATTTTCTTGTTCAACCGTGTTAATCTCGTTCCGAGCCTCCCCTCCGGTCCGGCTTTTCCCGGCTTCCCTGGAATTGCCATTTAACGCACGTCCGCAATATCAGTAGCGTTATAGCAATCTCAATGGATATTCAATAAGACCCGGAATACAAATGTTTCTTTTACCCGTGGAATTCCGTAGTGGCTCGCACGGGATTCCGAGAAACACGCCAAGAGACTAAACAGAATACGCGAAACGGGGGAGCCGGACAATTTTTTTTGGGATCAGAGGATCTTGATCCCGGTCCGTAATTCGGGTATCCCCAGGACATTTCGATCGAGTTACCGGGTTCATCGACAACCGACTTTTTCCCCCGAGCAAGACGAAGTTCCTGCTCGAATCCCATTCACGCACCTATCTTCTTGTATCCTTTTCGTAATTTCGCTCTTATCGCCCGGTCGAACCGGAAACACAAATTTGACCGCCCAAAACATGCCCGATCGTCGTTCCAACCAGGAAACAATCTTCATTTCTTGTTGTCGTGTCGAGAAATTACTTGTCGCAAAAAAATCTATAAAATGTATCTCTAATGCTTATTGTTTTGGACCAATTGTTTTCTTCCAAACTGTATCTCACGGTATTCCAACAACTGAACAATCCAAACGAAGAAGAAATTAGTTCTCAAGAGTAATCATAGCTTCGCATCTTAGTCGTTATCTAGTAGAGTCGGGATCTGGTAGGGTCGTTATCTGGTAGTCTTTATCTGGTAGGGTCGTTGTCCAGTAGGGTCGTTATCTGGTAAGGTCGTTATCCAGTAGGGTCGTTATCTGGTAAGGTCGTTATCCAGTAGGGTCGTTATCCGGTAGGGCCGTTATCCAGTAAGGTCATTATCCAGTAGGGTCGTTATCCAGTAGGGTCGTTATCCGGTAGGGCCGTTATCCAGTAAGGTCATTATCCAGTAGGGTCGTTATCTGGTAAGGTCGTTATCCAGTAGGGTCGTTATCCAGTAGGGTCGTTATCCAGTAGGGTCGTTATCCGGTAGGGTTGTTATCTGGTAGGGTCGTCATCTGGTAGGGTCGTCATCTGGTAGGGTCGTCATCTGGTAGGGTCGTTATCCAGTAAGGTCATTATCCAGTAGGGTCGTTATCTGGTAAGGTTATCCAGTAGGGTCGTTATCCAGTAGGGTCGTTATCCAGTAGGGTCGTTATCCAGTAGGGTCGTTATCCGGTAGGGTCGTTATCTGGTAGGGTCGTCATCTGGTAGGGTCGTCATCTGGTAGGGTCGTTATCTGGCAGGCTTGTTATCTGGTAGGGTCGTCATCTGGTAGGGTTCTAATCTGGCAGGATCGTTATCTGTCAGGGTCGTTATCTCTTAGGCTTGTTATCTGGTAGGGTTCTTATCTGTTAGAGCTGTGAGTGGTAGAGATGTAAATGTGCCATCGTATTCAGAATTCATAGACTTCCTCCCAGAATCACCCGGGATGATGGTCATTCGCCCTGACCCTCCTAAAAAAAAATGACCTCCATTCCCTACGCTATTGTTGATACTCTATCCGCCCCACTGTCCGACATCTCCATTGGACAAATTCGCGTCCTGATACAGAGTCGTTGCTCAACACCGAGTAACAAATCCCCTATCGCAGTTCGATCAGAAACTGCCCAACTGCCTCACGGCGAAAGGAGGTTCCGAAACGATCCCTCAAAGTCCCGCTGATCGTCCCGTCGAAGATATCATTGTCCACGCCGACGCTCGTTGTTTCTTCATTCGTGCGGAATATCGAGTCGAATATTTCATGACGGCCGTGGGGGACTCTTTGTGGCCGGGTCACCGATCCTTGTCAGCATTGTCACCGATGCCAAGGTTTTCCACGCCATCGAGGACATCGACCGCCTCCGGATGAACTAGCAGTGCCCGCCCCTCGCCCCGCCGCCCCAGGCAACTACGCATTACGCTTTTATGACGTTTGACGGTGCTGGAATTTTAGACAAAGGAAGATGATTCTTGGAAATTGAGGGAATTCACCAACTCGGCTTGATCCTGCTTATTACTCCGCCAAAGGCATGGAATTAACGGCTGGGAAAACAACGTCGAGCTACAAAGAAACCGGAAACAGAAGCTGGTTTCCTAGAAGCAAAGCCATTTTAAAAAAAATTTTCTTCCTTTTTTGGGGTTTTTGTGGTCCCTTCTTTTCTTGGGTTTAGGTTTTTTTTGTGGTTCCTCCCTTTGGGGGGGGGGGGGGGGGGGGGGGGGTCAGCCGGTAGGGTAGACCGGGGCAAAATGGCACAGCGGGGCAAAACGGGACAGTGAGGGCAAAACTCAATTTTCCAATGATTTTTGAATGCCCAATTTAGTCCCAACGATACATGCGAATTTTCAAACCCGTTTTGCCCCACGTACCACCATCGTCACCATCCAAAAGTTATTGGAGAATTGCGTTGCGTCTCGTTATCCCATTTTGCCCCGGTGTGTCATTTTGCCCCGCGCTCCCCTAGCTCGGATGGGATAATTTACTGGCGAAGTGGAAGTGGCAATGGTTGTGTGTCAAATTGTCAAGATTCCGTTAGTGGTAAATTTAGGGCCTCGCTTGCTTTTTGCTTTCCGTCCAATTTGACACCTCTTTTTTATCACTCTTAGCCAAACCCGACCCTGCGAGTCGATTTCGCCCGACTCGGTATCTCGAGGCGTGGAACAACAACGGTCCGTAAAACAATCATATTAAACGATGAAAATAAATCGAAAGAAAAGCCCACGCAACGCGGCGCAAATAGAATGAGAATAGGCGACTTAAGAGGAACGGAGAGTCTGCGGGGAATCCGAAAGGCCCTTCTCATTCGTGACCGTTTTACAGAAGCCAGAGAGACGGATAGCGAAGAATAACACCGGTGATCCTTCCGAATCCTCAGAGGTCGCGCGGATCGAGAGATCCTAAACAAACCAGAGTCGGAGCCAGAAGTGCCTCGGGGCGCTATATCCTATTACACGGGCTCCCGCAGGATGAACGAGAATCTCGAGGAAGATCATGGCGTCGGACCTCCATTTCGGTCAATTCGATAAATTCCTTGGACAAACGAGTTGCGGACGTAGCCGGTGATAAAATGAAGGGCAAATTATGCTGACCGACGGTCCTTCAATGTCGGGGCGGGGGGAGGGGGGGGGGGGGGAGTTTTTTACCCTCCAAAGAGAATCGAGGAGATCCAGCAGTACTTTTGTATTCGGTCCGGGCGACGCCTTTTATGCGAGACCCGCAGGTTTCCCCCCGTTTCTCCGTCTCTGGCTGCAGTCTTCCATTTTCCAACCTCCAATCTCTTCGGCCGGGGCTGCTAATGCAATCGGCTTCCCAATGGCGCACGAAAGTAAGCGTAAGAGTTTTTTCATGCGGGCCGGAAGCGACCGCCCGTTCGAACCGTTTTTCTCGATCGCATCGACGAGCGACCCCGACGAAGAGGAATCGAATCACTGTTAGGACGGGAATGAGAGGAGTCGGTCGGAGGAATTTTTCGAGCCAACCGGATTACCAGCCAACTTTGTCATGCTTGGCATCCGGGCTGATCTTTGGCCGGAAGACCTCGCGGCGAAATGACGTTTGGGGCGGAACGGTGAAAGACGATCTCCTGTTTGCTCAAGAAAATTCTGTGCCGTTGGCACTCAAGCTCATTGTAGGGACTCGTTACGCGGTAGGAAAGAGTTAAGGCGTTGATTGATAAGTCGGATGGCCGATGAGGCGAGGTGAGAACGGGCTGAGATAAGCGGGATGAGAGAAGGGGAAAAGGTGGATTTGTGGAAGCGAGTCACTGCCGACGAGGACTAATCTAGAACTGGTCGGCTGGTCTGTGTTGCAGCCGTCGCAGCACCCGTCGATGGAATCGCGTTGGGAACCGGTGGAACCGCGATCGGGTCAATGGCGGCTGCTCCCGGTGAGCCGGGAACCGGCACGTGGGACTCGCCCAGGCTCTGCCCACTTTGCGCACGAGTCTACAGCAACAACAGCAATCTGCGTCGTCATCTGAGAACCGCTCACTCGTCCAACGCCACCGATCTTCTCGAGCTAACGTCCCTGCAGCGAAGATCCCTGCTCATCTCATCCGCTTCCGGCGCATCCAACGTCACCGACAGTCAGTCCAATGATGCGTTTTCAGCGGAGAACAATGGTCGAGCCTATCGTGAGGATGGGGACAATAAGGCTGATGTCCAGAATATGGACTTTCGGTACGATGACCCTTTGGCGTATTGAAGCCTCCGGATTCAATTCGGATTGAGGGGGTTGCGGTTTCGAAGGAACTTTGAAGAGGAAAAGGGACGAGCTGTGAATGAACATTCCGGAATCGACATTCTGATCCGGGGAAGGTTCGAAAGGCGCTTTGGGAATGTCATCGAAAGCTTAAAATGGCAAGTCACCTATCGGAAACGGATGTTCAACCTCGATTTCCTGGCAACCTTGCGAATGCTCTTTGGGGACTTATAAAATCATCCCGAAATTTTCTTACATCAGGAGTTGAACAAGAATACTGAGGGCTTGATAACGGATATTCCGGAACTGGTATTATTCTGCATGCAATGACTCTTTGGGGAGTTGTAGAATTTTCCCGAAATTTGCCTACATTGGGAGTTAAAGACTTTGGGCCCGAAAACGGATATTCCGGAACTGGCGTTGTCTGGAAACGATGATTCTTTCGGGACGTATTGAATCCTCCGCACAGCTTCCTACCGCAGGATTCGTTCCAGCGGAGGTTAAAGAGGAACGCTCCGAAGACGGTCCAGAAGCGGCATGTTGGGATCGCGGCTCGTTGCAATCTCGCGCCGAATCTCTCCTTCCCATGGGACGGTTCGGTGAACTCCGGCAGTTGAAAAGATAAGGATGGGTCTCGGATAAGGCACCCCACTCAATGTGACAAATACGCGTCAGTTCGGTATCCGACAATCCTGCCCAACGGTCTCTCCTCGTCAAAGTCCTTTAATAACGACGGAAGGCAAAAGCAAAGTTTGGGACACCTAAATGTCAAAAAGCCGCAGTAATTTTCCATGAAGCTCTGGAACACAAACGTCGGGAATGGAATCTGTGGTGGTAAATCTAGCAAAGACTATTTCGAAAGCCAACACATCAGGAGGTGGAATTCGATATTCAAGTGTGTGAAGACACTTTGGAAAACCAACAACCAACAACCCCTAAGTGAGCTTTATTGGTGATGTTTACAAAAGAACTTAACAGACCAAAGGAACTTTACAGTGGAATTCTTCTGCGTGCAACGGATGGTGAAACACGGAACACGAGTACAGTTCTTCCGCACACGAAGATCAAGGTCCGGGTCGGTGAACTCCAGCAGTTGAAAAGATAAGGATGGGTCTCGGATAAGGCATCCCACTTAGTGTGACAAATACGCGTCATTTGGGTACCCACAATTCTGTACAACGGTCTCTCCTCGTTAAAGTGGTTTTATAACGGCGGAAGGTGAAGTAAAACCTAAATGGGACCTAAATGGGACCTAAATGACACCTAAATGACACCTAAATGACATCTAAACGACACCCAAACGACTCCCAAATGACACCCAAATGACACCCAAACGACACCCAAACGACACCTAAATGACACCCAGATGACACCCAAATGACAATTAAGTGTCAAATGGCTGCAGTACTTTTCGATGAAGTTCTGGAACACAAATCTTGGTAAGCGAATATCTGGTCGTAAATCTGGCAAAGACAATTTGAAAAGCCAACACCTTCTCGCTGGGATTTCACCCCGCCAAAGCTTGCACATACAATTCGAAAAACCAACAACCAACAACCCTCAATCGAACCTCACCGATGATGGTTACAAAAGAACTTCACAGACCAAAGGAACATTACAGTGGAATTCTACCGCGTGCATCGGACGGCAAACCATGAAGACCCAGTTCCGGAATCTTTGGATCCTGTTCGCAGCCGTCAAAGAATTCAAACGCCGTGTCATCAAATGTCACGTCAGATCCAAATGGCTCGTTCGGTGCATCGAACGGGACCAAAGCGGCGAAAATGAAAAGTTTCCCGCCGTGACGTTTTTATCCGAAGCTCGACATCGAGGAATTCCGGGCTTAGACTGGGATGAGTCGAGGCGAATAAGCAGCAGGGCGCGGATTGATCCGGCTAGGGAAGAGCCGTGGGGGATTCGTTCGTACGTTGCCCAGCCGTTCCGCGACGGGATATTTGTTGGCACAATCTAATCGCAGCTGCTCCTCGAGCGTCCCGCTCTCTGCGGGAGTTACACGACCGATGGCAAAAAGTGTGGTCGGACGGCGCGGCGCGCGCGGCGGACGAAGCGAGATAGAGTCGCGGAGTCTCCGGTGGGAATCCGGAGCGAACCAAAGCCGTCGACCTCGGTCCGGCCCACGCTGGGCGAACACACGGAAGAGCCCGGCGGAGCCGAGTGTTAACGCAGCTCGGTTCGTAAAGCTTTCGGAAAAGCGGATAAAGGCGGGACTCGGACCTAGGGAAGAGGCGATTCTCGGCCCGGCGTCACCGCGCCAGGATTCACTCGAGATTTTACAACACTTTTCTGGCCGGACGACGAAAATTTATTGAGGCTCTTTTTCGCAACAGAAAAAATGTGACGATGTTTGCGAGCAAAATTTGATAAATTGTGAACGAAATAATTTTTGTCATTGGAAAGCGAAATAATTGGGATGAAAAATGTGTAAAAAAATACAAAAGATCATTAAATATACGATTTGCAACGAGCATTGAAGCAGCGATGAATTACAAAAATTCTTACAATCCTATCCCTTTTTTTTGGCATCTACAGGTGAAATTTGCGATGATGTTTTATTTATAACGTTAACATCGGCAGACAATTTTGCATTTTTTTTAAAAATAAAAAATGCTTCGTCATCGGTGAAATATCGTTATTCAAGTTAACCATTTTATTCAAGTTAAGAATTTTATCAAAATTACAGTACTTCGTGATGTGCCGAAAATCTGAAAAAAAATCGTTCGCACACTTTCGCACACTATAATGTTCGGTTTTCTCAATCACTTGTAAGTTTTCAATCAAAATTCGACTGCACACCGACGCGTTTATGTCAATATCATAATCCTGCATGATTCGACGCACATGTGTAGCATATTAAAAACGCTAAGTCGGAACTGAAAAATTGTCTAGGTCCGTCGGTAAAACAGATAAAGCAAGTTAAAAAAAAAAAAAAAAAAACAGCTCCAGCAGTTCCTTAATCGAGGTTCCACTGTATTCGAGTGCGCGATAACGCGTCGCGCATTTTCCGAGCGTCATTATTCTCAGTCATACGATTCCGAGCTCGCGCTGTTTTTTCCCTCTTTTACTCAAAACTACATTTTCAAAAAAAAAAAAAAACGATTCATCCGATTCATTTGAACCAAAGGTTTTCACACACATCATTGCAAACCCTTGTCGATAAACCTCCACATTTAATAAAAAAATTAATTTACTGCACACCGACGCGTTTATGTCAATATCATAATCCTACATGATTCGACGCACATGTGTAGCATATTAAAAACGCTAAGTCGGAACTGAAAAATTGTCTAGGTCCGTCGGTAAAAGAGATAAAGCAAGTTAAAAAAAAAAAAAAAAAAACAGCTCCAGCAGTTCCTTAATCGAGGTTCCACTGTATTCGAGTGCGCGATAACGCGTCGCGCATTTTCCGAGCGTCATTATTCTCAGTCATACGATTCCGAGCACGCGCTGTTTTTTCCCTCTTTTACTCAAAACTACATTTTCAAAAAAAACAAACTATTCATCCGATTCATTTCAACCAAAGGTTTTCACACACATCATTGCAAACCCTTGTCGATAAACCTCCACATTTGATAAAAAAATTAATTTACTGCACACCGACGCGTTTATGTCAATATCATAATCCTGCATGATTTGACGCACATGTGTAGCATATTAACAACGCCAAGTCGGAACTGAAAAATTGTCTAGGTCCGTCGGTAAAACAGATAAAGCAAGTTAAAAAAAAAAAAAAAAAAAAAGCAGCTCCAGCAGTTCCTTAATCGAGGTTCCACTGTATTCGAGTGCGCGATAACGCGTCGCGCATTTTCCGAGCGTCATTATTCTCAGTCATACGATTCCGAGCTCGCGCTGTTTTTTCCCCTCTTTCAAGGCTGTCGCCCGACGATCAGACGCTTCTTCGTTCCGGCTCGGCTCCTCGCGTTCATCGTGCACCAAAGGATCCGTGATTCGATATCGGTCTCTGTCATTTTCCGTTTTCATTATTGACGCGCTTGTGTGCGGGTAACGACTGCGATCCAACGTACGATAAATAGAAGTCCGATGAGGCGAGTGCTTCGCACCCGTCGTCGAGACATAATTGCTCCGTCGTCTTTTTACCGACAGCTCCGCGCCGCTCCATCTTCTTTGACCGTAGCAAGCTGTCTCCAGACGACGGGCTCCAGGATGTGTGTGTATACGGTTTTAATTTTTGAAATTATTGCTATGATCCGTATGACCCCCTTTAACCCTGTTATTGACCCCCTTTGACCCTATTATTGACCCCCTTCAACCCTATTATCGACCCCCCTGACCCTATTATTGACCCCGTTTGACCCTTTTATCGACCCCCCTTTAACCCTATTATCACCCCCTCTGACCCTATTATTGACCCCCCCCCCCCCCCCCCCCCCCCCCCCCCCCCGATTCTTGACACTGCAGCGACGGCGGCGGGGACATATTTTTATATTACAGAGAGATATACGTAGAAAATAATGTAAATCTATTTTCCGCGAAGATGTCGATTTTATTACTTCGCAGGATAAATTCGTGAGTAAATAATCTTTATCTCGTCGACAGTTTCATAAATTTGTCGCGACCGTGTCGATGACCAACTCAAGATCACTTTATGTATTTTCTTTCGACGTGACATTTTCGTGATAAATTGGATCCGAAAAGTGTCGTTAGGATTTGTGAAAAAAAATATTAAATAACACTTTCGTATAATAATGATAATAAAAATAATAATAACGATCATAATCAATTGAGTAAAAACTTCACGGGTAATTAAAACTTTTATTTTTCATTCGAGGCGCGTATACAGGAAAATTTCTTATTCAACCGTCCCTCCTCTCTTATTTAACGAGCAATCTCGAAGTCTTGAGGGGTTGCGCTACAGCGGCGTCAAAGCTCACCGCGATACTCTCACCCCATTCTCTGTCCTCTCTTCTTTTCATTTGATCCTTTCCATCCTGTTTCCCTCGGTTCCAGATGGGGTGCAAAAAACGCGCCCCCACCGTTATCAATCGCGCCGACTGTCATTATCCACATAGCGCGGAAATATTTCTGACATTTTTAGAACATATTTTTTTTTTAATATTGTTAAAATATTTTACCGATATTGCAAAATATTTTACGAATATTGCAAAATATTTTACGAATATTGCCAAATATTTCTACAATATTTTTAAATGTTGGGAACATTTTTATTATTATGGCTGAAGGACTTAGGTCGTTGGCCAATTGACAATATATATCTGAACCAATCTTAACGC
Source organism: Amblyteles armatorius (assembly GCA_933228735.2). Taxonomy (NCBI): domain Eukaryota; kingdom Metazoa; phylum Arthropoda; class Insecta; order Hymenoptera; family Ichneumonidae; genus Amblyteles; species Amblyteles armatorius. The sequence goes on from OW121697.1 coordinate 3,671,278, forward strand.
TTGGATATATTTCGGACAAATTCAATACCAGAAGTCTTTTCAAAAAATTCAAAATCACGTAAAATCTAAAATCCATCCTCAGTATTCATGTAAAATATCGTAGCGGACGAACAGACACGTCCGTACAGAAAAATGTAACTTTTTGTAATCCGCGCACAAAAGAGTCTTCCTTTTTGTGCATGTAAAGTTTCTCCAGAGTGGCGCTTTTTACTATTTCATGCGGAAAACATACGAGTTACCTTTTTCCCATAATTCACAGGCACTCAAAGGGGAAGTTGTAAAAAAATAAAATAAAAAAAATTACCCTTCATCTACGCATGTCTCGTACAGTGCATCATTTTTTTTACGCAAAAAAAAAGCGCAATTTTTTTTATTATCCCGAGTGTTCGTTACGATCCATAAACTCAGATCCTATAAACCGGAGATGGAAGTTGCAAGGTACAAGTGTGCAAGCGTGCAACGAGGACGATAACTTTCCATACACGTTTACAACTTTTTGCCGCGTCATTAATTTTTTCCATCTCTCGAAACTACCGACGCCGATTTTTTATTTTTTCCAATTTTTGTTTTATATTTTTATTCATTTTATTATTATTCCGTAGTCGAACAAGTGCGTTTTTTCGTCGGACATGCGGCAGCCTCGTAAAATATATTTTCGAAGCTTTCACCCGTTTCGCTCCTCATATTTTTTTTTCCCTATTCACGCTTCTGTTTCGTCCATCGACTTTTTGTTTGGCTTATTTCTTCCCGTTTTTTTTTTTTTTTTCTGTCACTTTATTTCTCGCGCAACTCGCGCGGCTCAGCGACGAGCACTCTCGGACCGAGTCGATAGACACGAAAAACCGGAATGAACTCGGACAACCGGAACGGCCCGCCTCGTTGCCCGTATTTATCCGAACGATCTGTACTCTCGTGAAGAGCATTTTTTGTTTCGTCTTTTACTCCCCTGAATGACAAAGTTTTTACTTCATTTAATTTGCAATTATACGAGCGAGCTGTGTGCACGCTAGATTTATATTTTCCGCCCGTATTGCATTGTGAGGTGGGTGGAACCTCATGTTTGAACGAGAGCTGGGCAAAGTACTTTAAGTTCTCATAAAGTACCAAAAACAATCGTCTTTAGTCGTTTATCAAGTAACGAAAAAAAATTTATTACATTACATATATACATTCATACAAACGAACTGGGCAAAGTACTCAAAGTACTACGAACTTGAAGTACCAAGTACTTAAAGTACATTGTCTTATGCATGCATTGAAATTTGGGAAAAAAGGATTAATTTCACCGTTTTTTAATAATTTTTTTGTTTTTCTATGCACCGGAATTTAGTTTCAACTTTTGATTCCGAGGCCTTCGAGTTCGAGTCCATGTTTCGAGAAAGAAAAATGTATCATTTTTTTTCTACTAAAAACACACCTTCGATTCTGCTCCAAATATCACAAGACATTTGTCAGTGTATGAAGATTCTAAGAAAAAAATCTCAAAGTGATACCAGCGATTCTTACGTCCTAAAAAAAAAAAATAAACAAACAAAAAAATCCCAATTACGCAATTGCAGACCCGAAAATATGAAAATTTCAATTTTCACCTCTTTTTTCACAGTCTAGTCCGAAAAAAAATTCACGCAAAAACCACAGCCATGAGATTCCTTTTTCCCTTAAGATACTTTCTACCCTTTTTCCAAAACCGCAAAAAAAAAAAAAAAAAAAATCCAATGACGTAGTTCGATCCGAAGAGAGACTAAAATCGATACGGTAGTTTTTCCGCCGACATCGATGCCCGCTGTGCGCATTACGAGTCGGTGTGTCTCTCCGTGTGTGTGCGCGAGCGAGGGTGCAAAAAGCACTCGACTGTCGTCGCCGGAGTGAGATATGGAGAGCGTAATAGAGAGCGCAGAAGAAGAAAGAGAGTGGAGAAACGAGTCGGGTACTTTCGCGGAACGGAGGTCCATTGTATCGGTGTGGGTAGAAAAAAAAAAAAAAAAAAAAAAAAAAAAAAAATTGAGATTGGAGGGCTGGAGGGATGCGAGTCGGAGAGACCGAGGGCAAGGGGATCAATTACCCTCTTAGCCATTGACGGCACGACACGTTCGATGGATTTTTCCTGGAATAATAGATCGCCCCCCCGACGCCGAAACCGAGCACCTTTCCGGGGAATCCCCCTCTTCTTCGAACTGAAATAACTATTTCACTTCTCTTTCCAAACCTCGCAGACTTGCTTTTTTTTTTTTTCGCCTCAAACCTCTATGCCTTATTCCCGTTGAGGTTTTTTTTTTTTTTTAGGAGCTTTCTCTTTCCCCTCTGCATCCCCTTCGATCGGGCGGTGAAACCGCGGACGGGGGTGATTCTTCACGCGCACTCGCTATTCTTGCGGACCGCCTGTGCACTGTGACGGCGCACGCTCCGTCTACGCTTGCATTTTTATTCGGATCGGTCGCGGCTTTGGTGAAGGAAATTCGCCGAGTCATCGAGAATCTTGGAAGATTGGCCCATTTTGTATTATAATAATGATAATAATACTAATAATAATAATAATAATAATAATATATTATGTTATTATAATATTATTATTATTATTATATTATTATTATTATTATTATTATTATTATTATTATTATTATTATTATTATTATTATTATTATTATTATTATTATTATTATTATTATTATTATTATTATTATTATTATTATTATTATTATTATTATTATTATTATTATTATTATTATTATTATTATTATTATTATGATTATTATTATTATTATTATTATTATTATTATTATTATTATTATTATTATTATTATTATTATTATTATTATTATTATTATTATTATTATTGCGAGTCCATGACGGATACGTGTGGCAGATTTTGTGCAGATTTTAAGGAAAAACAGATTTCATGGCGAAAATGTGCGAACATAAATTAATGTGAGCTGTTTTCTGTTTTCTGTTGCGAGCAGCTCGAAGAGTGCGACGGGGAAGGCCCAGACTGGGCACCAGAGGCGGACGGCACTTATCGTCCGTTCACGGGAACTCGCCGTCGAGAAATGACTGGCTTCCTGGTCCCCTGGACATGAGCACGACTCCACCAGCGATGCCCGCTTTTCGGGGATTCGAGGAGTCATCCTCGGACGGGGTGGTAAGTTAAAATATTTTCAATATTTCAGACAAATATTTTCAATATTTCAGAAAAATATTTTCAATATTTCAGAAAAATATTTTCAATATTTCAGAAAAATATCTTCAATATTCCTGAAAAATATCTTCAATATTTCAGAAAAATATTTTCAATATTTCAGAAAAATATTTTCAATATTTCAGAAAAATATCTTCAACATTTCACAAAAATATCTGCAATATTAAAAAAAAATATCTTCAATATTTCACAAAAATATCTTTAATATTAAAAAAAAATATCTTCAATATTTCGCAAAAATATCTTTAATATTTCACAAAACTATCTTGAATATTTAACGAAAACGTATCAAACATATCCGAAAAATATTTGCGACATTTCATAAAAATATCGAAGCATTACCGAAACACTTCCGTGCAGCGTGCGACGCGTAGTTCGCGCCCTTATCCGATCCTCTCGAAAGTAAAAGGCTTCGAGGAAGCGTGTCCGGCGTGCGGGGTCGACGACCCGACGCGGACGTTCCATCGTCCCCGAGAGCCTCATTGCATTCCCAACAGCGAACAGTCCCGTGGGTGACATCAACAAGACTCACTTCCCCCCCCCCCCCCCCCCCCCCGCCCTTCCGGTCCGATGTTTTACCTCTTTCCCCCCATCCGGACGCTCGTTCGCTCTCCGCTAACATGTCGACCCAAGGACGAATCCCAAAACGGTCTCGGAACCAAAATGGCCGCCTGCGTTTCTCAGTTTCTCAGTTTCTTATCTCCTCGATTTTTCTCGTTTTTCTTCTCGTCTCTTTTTCGTCACCGAGCGTTTCCGTAAAACACACGAGATCTCGTTTTACGAGCACTTTTCTTATTTCGTAACCGGATCCGAGCGCTCGAACTCTTTTTCCGTCCTCGCTGCGACGGGTCGACGCGACGTCGGAGAACGGAATCGAGCGAAAGAAAGACCGAGATTTTTGTGGCGTCGGTTCGATGTTTTAGCAAATTTTTATCGTCTTTCTCGGGACGCCGTAAAAGTCGGTTTTGTGCCTTTTGCGTCGTTAAGACCGTTCGACATCATTGCGGGGATCGCGGCGAGGATGAACAGACCTTATGCTGTTCGTTGGACCATTTTTTTTACCGCTGTTTCCTTGGTTAATTGTACGAGCGATCGGATGGTTCATTCATGAACATTTCTGAGCAGGTGCCGATCGGGGCCGTCGATTACTCGCGTGAGAAATTATACGACACGAAAGTGGATGAAATTAATACTGGGAAAAAAGCGTATGAAATTTTATGCACTGGGACCGGAAGTGTTGAATGCATAAAGTCGTATATTAAATTTCGTGTACGATCGGGATTTTTACTGCTGGTCCCTCGGTTAATTACACGAGCGATCGGATGGTTCGTTCATGAACATTTCTGAGCAGGTGCCGATCAGGGCCGTCGATTACTCGCGTGAGAAATTATACGACATGAAAGTTGATGAAATTAATACTGGGAAAAAAACCGTATGAAATTTTATGCACCGGGACCGGAAGTGTTGAATGCATAAAGTCGTATATTAAATTTCGTGTACGATCGGGATTTTTACTGCTGGTCCCTCGGTTAATTACACGAGGGATTCGATGGTTCATTCATGAAACCATCCGAGCAGGTGCCAATCAGGGCCGTCGATTACTCGCGTGAGAAATTATACGACATGAAAGTGGATAAAATTAATACCGTGAAAAAAAACCGTATGAAATTTTATGCACTGGGACCGGAAGTGTTGAATGCTCAAAGTCGTATATTAAATTTCGTGTACAGTCGGGATGAAAAACTAACGAAGGGTAGATCGAAAACCTTACAACTAATTTACTTTAATTTCACTGTAAAGTAGGTAAATATCTCTTCGAAAGTCCATCAATTTTTCATTACATTTGCACACCAAATTTCGTTAGTTCTTGAGTGAGTGACTCAAATCGCGTGGTGCGTCGTGCATGCGTGGGTTTGGTTGATTGATCTAGCGCGGTCGAGCGGGCGACAATTTGGATTTTCTTCGCCCGACCATTCGGACTAACGAATACCCAGGTGACCCAACCAATAATTTTTTTTTCCGTCTCTTATCGCATTATCAATAACACGACAAGTATTACAAAAGCGCGCGACGCCAGCGCAACGTGGGGGGGGGGGGGGGGGGGGGGGGAACTCGGCCCCGCGTTTCCATTATCCGGACTTTGGTCGAGCCGAACCGGATCCCCAATTGATTCCGATAATCCGGATTTTACCGCAGATCCGAGGATCGATTCGCGGTCATGTTCGTCAGCGGAGTTTCAATCTCTGATCCCTCTAATTAATGACGTCCGGACGTCGGCGGATAAGCCCGTGTAGCGGCCCAAAGAGCTTTGTACGGGATCGCCGATTTCTACGCGAAATTACTTGGGCCGTCCCCGGGTCGACGCGGGTCGATGGGTGAACCAAGCATAATCCAGCCGGGGGGGTTGGAGAGATCCGAAGCTGTCACCTCCGATGCGCCGTTTAGGGGCGCACACAATCCACCCGATCGGCGTCGGGAGTTTCCCTCGAGGCCCGCGGCTGTGTCACTCGCGTTATTAATTATCCGACGTTAAATGGTCGATTATCTCGTATCCGCACCAACGGGGCGATTAGGTCCTCGGCATCGACGCTCTTCGACCCCCGGTTCGTCGGGGCACCGTGCGAGCAACGCGCGGTCGCGGATATCCGATTACTACCGATCTACAACGGTATCGGCGAACCATGAACTGTAAAAAATTTTATGAAATTTAGAACACGTTTAATATACGAAGTTGTATTAAATATTCAACCTCGGTACATGAAATTAGGATTGATATACGTTGTATTCGAATTTTTGTAATTTAATTTTAAATGCAATACCTGTACATTAAAATTACCGGTGATGGCATTGAAAATTAGGACATACGTATATGAAAATTATGTTATTGTTACACTGTAAAAAATGTTATGAAATTTACAACACGTCTAATATACGAAGTTGTATTAAATATTCAACCTCGGTATATGAAATTAGGATTGATATACGTTGTATTCGAATTTTTATAATTTAGGTTGAATGCAATACCTGTACATTAAAATTACCGGTGATGGCATTGAAAATTAGGACGTACGTATATGAAAATTATGTTATTGTTACACTGTAAAAAATTTATGAAATTTACAACACGTTCAATATACGAAGTTGTATTAAATATTCAACCTCGGTACATGAAATTAGGATTGATATACGTTGTATTCGAATTTTTATAATTTAGGTTGAATGCAATACCTGTACATTAAAATTACCGGTGATGGCATTGAAAATTAGGACGTACGTATATGAAAATTATGTTATTGTTACACTGTAAAAAATGTTATGAAATTTACAACACGTCTAATATACGAAGTTGTATTAAATATTCAACCTCGGTACATGAAATTAGGATTGATATACGTTGTATTCGAATTTTTGTAATTTAATTTTAAATGCAATACCTGTATATTAAAATTACCGGTGATGGCATTGGAAATTAAGACAATGTATATGAATTCGAATTTCATAAACCGAGGTTATATATTTAATATAACTTTGTATATTAAACGTGTTGTAAGTTTCATGACATTTTTTACGGTGCACGTATGAATTTTTTCAGATTTTTCGATTAGTTTTAATTTTTGTGTTTGTTCAGCCATTTTTTTCAAATTTAAAAATTAAAAAATCACAGTTAATTGAAAAATCTGAAAAAATTCATACGGGGCCTCATTTAAAAAATAATTAATGAGTGCAGAAATGCATTTTTTGTCTATTGAACACCTTGAAAAAAACCAGCTCTCTGCCTCTCGTTTCCTTGGAAAAATGTACAGCGAATTTTTTTTTTCAATCAAAATAAAAAATAACAAAAAAAATGGCCGATTGCGGAATATCGCTCGTCGAAGAAATGTGCGAGCGCGTAACGAGAGTTCACCCTGGCAGGTGAACCGTGCCGGTTCCTCGACTAATTAGCCGTAATAAACATTAAACGATCGATTTTATCGAGCTTTGGATAAGTAATGACCGAACGCCGATCGACCGGAACGCCGAACAATGCCCGAACTCCCATGCTCGAAGGCCTTCATCCTCTGTTCGCGAGGGCGAGAGGCGCGCTCGAAACTTCCGTAGGAAGAAAAAAAAAAAAAAAAAATTGGTTGCAGGATTTTTCGCTTCACTCGATAAACCACTCTGTTGCAGCGCCTTCGGACTCTCAATCCTTCTCGCGCTGTTTCGCACCCCTGTTTCGTTTTATTTATATATTTTTTACCCTCCACTGAACCGCGCGGTATTAACGACGGATTGCATTTTCACGAACCGTGAAACGTTCTCATGTTTATTTTTTTATTTTTATTTTTTTTCACGAAGCATATTCGAGCTTTTCGCGATGTACACATATATAGTTTTAATAAATAGAATAGGAGTGTTAAAAAAAAAAAATAGAAATGGCGAGATATCAGGCGAAGCTCTGATCGATAGACAGTTTTAACGGAACTGCTTGAAATGAGAGAGTGCGAAGTCGAGTCCAGTTTTTCAGTAAAATGACTGTCGAAAAAAAAGTGATCACTCGGTTTGAAGTGTGAAAAAGTGGGCTTTCCGGTCAGCTGCGGAACATTTTTTCCCAGAAAACAATTTTTTTTTTAAATGTTTTTTAAGCCATTTGATTTGTCGTTATGCACTCGTAAATATAAATATAAATATAAATATAAATATAAATATAAATATAAATATAAATATAAATATAAATATAAATATAAATATAAATATAAATATAAATATAAATATAAATATAAATATAAATATAAATATAAATATAAATATAAATATAAATATAAATATAAATATAAATATAAATATAAATATAAATATAAATATAAATACTTGAAGGAAGGAAAGTTGGAACGACAAGTGGTTTACTTACTTAGTTATTCGCTAATAAGCGACATAGCTACCTTAAGTTGCCGAGTCACACTCGGTCGTGCATTGGCCTCAAATCGACAAACCAATGCTTGGCCGAATGTTGGCCGAATGTTGGGGTATTGATATCGTTACACCAAGATTGGAAGGCTGATAGGCCGCTTTCGTTAGATTGGCAAAACGTCCATGGGCTATTCCTTCCCCCGAAGTGTGATTTTCCTCCGGGACTAGGGGATTTCGACCCAAGCTTGTTAGTGGGCTACATTCGCTACTTTCACCCCACCCACACGGACACTGCGTGCGGTTCCGATCTTCATATTAAACGTTGAACAAAAAAAAAAAAAAAAGGAAGCTTTGTTACGACGAACTTTATTTTCGCGATTTTCTCAAAAACCCGTTCGGAACGATCCAAAAAGTCGAAAAATCACATTTCGAAAGACTGTCTCCAAGGATGTGTGCGTGCGTTAATATGAAAATGTCAATTATCAACTTTTACAAAAAAGCTGTATAAAAATTTAATTTCCAACAAAAAAAAAATTATAAAAAATTCCTATCATCCGACCTGTTCGAAATCGGTAATTTCTTGGCGATCTTAAAAAAAATCGGTATCAAAAAAATCAGCCACGAGTGTCAAAGCTTCCGCGAAGCTCACGAGTGTGACGTCACGACGGTGCGCCGTCAAGTTCATCAGCGGAAATGAAATTTTCAACAGCCGATGTTTGCGAACATTTTCACAATGACTAAAACCGACTGATCCGTGACTGTCATTGTGTGTTCGCAGGTACATCTGGGCGAGGGAATCGCCGTGTGCGAGGAACAGCTAAGGGCGGTGAAGTGGAGCGATTACCGGAAGTTGACCCGGGGCCTGGCGGCGATCCTGTTCAGCCCGACGGAGCTTGCGACCTGTTCCGTCACGGGTCAACGATGGAGCAGGGCGGGCACAGCGACGGAACGGCCCGTCAAACCGGCCCTCGACAGAGCCAAGGTCCAAGCCATAATATGTAAGTACCGAAACGCATGATTCGATTATTCAACCGCCGTCACCGCCGCGCGAAACGCACACGCGCGGTTAACTTTCACGCGTGACGAACCATCGCGCATTCCTCGCGCGAGATGTTTCATATGGTGGAAAATATCGTCAACTTTTTCCACTTTTGTACTGCATATGTGAGTTCGAGGGTTAAGAGTAGGTTCGAACTTAAGTTTGAAATTAGGCTTGAACTTAAGTTTGAAATTAGGCTTGAACTTAAGTTTGAATTTATGTTTACCTTGGGTTTCGACTTAAGTGCGCAACGGGATTTGGACTTAAGTTTTGAACGTAGGTTGGAGGTTGAAGTTAGGTTGAACTTTAGTGCGCAACGGGATTTGAACTTAAGTTTTTAACGTAAGTTCGAAGTTTAAATTAAGTTTGAATTCAGTTTGAACTTAAGTGCGCAACGAGATTTGAACTTAAGTTTTGAACTTAGGTTCGAGGTTGAAATTAGGTTGAACTTAAGTGCGCAACGGGATTTGAACTTAAGTTTCAAACGTAGGTTGGAGGTTGAAATTAGGTTGAACTTTAGTGCGCAACGGGATTTGAACTCAAGTCTTCACCGTAGGTTCGAGGTTGAAATTGGTCTTGAGCATAAGTTTCAACTTCACTGCTCCATACAATTAATCCAACTCGAAAAAAATCTACTCGAATCAACACACAACTAAAAGTCTCTATCGAAACTTATGTAAATTAAAAATCCGAGTTAATAATTCTCAAAAGTCCCTCATTCGTAAAAATTACATTTGTTTTTTCGTTATTTCGATTTTCGAATCGCCATCGAATTCCGAAGTCTTCCCGGACAGTGGAATTTCCGGTTGGCGTGTGAAAACTTCGACGGCGCACTCGTATCATCGAACTCGGAGATAGCGCGACGGGTCCCCCGCGATTTACGATTTCCCCGCTCGAGAGCTTCGAATTCTACGGGGGTTTCACCCTCGTTTCCTTCGATGCGATCGCTCCTAATCGAAGCGCGCCCGTTTCCCGGGGAAGTCTCGCGGTTCGCTCGTAGCCCGGAGCTCTCGCGCCCGCCGACTCCGGATCGAACCGCTCGGAATAGCCGAGCCCGACGACGGAACGAAATGCAGCGGCGCTCGATTACTCGCAGACCGCCCGCCCGATTCCCCGACGGGAATCGTCCCCGCCCGATCACGCACCGGACCGCGACGGACCCCCTCAGGAAATTCTGTAATCCCCTGTTCGCTCCCTAGGGAGTGATAAGATTGTCGGCACCCAAAAAAAAAAAAAAAAAAAAAAAGTCGATACTTCGTCCCCACACTTTCGATATCGCGACACGGTTGGGATTACTATTATTATTATTATTTATTTTTTTCGATACAATGGTCGCTATTAGCTTTTATTTTTCGAGATTACTTTTTGGATCGATGATTGTATTCTTCTTGATCGATTGGGAATGTTTTGACTTTTTTTTTTTTTTTTCTTACAATTTAGTACTTATGATTATGAGGTAGAGTGTAAAGTTAGGTTGGGACTTGATTTGATGGATAGGTTCGGAATTGGAGACGACCCTGAGGGGAAACTTGGAGACGACCTTCGGTGTAACTTGAGTTGAAAGTTAAGATAAAACTTAAGTTGGAAGTTAAAAATTGAGTTCAAACTTGAATTCAAACTTGAATTCAAACGGGAGTTCAAACTTGAGATAAAACCTGGGATAAAACCTGGGATAAAACCTGGGATAAAACCTGGGACAAAACCTGGGATAAAACCTGGGATAAAACCTGGGATCAAAACCTAGGATCAAAACCTGGGATCAAAACCTGGGATCAAAACCTGGGATCAAAACCTGGGATCAAAACCTGGGATCAAAACCTGGGATCAAAACCTGGGATCAAAACCTGGGATCAAAACCTGGGAGCAAAACCTGGGATCAAAGCCTGGGATCAAACCTGGGATCAAACCTGGGATAAAACCTGGGATAAAACCTGGGATAAAACCTGGGACAAAACCTGGGATAAAACCTGGGATCAAACCTGGGATCAAACTCGATTAAACTGCCATGTAAATAAATTATGATTCCGAGAATATCGACAAAAGTATATCTTCTCTTCCGCGTATTGTTTAGTTTTCTGTCGTCCACATTTCCTAATTGGACTGCGTTCTCTCGCGTTACTTCGATTTTCCGTCTCGCCGGGTCATCGGAGACGGCGAAGAAACACGAGACCGTTGCGAAAGAATGAAAGGGGAACCTTTTATCTTCGCGCGAACGAATCTCTAACTTTTGTCCTCTTCATTCGTTATTTTCCCCCGTCGTCCCGGTTCACGCTCCGCGTGATGAAGATCGTCGTCGATGAAAGGGAAACGCGGAGAGGGAGACAAACGGCAAACCCGAGAGCGTCTCGCGATGTTTTTTTTGTTCGTCGTCTTGGTTTTCTGTCGCGATTGGAATTTCGCAATCAGCCGGGTCAACGGAGTATTCTTCCTGGCGTTTTTTTTTTTTTTTTTTTTTTTCTGCCCACGCTCTCTGGGATAATTGATGAAGGGTCATTAGTTCAAAGTCTTCGGAGCGGATGGAAGACGAGGGTTTTTATTTTTGGATTCGTCTTTCATATTCGGCGGCAAAATCGAGACGACAGATTTATTTATGATCGTCGTGCCCGCACCGATATAACGAGGTGTCCAGCGATCCTTGAAGTCCTCGCAGTCCTGGAATTGCCCTTTAATTTTTACCGACCTTGAAAAAGTCCTGGAATGTCCCTGAATTCCGGCGAATGACCTTGCATTATTTATCTCGACGAAAATTTGAGTTTGTATACATATATGTATTTATTTGAATTTTATTTTTGATGTATATATTTAGTGATTATCCTTAAAAAATGTGCATCTCACTTCCGCTAAGATACATATATATATAATGAAATAATTGCTTCAAAAAAATAATCCAACTTTACAGCTTCGAAAGAATTCATTGATAAAAAAAAAAAATTAATAAATCGATCCTTAAAAGTTTCGCGAATTATTTGTGCCTCTTTAATTCCACTGTTTCAGGAATTAATTAAAAAATGTTGCCTCCGCGAAATCGAACGCCGGCCAACTCTGTTTCTTATTTGTCTTCATTAAAAATTAAAAAAAAAAATGTCCGATCGCTCCGAACGTCGCCGAACGAAAACTTCTGTTTGCCCAACTGTCGACGAGAGTCTCGGACTGACTTCATAGTTTCTCGGAGCTTTTTGAAACCGCGCTTCCTCCCTTGCGCCGCGGTTTTTTCCATTGGTCGTATATCAAGAGACGCGGCAGCGTCTCGACGCAAAGTATTATATATTGCTTATATAGTTCTTCCTATGTCTCTCTTGGAATATTCCAATTTATTAGTTCAAGTGCTCGGTTCGAGAGTACTTGGGGTTATTCGAAGGTGGACGGGCACTTTGGTAATTCCAGAACGAAGCTTCCGGCGATGGACTATTTTATCATTTTGTCGTTTATTTTATCATTATTTCTGGCGAACGGCCAGAACTTGAATTTTCAAAGGGACAACAATTTCTGAGATCGCACACAAATAAATAGCTTACGGTTTATGAAAATACCAAAAAAATTTTTAACTCTATTTTACAGGGGACACATCAGGCTATCAGGAAAAAAATAGTCCCATTGTATTCCGTTCAAAAAGTCTATTTATTTGGACATTTGAAAATGGAGAAAAATCGAAAACTTGTGACACGAAAAAAATCAATGAAAACGCAAACAAAAAATTGGTTTCACGTGGGTTTGAAAATCTAGTTTTCTTGAAACATTGCAGGTAATCAAAGATAATAATAATTATTATAAAAACATAATAATTACAGAATTTAAAAAATTTAAAAAATTATAAATTTTTTTTTTGTATAAATTCAGATTACTTGCATTATCGCTGCGTTAAATCGTCGATAATTCGCCAGCGTTGGATTTAGTCGGTGACATAATTTATCGAACATTGCATCGACGATTTTCGTCGAGTGCTTTTATTAATTAATTCCGGATGTACGGACCGTTCTTTGTCGAGCATTCCGATATTTGGCAGATAGCCAGGGGGGACATTGGACTAATAGCCGCGTAATGATTAATCGTGCCAGTTCGAAATATCGAAGCTGTCCGATCCAATCGCGTCGCGTTATACGCGGAACAACGCGTATAAAATACTTTATGAGTTTGCTACAATAATTTTACGTCAAATGCAATATCTCTCCCCTCCTCCCCAACATTAATTCCCGTGTCGGAACTCTCATAACTGCCAATAAACCGACATCGAAATGGCCATTGGCGAAGTAATCACTTCCGGTATTTTTTTAATGGGCAATCGATGAAGCTTTTTAATTCGCCGATTCTCCATTAGAACAACATTTTATTTTTTTTCAGAGCTAAATTTTTTTTGAATAATTTTAAAAAAATGTTATCTTTATTTTATAAATGTTGCCACACTTTCACGGTTGTTTTCGACGTTTTTCTTGAGTCAATTTGTGTTCACCCAAAAAGTGAAAAAATATTTTTTATCAACGAAACGTATTTTTTTTCTACTTGATATTTTTCACAATGAATTTCAAACTATCCACCGAGGTACATTAACTGGGCAACTGGTCAACGTGCTAAAAAAAAAAATAATAATAATAATAATAAAGAAAATCATAAAATGATAATTTACCCAAGGACGGTAAAAACACTGACAAAAGTATACGAGTTTTATCGGTATACGTGACTACATTCAAATGCAAAACGTAATCTGCATAAGTACCTGTCTGGGCTTCTCCGAAGTTCCGAATTAGAATTGCAAAATTAAAAGATAATGGGCAGTTAAAATTGTAATAATAACGATACATTTTTACGATCATTTTTTTTTACGAGACAGACTTTACCCATTACGGAGCAGATCGTTGTATGAACAGTAAAAAAAAATAAGAAAAAGCAAAAAAGAAAAAGAAAATCAGAACGAGAGCAGAAAGCACGAAATTCAACATCGTTCAGATCCAATTCGTTCTCTTTACCTTCTCCGCTCGTTTTCGGCATAGAAATAGAGCGTAGCGAAATAAAGTTCCATGTACGTTCTTCTTATCCCTCTTTTGTGCACTTTCTCGATTTCTTTTTATCCTAGATTTTTCTTGTTTTTTTTTTTGCCCGTTTATTCGTAAGGACTGAATTTCCAATGATTCGGAAATAGTCGATTTCTATCGGACCGATTTTATCTCATATTTGCTTTTTCGCTCGAGAAGAAAGCACCGGTCGAAACACGGGGACGTAGAAAATTGGAATTCTATATTCGTCCCCTTCTTCTAGGAAATCGTTAAAGAGAGATTTTTCGTCCAAAAAAATCGACAATCTTTTTTTTTCGCTGGTATTACAATTTTTTGCGATACCAACGAAATTTTGTGTGGTTTTGATTTTAAGATGTATAAAAACGTAAATTTTGAGATATTTAAAAATGTTCATTTTCAATTCCACAAAACGCATAACTTCCCAAGAAAAAAATCTCATTCAAGGATAAAAATCTATAACATCCGCTCAGGAAAATAACGAGACCTTCGAAACTGAGATTGGATCATTCTTGTTCCTTGAAACTTGCAAAAATCGTTAAAACTTATTTGACTCCTGTGAGGATCATAAAAACGACTCTACATTTACGATACTTCTCGTATTATCTCAAGCCTGAAATTTCGATATTTTTTCGTTGCCTCTCGAACGCCATTAATGCATTTCCCTCCGTTGATTCTGTTTGTCGAATTACTTCTACTTAATCTTCAAAAATACAAAAATTAAAGTAACGCCCCATTTTTTTCTCACTGCAATAAAAAAAAAACAAAAAACCTTTTATTTAGGAATTTTTTTTTGAAATATCGAAAATTGCAAACACAGCAAATGAAAAATAGAAAGTTAATTTTTAACCGAAGGTCCAACCTTTTGAAAAAAAATAAAATAAAATAATGCACAGCCCTTCATAATGTAATTCTGAAGCAAAAAACCTGCGTAGCAAAGGTTCATCACAAGCTCGATGCGAAATATTGCATCGCTCGTCGAGGCGATGGTCGGTCCGAGTCGGCGATTGTCGCCGTCCGAGGCTATCTCAGTCCCATTAGAGAATGTCGGTCAGTGTAC
The DNA here is from genome assembly GCA_933228735.2 of Amblyteles armatorius. Classification (NCBI taxonomy): domain Eukaryota; kingdom Metazoa; phylum Arthropoda; class Insecta; order Hymenoptera; family Ichneumonidae; genus Amblyteles; species Amblyteles armatorius. Next base: position 3,686,463 of record OW121697.1, read on the forward strand.
AAAAGTTGTTATCGCACGACGATCGCCGGTACGAAATGCACCTGCGACGATAACGACGCTCCGTCGCAATCATATCCGGTTGCTTGATGAGACCTGACTTCTTTTTTTTTTTTTTTTTCATTCTCCACCCTTTACCGCCCATAATGGCAGGTCGTGGTCTCCGGAATGGAGTCGATAATAAAAACGAATCAAGCCGACTTTACTGCTTATAGCGGCCCGGTGTTTACGGCTTAGCCGGGACGGAGTCTCGCGTTTCACCTCGTTCTTCGGGTCTCCCGCATTTTCCGTTGTTACGTTCACTCCGTCGCACACTATAAATGCGCAAACAGCTTGGACTTGTGCACACACGCAGCGCCGACGCTCAAACTTTTCGCTTCGCTCACGGCTCTCGTAAAACTGTCGCGTATGCCTCGGCCGCGGAGCACATCCGACGACCCCCTTAATAAGTCATAAAAGCGACGAGTAAAAAGCCCCGATGGGTGCGTGAGGATCGTTCCGCGAGAGCAGGCGAGATCAAAAGAGAAAAAACTGGAACAAGGACACTGCGACGCATAGTGAGAAACTCTGGTGCCAGCCTGTATCGAATGAAACACTTCGTTAATCTTTGAATGACCCCCCAATGAGCTTTGATGACCTTGATAAAAAACTGAGACACGAATAGACGCTTAGCGAGTGTTTTGGATCGGAAATATGTCCTGGTCTGGAATCCTGATCTGGATTCTGGTCTGAAATCCTGATCTGGATTCTGGTCTGGAATCCTGATCTGGAATCCTAATCTGGATCTTGGTCTGCAATCCTGATCTGGATTCTGGTCTGGAATCCTGATCTGGAATCCTAATCTGGATCTTGGTCTGCAATACTGGTCTGGAATCCTGATATGGATCCTGGTCTGCAATACTGGTCTGGAATCCTGATCTGGATCCTGGTCTGGAATCGAACTGGAATCCTGATCTAGAATCCTGATCTGGAATTCTGATCTGGATCCTGGTCTGGAATCCTGATCTGGAATCCTGATCTGGAATCCTGATCTGGAATCCTGATCTGGAATCCTGATCTGGAATCCTGATCTGGAATCCTGATCTGGAATCCTGATCTGGAATCCTGATCTGGAATCCTGATCTGGAATCCTGATCTGGAATCCTGATCTGGAATCCTGATCTGGAATCCTGATCTGGAATCCTGATCTGGAATCCTGATCTGGAATCCTGATCTGGAATCCTGATCTGGATCCTGGTCTGGAATTCTGGTCTGGAATCGATCTGGAATCCTGATCTGGATCCTGGTCTGGAATCCTGATCTGGATCTTGGTCTGGAATCGATCTGGAATCCTGATCTAGAATCGATCTGGAATCTTGATCTGGATCTTGGTCGGCAATACTGGTCTGGAATCCTTATCTGGATCTTGGTCTGGAATACTGATCTGAAATCCTGATCTGGAATCCCTACTGGAATCCTGATCTGGAACCCTATCTGGATCCTGGTCTGGAATCGATCTGGAATCCTGATCTGGATCCTGGTCTGGAATCCTGATCTGGATCTTGGTCTGGAATCGATCTGGAATCCTGATCTAGAATCGATCTGGAATCTTGATCTGGATCTTGGTCGGCAATACTGGTCTGGAATCCTTATCTGGATCTTGGTCTGGAATACTGATCTGAAATCCTGATCTGGAATCCCTACTGGAATCCTGATCTGGAACCCTATCTGGATCCTGGTCTGGAATCGATCTGGAATCCTGATCTGGATCTTGGTCTGGAAGCCTGATCTGGATCTTGGTCTCGAATCCTAATCTGGATCTTGGTCTCGAATCCTAATCTGGATCTTGGTCTGGAATCCTGATCTGGATCTTGGTCTGGAATACCGGTCGTTCGGAATACCGGCAAACTAATTCGTGCAGAGTGCTGACAAAAAAACAATTAAAATTTCCAGCTTACGGAGGACAACGAAAAAAGGTGGTCGGTAAATCGTGGGAGATTAAAGAGGTCGAAGAAAATAAACTTAAAAACCCAAAATATGAAATTAAAGGTCGTACCGCGTGTGACCAAAGTGGGAACCGCAAATGGCCTCTTAGCGGGAAACGAGCGTATTAAGGCGTGATTTGTCCGAAGGGTGATAAACTCTTTTCTCATCTCTTGGCAGCGAAACACGCCCCGAAAATGTTCTCCCAGACCGCTGGTTGTGCAAACGAAGTCGCGTGTCGAGGAGAGGGTGTTGGGTCGCCGCTGGCAAGTCACACGAAACCCACGGAACCTGCACAGTGTCCGATGTAATTACGAGCTTGCCGAGCGTAACGCGAAAGTCGCAAACACGTTATATTCGCTGGCAGAGTCGGATCTCCGCGTGAACCGGGAGGGGTTTTACGAGCTTTCGCGACGGCGTGTCCCTTATCGGGCGCCGCGAATCAGAGGGGCGTAACTCGCACGCGTTAGCATGGGAACTACGCCCTTCTGATTCTCAGCTGCCTCTATATATTTACCGAGGGAGGCTGAGACGCCGCCTCGGAAAGATGTCGAGGTCGGAGAACAGCCGAGCGACGGGAGAATGGAATAAAAAAAGGGAAACAGGGAAAATATGCGGAAACAAAGGGGCGAATTATACGAAACAGTGGACTCAAAAACGTCATGGAAATTTTAGACAGGGTAATTTTTTGTCATTCATCGCAGCTGCACAGTCGAATTCAATTTTATCAAGAATCATAACTTGCATATTTTTTATCTATATGTATAAATGATAAATATTCAATTTATAATTTTTATTAATATTCAATTTATAATTTCAGATTTGTTAACCAATTTTTTTTTTATCGCTTTTCATCAATTTTTAACGGCATATCAGAATCATTACAACGCAAAAAACAATCTTTTCGGCACCTTCGATATGCCTGATTTTGTTCAAATTTTTGTACCATCACAAGTGTTTGCAATTGCCTCTCGTTTCTCCGAAACTTATGCGAAGCGAACAGCGTTCGCAAGGACTACCCTAAAATAGAATTCCCACAAGTTGCGGACATCGATTCGAGCTCGTGTGAGAAGCGTAATTAAATAAACGCACATAGTCGGGGCGGTCGGCAAAAAAAGATTAATTACAGTTTTTTTGTTACCGACCGTGGTAATAAAAAACACATGCTCCTAACCACACATCGCATTCACATCCCCTAACCAGCCCTTCAAGTACCTTTGCGACGCACGTGGAACTACCCCCCCCTCCTTCCTTCCCCCCCTCCCCACCCCTACGAACAAAGGACAACGACCTCCGGACCGCTCCCTCTGGCAAATACTTTCGCATTTTGCCAGAGTTACATTTCCCGGGAGGGACTATAGGGGATACGAAACACTGTAGTGGAGGGAATATAGATGATCGCGGGCATAGCGGATAGAGGAAGTTTACTCACTCGGCTCTGTCGGAAGTAGTCTCCGGGTTTCGGGATCTCGCATCCTATACACTTGTACAGTGGAGAGCGGGGCGAAATGGACCACTCTCCTACAGCTGAGATGAAACTTTTTTTTTTCTTTTTTTTTTTTTGCTTTCTCACTGAAGAAGCTGTTCTCGTCATGAAAAATTAGATTTAAGTGTCTGAGTATTTAAAATTAGGGGTGTGTGCGAATTGGGGTTGAATTGAATATTGATATTCAATTCAAGATTTGAATTGAATACTCAGAAATCTGAACAATTAAAAAAATTCGAACATTTATGAATGATTTTTAAAAATTCGTATAATTCGAATATTTGTGATTTTTTTTTTTTTTTAAAGCGAATAATACGAATACTCGTAATTTGTTTTTGAAACTTTTCGTGAAACTTTTTGTTATCTTTTTTTTGTCGGTCTTTCGCGAGAACTCGATAAATGTTACGTGGCAGCAATTTTTTTTTTTTCTCAACCACATTGTAAGCTGACACTTAAAATTGAACGGCTGGATTATCCTCGATGTTATGACTTACGACATGGTGATAAATTTATCCTTTTGTATTTATGTTGAAGCTTACGTAACGTCGAGATTTCCTTCGGTCGACGTCAGCAGCGTGAAGCAGGTGTTGGCTTACAAGTGCAAAGAAAACTCGACAGCCCTCAAGATGAAATCTATTCGGTACATCTGGTGAGTCCATGAATAATTTTCACTTCCCCGACCAGTGCTTGCTTATTCCTGCTTGCTTATTCGATTTACGAATAATATCACCTAAATGTGAAGATTTAATTATAATTAAAAAATATATACATCAATATTATATATATAAATACAATTTATTTATTGCATTATTTATAGCAGGTACCGAGCGCCTCGAAGCGTAGATTTGCGGACAAAACATTTGGTCGCCAGAGACTGACTCATTATTTATTTTTACTTTTTCTATTTTTATTCTATTATTATTTATTATATTATTTATTATATTCTATTATTTTTATTATAATTCTTTTTCAGTGAATGTCGGATTAACCTTTAGAGACCCTTTGAAAATACGCGATCTTCTATAGATTGATATCCTCTTTTTAATTTGTATATTTTTCTTGGGTATGTGTTTGTGTATGTGAATTAATGTATGTGTGTTCTAGGAGAATTATTTTTACATATACAATTGGATATCGTCGTTGCCGACGATCCATATTCAAAGCGGAAGATTCGGCAGGTTGCGGTTTTCCGCAAGAGTGTACCGCGCTTAATACCGTGGGCCGAGAAATTTGCTGGCGAAGGGGTTTCCGAGACAAATTTTCGCGAGAGGGACGAGGAAGCTCGAGGCTGAGGGAAGGACCGGAAGCTCCGGAAACTCGGCTGTCGCCACCGCGGTCTCTCGTGCATACTCAAATAATTTAGCGTGCCTGTGGCGAGGGAGAACCTTATCAAAGTAGAGTCCACGGCGAAGTTGGTCCAAGGGTCCGGTGTACCGAGGTCGAATTACAGCAATATGCAATGTGTGTCGCGATCCGCTGCGCAATATGCATACGGATTTACATTTTTAGAGTGGAGGCGAGTGTCGCAGTGAGATAACTCGATTGACATTTGTGAAAAGTAGTCGTCCAAAATAGGTCTTCTCGGTAACATTCTATGTCAAAAGTTTCGATATTTTAAGTATTGGGTTGAATTTTGAGTAGAACGACTGGAGCTTCCAGGTTCCGGTTATTCTAGGTTCCTCGTTGTCAAGTTTCAAGTCTTGATTCCCCGAAGTTCCACTGAGAGCCACTCTAAAGCCTGATTATGTCAAGTCCCCAAAAGGATTTCTTACTTCCTAATGATTCTCAGTCCCCCAAGGATCAACTCTCAGATCCTAACTATACCAGGACCCCTGAGAGCCACTCTAAAGCCTGATTATGTCAAGTCCCCAAAAGGATTTCTTACTTCCTAATGATTCTCAGTCCCCCAAGGATCAACTCTCAGATCCTAACTATACCAGGGCCCCTGAGAGCCACTCTAAAGCCTGATTATGTCAAGTCCCCAGAAGGATTTCTTACTTCCTAATGATTCTCAGTCCCCCAAGGATCAACTCTCAGATCCTAACTATACCAGGGCCCCTGAGAGCCACTCTAAAGCCTGATTATGTCAAGTCCCCAGAAGGATTTCTTACTTCCTAATGATTCTCAGTCCCCCAAGGATCAACTCTCAGATCCTAACTATACCAGGGCCCCTGAGAGCCACTCTAAAGCCTGATTATGTCAAGTCCCCAGAAGGATTTCTTACTTCCTAATGATTCTCAGTCCCCCAAGGATCAACTCTCAGATCCTAACTATACCAGGGCCCCTGAGAGCCACTCTAAAGCCTGATTATGTCAAGTCCCCAGAAGGATTTCTTACTTCCTAATCATTCTCAGTCCCCCAAGGATCGACTCTCAGACCCTAATTACACCACGACCTCTGAGAGCCACTCTAAAGCCTGATTGTGTCAAGTCCCCAAAAGGATTTCCTACTTCCTAATGATTCTCAGTCCCCAAAGGATCGACTCTCGGGTCCTAACTATACCAAGACCCCTGAGAGCCACTCTAAAGCCTGATTACGTTAAGTCCCCAAAAGGATCTCCAACTTCCTAATTATTCTCAGTCCCCCAAGGTGATCCTTAGGGCAGAGTTGAAACTCTCAGATCTTAATTATGCCAAAACTCCGTAGAGCCTCTTTGAGGTCTGATTATTTCAAGTCCTGCAAGGCTTGTTCCCAAGATCCTAAATGTTCTACGTCATCCTAAGATACCCTAAAAGACCATTAGACCTGATCATTCCAATTCCCATGAGAGCTCCTAAAGGGTCTGATTATTTTAAGTCTTCTGCGCACCCTACCATTATGAGTCGCCCTAAGAGTCCTTCTAAGACTTAATTATTCCCTGAAAGACCTGAATGTTCTTAACCCCTCCCCCCTCTTTTTGGTGTCGCGTTTTGTTGCTTTTGGCAGTAAAGGGGTTGGTCTCGCCCGCAAACCGTCCCAGACGGTTTGATTGTTAAACTTCCTCCCAGCTCGAAGTCTCTCCAAGAGCAATTCCAGGTCTTGATTATTCGAGGTCCCTCCCGGATCAAAGTTTCTCCCTGTAAACTTTCCGAGTTTCAAAGTCGAAGGAGGTACCAATGATCCGTTTGCTGGGAAGCCCTCACCGGAGACGACTGCGTTGTGGCAATGATGTCCTGACAGCAGACCGGTCTTTTCCCATCGGATGCCTCGCGGACCTTGTGATATTATTTTTTTTCCGCCTCTACGGCTCCCAAGAGCAATAATTCTTGGTGACGTTTAAACGTCATCGAGATTAATGGCTCTCGGAGATATTCCACTTCCGTTTGAACCCTCTCGTGCTCGCGGACTGGAAGAGCGAAATGAAAAATTGCACCGATACAGTCGACGAGGTCTCTCGATGTCCGATAAAAGTTGATATTCGCTCGCATACCGCGTTCTCCAATGAGCGTTCTCGTCCCTCGCAGCGCCGTCGTTCAGCCTAGAATCGTATCGCATGAAGACGTCTTTGTTTTTATCGGTATTTTCTTATTATTAGCCACTTACCCACGGTCCGGGCGGAGCCTTCGATACCAATTTTCCAATACCCCACTGAAACACGCGACTCGGATCGCGATAGCATTTTTTTTTTTTACTGCGGGAATAACACTTTACGTAACTGGGCAGTCAACTGTGACGTCCTCGATTCCTCCGTAGGTATTCAATATCGACGATTCCGAGAAACGAGTTCTTGCCATTTTTTTATTATATCGGTACCTTGAAAGTGAACTAGAGGACTGAACTAAAAAAGTCCACATCGACTGGGTTGAGAACAAAAAAAGGTCGCTGCAATAAATTCGCGTTAGTAGCGTCCAAACGGCGGGACGCGACGGTCAAGTAATTGAAACGTCGGGCTTCTGCGCCACCGTTCGCTGTCGGAACCGGTCCGAAGTGGTCCGAAGCTCGCTGGCTCGCTGGGAAATTTAACAAAATTAGCCCTTCGCCCACTCGAACGTAGTAAGTGAAACTGCATCAGTAGCAGTCGAGATTTCCATCCGGTGAAACCCTTTGCAGGCGAAACGGTCGATAGTGGTGAAACCGCTCACTGGAACTATGAACTGCGATAAACTGCGAAAGGGAGACTCGGATAATTGGCGATTGAATTTGCTTCACGTTAATTTCATTAACTATCGAACTCGGGCTATTCGACCGGAGCTTTAACCAAGGAGACGGTAAGGGTGAGTGGAATATCCCGGCGCGGACGCCATTACACTCTTCATCAGGATACGAGACTTCATTATACATACTGACGAGCTTTCACTAATGTAATTACAATCTCATCGGATTCAATAACGAACTGCGGTCATCGTCGTGCCGCAGTTAATTTTACGAGACTCATTATTGGCTTAATTTTTAATAAGCGTAATTTACATCAGCATCGGAAAGAGAGGAAACTAATTAATGCATTTTTGATGAAAATAATAGTACCATCGTGTTCAGAATTCGAAACTGACAAAATGTTCCCTTTGAAGTTTTTTCTCTGTGTGCGTAGTTTTCGAGATAGGAGCGATCGAAGCTTCCGGCCAATGAGCGCGCTCGGACGCTCGTGGCGCCATCTCCCGCGTCACGCTCAGTGGCCGCAATCTTTGACGGCTCGTAACTCGGAAACTACTCACTCTACGAAAAAACTTTAAAGACAATGTTTGCTCAGCTTTCAATCCTGAACATTATTCAACCATATTTGCGCCGATTTGAGGACATAAAAAGTGTCTAAGCGGGTAATGATTAAATCAAATACGAATGTCGTGGTTTAATTTATGCTTAGCCCGGGGCAATAACAGAGGTTCAAGCAGTGCGCACAGCGATGGATGAAAGTGCAGCGAGCTGAGAAATATATATTTGGCTTTGCGAGAGTGGAAGCGAATATTATGCAGGCAATATGGTGCAATATTATGCAGGAATATGGTGCAGGCAATTACCAGAATTGAGACGAAATGGGAAATTCATCGTTTCATAACATCGTACCTGTTCTCCTTATGTTATTTACCCCCCTCCGGCAGTCTTCAGCGTCGACGGTATTCTAATTCCGTTAATAAGAAGGCTAGACGGGGGAAAATGGAGGCATAGTTAATTAGGCAACCGGTCGGCGATGTGAGCTGGACAGGATAGATGCAGCAGAATGAAAGAGACTGTATAAAGCCTTAGGGCGTCGTTAACCGAGAGCCGCGGAATATCTTTTGCCTAAGAGTCGGTGAGCTTACCACTTTGCTTTTCATTCTTTAAACTCTTCGACTGTCGCAAACTTCTTCATCATCTCGCCCGATGTTTGCCCCCGAGGCTTTTATCCCTCAAAGAGCTTGAAGAAATGAAAAATGAAAGAAAATTCGAAAAACATTTTCCTTTCGCGAGATGGTTCAGGGAGTTCTGAAAAGTGGTTTTCTCGAAAAGTTTTTGGACTTTCACGAAATTTGCTTTGACATTTTTCGGCGTCACTGAGCCATGCAAATTCTCAACTCGTTATTACTAAAAACAAAAAGACGCAGAATTGTGCACCTTCCCTCCCGTCGATTTTTTTGTAACGTCGTTGCAACCAGAATTTTTTTTTTTTTGACCGACACCGTTTATTTCATTTAAGTAACTATTCACTTAATTTAAATAAATATTTATTTAAGGTCTGAAGGACTGTATAAATGTAAAAAAAAAAAATGTATGTATTGTTAATAAATACACACTTGCTACCATTTTTCTAAATCAAATAAATATTGTACTTAAACCAAATAAACGCTGGTGGTCAAATAAATTTTTCTCGTAAGTCTGAAGTCTTTTCTGTAGAAAAAAAAAAAGAAATTTAATAAAAAAATATTGCATACATTTTACACCGTTTCATGTCAAGTCCAATAAACGTATACATTTTTCCGTCGTTTGTAAAGACTAGTCGGTTGAGTGCGGCAAGTGGAGCACGAAATCAATTGACTTTGACATCTGTCTAGATTTTTCCCCAACTTTGTGTATACAAACGATATACATATATATATCTATATATATGTGTATGTATCCACCATATTTCCCATCTATTTGCATCACCCGCTCTACTTCCCTCTTCTCTCCCGACGTGTTTTTTTTATCTCAAGCTCTATGTCTCAGCCTCCTTTCAGTATTCGCGAGCGCGTTATTCGATTTGCACGTGCTGCAGTCGTGGGTCTCAAGACGTTCGGAATAAATAAATAAATTTATACATATATCTGCCTACTTATGTACCTAATCTATTTATCCCGATGCCCCGGCACCCTCGGACACGTTTCTCACGACAAAAAAAATATATTATACATGTATATATATATATATATATATATATATATATATATATATATATATATATATATGTATGTAATATATGAAACGTGTCCCGTACAGTGATAAAAACAGGGAAACCGGGAAGAAGATAGAAAACGTGCGGATAAACGTAATAAAGGTACGATGTCGCTTCGCCCCTGCGACTTCCCCTTGTTATATTCTCTGTATGTATAATAAAGAGAATATTATGGAATTTATGCACATCATTCCTGCGGTGCGTCACGAAATGAAAATGGAGAATATCTTGAGGGGTGTTTTTCGTTCTTGTCTCATTCCGGATTCCGACCGTAATGTCGCTAAATAAAGCATCTTAATGTTGCCGTTTTCATTGTTTGTTATTCCATTCGCCGAATTGGAGACATATTTATTTATGCCGTAAATTAGGAGGATATATTGTAATTTCCGAAAATCGCCTTTTTAGTTAATAAAACAACGTAATTAAAAAAAATTACACAAAATCCTGAAAAAACCCATACGTGTTCAACTAGATCAACAAATCGTTTTTACATGAACAAAAACTTAAGTTGCCGTGGAATTTGTTGAACAATTTTTTTTTCCTTCATTTGTTAACAAAATTTCGGAATTATCATTACGCATAATCAATCTTTTCAGCACCTTCCACATGCTTGATTTTTTTCAGATTTTTATCCCGTCGACAACTGTCCGCAATTGTCTCTCAATTCCCTCTGAACTTACGTGGGCTCAGGCTGTCTTCTAGGACAACCTCGATTAACGACCGTGCGCTCTTTCACCGACCTTCAAAGAGTTCCGACGTGTATTGAAAATATTTATGATTTGCGTTGTTTCAGTGAGCGACAGGACACGGAAACGTCGCCATCCGGCGAGACCGAGGACAAGTGAGAGGGGGGAATGGGTGGGCGCAGGGTGGCGCAACCCGGAAGAACCCTCCCGCTACGCCGCGTCCTCCCGCACCCTCAGCATCACCAGCAGAATCACCGCCAGCCGCGGCCTTTGGGAAGCGTCGTACTCGACGCTTCCGCTCGCCAACATAACAATCCCCGAGAGGCGGAGGAGGAGGCAGTCGAGGTGGAAGACGACGAAGAAGTGGACGCCGCGGTCGAAGAAGAAGCGGACTCGCAAGACTCGAACCCTTCGTCAGCGCTGTCGGCGGTGTCAGCGAGAACCGCAGCCGGCGACGAGGCGGCCGAAGCGGCGGGTCCCGCGAGGGATTTGGAGCGGCTGCACGCCATACAACGCGCACTCCGCGCTGCCCTTCAAACCTCCGCCGTCGCCGCAGCTACCTCTTACATGTAATCTCTCGCTTCTGTGTTTCTACGACGCACGGCCATTTCACGTTCCCACTTTCTCGTTCGGCAAAATGGCGAAACGCCGGTTTTTGCGAGTGGGAAGATGGCGGGTCGGAGTGGGGGGAAAGAAAGAACGGCGGGAAGAGCTCGGTGACTGCGTTGTTCGCAAGATGGTGGACGAGGAATGGCGAAGATGGTTTTGGATTGGGAAGTGTGGAGATCGTCGCTTTTGAGAAGATGGCGCGGCGGAACATCCGAAAATGGCGGTCTTGAGATGATGGCGGTTTGGGGGGCAGAGAAACGGTTTTTGAAAATAAATGACAGTGCGGCAGGTAGGAAAATGGTTGTTCGATGAAAATGGCGGTCTGCGACACCCGAAAATGGCGGTTTGGTGTAGAAATAAATGGCTTGTAGAAATGAAAGAACCGTATGGCACATGTGGAAATGGTGATTCGAAGGATATTTTGGACTGGGAAATCCGAAATGGCGTCTTTGAGAAAATGGCTGTTGAAACCAATATGGCGGTTTGGGATACGAGAAAATGGCTGTTGAAACTAAAATGGCGGTTTGGGATACGAGAAAATGGCTGTCCAAACCAAAATGGCGGTTCAGTAAATACCAAAGTGGTGATTCAAAGAAAATGGCGGTTTGGTATACAAGGAAATGGCTCATAAAAATAAAATAACAATCTGGTACATATGGAAATGGTGATTGGAAGAAAATGTTGTCCTGGGAAATCCGAAAATGGCGTTTCTGGGAAAATGGCGGTTTGTGATACAACGAAATGGCTGTCAAGAACGAAATGATGGTCCAGCACATACCAAAGTGCTGATTCGAAGAAAATGGCGGTTTGGTATACAAAGAGATGGCTCATAAAAATAAGATAACAATCTGGTACATATGGAAATGGTGATTCGAAAAAAATGTCCTGGGAAATCCGAAAATGGCGTTTTTGGGAAAATGGCGGTTTGGGATACAACGAAATGGCTGTCAAGAACAAAATGGTGGTCCGGTACATACCAAAGTGGTGACTCAAAGAAAATGGCGGTCCGGGATGCCCAAAAATGGCGGTTCGGTATACAAAAAAAATGACTTGCAAAGCAGAAACAACAGTCTGGCACGTATGGAAACGGTGATGGGAAGAAAATGGCGGACTGGGAAATCCGAAAATGGCGGTTTGGGGTACGAACAAAATGGAGGTTCGGCGCATCCGAAATTGACACTTTGACGGAAATGGCGGCCCAGCACAGAACGTGGTCTCTCGAAACCAACATCGGATTGACCAATGGAATAAAGCTGTTACCAAAGGGGTATAAAAATGTTTTAAAAAAATGAAAAAAAAGAATTCACCCCCGTTTCGAAGAAGATACAAAGTAATCCGCCAAGGGCGAAGAATTTTTCGTACAAAGTTGTCATCTCGTGCCAAGCGATTCGCCTGCATATGGGATCCGCGGTCGACGTACAAGTTTATTCCGGGCGAAACTTTTCGCGGTTCACCGGCTACACGGGGACGCGATTCCCCGTCTCGGCGATGCAGTAGCCGTCGGGGAAAAATAATAGTAGGAGTTTCCGCTCACCAGCCTCGCAGGATAGCGAAGGTTGGGAGGCTTACGAGTAACCGCGTAGAAACCGGAAGGCGAACGCACGGATTTTTTCCCGGTTGGTGGGTTTTCTTCATTGGATTGAGGAAAGAAAGAGTGAATAGTTCGGGAATGGTTAAAAAAAAAAAAAAAAAATACAGAGAAACGGGATTTTTATTCGAGGACAGAGAATGCGGAGAAGCCGCGACGAAAAATCTCGGCTTCATTTCCTGTCGCTTAGAGCGTCAAACCGATGCAAATTCCTTCGACCGTGGGCCAATGTCGGTTCTCGTTCTTCTTAGTATTCCATGCAGTCATCCCGCTCGTTCCGCTACTCACGTGACTTTGACGTGGAACGGAATCTTTTTGTCGGGGAAACTTTTGCCGCTTCCGGAAAAATCGCGCCGCGAAACCCAGGCGCTCTTCCGCTCAGCTGTACAACGCAGACGTTCAGGTCGTTGCAAAACAATGTTTTTCTCATGCATGAAAACTGATCTTACATTATTTCGAAAAATGGATTCGGTTAAAAAAATATATATATATATTTTGAACAAAAATGTTGCTTTTGGTCAAATATTGATATCGATGATATTACGATATTAATCAATATCGGTGAAATTATAGCTTTTGATTAAAATGATATTATAGTTAATTCTTTTTATTCATCTCCAAATTTCGCAGAATTTTTCTTTTCGATCAAATATTGATATCGATGATATTAATTAATGTCGGTATAATTATAATTTTTGATCAAATGTTCATATCGATGATACTACGATATTAATCAATATCGGTAAAATTACAATTTTTTATTAAAATGACATTATAGTTAATTCTTTTTATTCATCTCAAAATTTCGCAGAATTTTCTTTTCGGTCAAATATTGAGATCGACGATATTATGATATTAATCAATATTAGTATAATTATAGTTTTTTATTAAAATCATATCGTAATTAATACTTTTCATTAATCTCCAAATTTTGTGCTTATCGTGCCGTTTCGAGTAGGCCAACGATTTCACATCCTATTTTCTTTTCCACTAAAAAAAAAATGGCCGTAACACAATTTTTCTAATTTTTGAGTTTGCACTCTGAACAGGTGCGAAATAAATATTTTCAAAATTGCAAAAAAAAAAATGTTCTCCGATTCGAACGCCGCGAGTTTGAGCGGAAGAGGGTGGAATCGAGTAGCGAGGGAAAAGCGCGAAAAGGGGGGTTTGACAAGTAGTTGCACATCAGTTTCCGGCGCCGTCCGGTTTCCGGCAAAGTCGAGGACGAGAGTCGGGAGGTAACGATGGAATCCTCGGGGTTTGCGCTGTCGCGCGGGCCAATCTGGGCAGCCTCGAGTCCGAGAACCGCGCGAGGATTTTACATAGGCAAACCGAGGCCTGACGAATAGCCATCGGTTTAACCGGACTTAGACAAATTGGTTTTGGCTGTGAGCTGCTGCGAACGCGTCGAGATACGCGCGGTGAACCGGGAGGCTAGTGACAACGTGTGTGGGCGTTATTCGAGCATACGAGTAGAAAAATAAAATTAAAATTATAAAATTAGAGAGAAAAAAAAGAGCGCGATAAAAAAAAAATTCAACGAGGCAGGGAGAAAATTATGGAGGGGATAAGTGATAAGGAATGGAGGAGGGATAATTATAGTGAGAGGTAGAGCTGGGTCGGTCCGGGATTAAAGAATGGACGCCGACCCAACGCCCCCACCGGGATACAAGGGTAGATACTTTCAGGTAGAAAAAAAAAACAAAAATAATAATAATAATAATAAACGCCTACATAACGTGTAGATACAATTATATAGGGTGAAGACCTATAATCGACCAGCTGCCAGCTCGGGCCCAACAGTTCGTGTATGAACAAAATAAATTAATTACAAAATTAATTAATGTTTTGGTTGGTGTGGAGCAAAATAAATTTAAAGAAAATCGAGAAATTTAATTCGTTCAACGTTTTCATTAATTTTTTTAATTTAGTGGTATTATATTTTATTTGAATATTTTTTTATACGAAAAAATATGTCTCCTGTCGGTGGAATTGGGATGGGAGAAGAAAGAAGAATTTTCGAAAAAAATCAATCTCGAAAATATTTTTTATTTCACAGCGAAATTGGTAATTTGAGAAATTGAATAGGAAAATTGGCACATTGCAACGAAAATATTGACACTTGCTGGCAGATGCGCGACTGTAGGGACAATTTTACATAATACATAACGAATATATTAATATATTGATTAAAAAAAAAATTACCTATATATATAAAAGAAAAAACAAGAGAGAATAAGGCGGCAGGTAGAGAATCGATAGAAACGTATAGACGAATCTTATAGTATATTATATACACACATAGTATATATATTATTTGTTGGGAGAGCATATTACAATTATAAACAACACATATATTTAATATATTTAGAAAATATTTATTTGTTGATTTTTTGGGTGATATGAAGGAAGGTAAATGAAAGAAAAGAAATTCTATATATACACACACATAGTATATATTATTATTAATATTATTATATATATATATATATACAGAATATAGAGACGTGCATATAATATGCATACAAGCGAACTAGCTGCGCTATTCACGAATTTTTAGTTTTTTTTTTCTTTTTTCTCACTCACGATTTTCATGTGGTAGAAAAATAGAAAAAGGTTTTGCGACAACTATTAGATAAGCATTGTGATACGTCATTATGAAATTATGATACACGATGCTAAGAGGCTTGATTTTTTTTTCTCATCGAACATAACTTTTTACTTTCCACAGGCGACAATTTAATTTCAACCCCGACCTAAAAAAAAATCACGATAATAGCGCTTAGATTTTCAGTTTTTTTCTAAAAAAAAAAAACATCGAATCTCTCGCTTTTCTCGCTGTGACGCAGAGGACGACTAGTAGAAATCCCTACGCGGAGGAAAAAAATCAACAGGGTAAAAAAAAAAAGAGGACATGAGCCTTCGGGTGTTATTGCCCGAAGAGTGTTCTGGGAAAACGGAATACCGTGCGTCGGAGGGTGGGAAAAAAAAAATTCCCGGGAGACTCCGCGTCTTTCTGTATATTTATGAGAATTTTCTTTCGCCCCCAATATTTTTTGTCTTTTCATGCACGCTCCTGCGCCGATGCCCTCGTCGAAAGAACCACCAAATTTACTTTTTAAATGTCTCCGAAGAGTTTTGAATTTCTCGCCCTTTTTCTTTTATTTTTTTCCCCCCCCTCGTTTACCGAGAGACACGCGGTCGAAATTTAGCGGCGACCCGATGGTCCCTAAATCATTCGTTACGACGCTCTCTTCAGAGGCGTCGGCGCTCACGGGATTTTCATGACTTAATCTCAACATACAAAAAAAAAAAAAAAATACCAACCTTTTTTTTATCTCGAGGCCCGCGAGAGAAATTTATCTCACGACAAAAACGAGTGAAATGCTCGGGGCGTTTTTTATATATGTATATATGTATACACATATATACATATGTATATATGTGTGTATTTCCTTTAGAAGGGGTTAGCTGCAGGTGCGACCGAGGGTCCCGTATATTTGCCAGTATATCTCAGCGAAACGAGACACTCAAAACCTTTCGGGATTCCCATTTTATTTTTATTTTTTTATATATTTTTTTTCTCTCCCTTTCGCTTTCTTTACGAGTAACATTATTACTCGCGCCGGACCCTCGTTCGTCTTGACGAGAGGTATCTTTTTTTTTTCATTTTACGACAGCGGATATCGATAAATTCGCCATACGAGATTTCATTCGAATCGCAGAAAGTCATATTTTACCATCGGAGCGGGAATTTTTTTTTTTCAATTTTTTTTTATTTTTATTTTGCTTTATTATCCAATTACCTTCGTATCTTTTTTTATAACATTTTTTAAAAATCTCTTCATTTTTTTAAAAGACGCTCCGCAATATTTCAACAGATTAAAGTCAATTTCGCCGTTAAAAAAAAATCGCCTCACGGGACAAAACGAACTGACGAACGCAAATTTTCCTCATTTCGATTCTAAACGATCGTTTCCATTTTTTCGCATAGTCACGCGAATGCAATAGTTAATAAATATGAAGAACGAAAAAACCAAAAAAAAAACACTAAAATAAATAAATAAATAAAACGAACACGAATGCAATAGTAGAATAAATAAACAATTGAAACGAAACGAACATTTTGTAAATAAAAGGCATACAATTAGTGGCTATCTCGTTGATAAATTTCGTTTCACCGGATCGTATGAACGAGACGTAGAGATCGAAATAATCCTAGGGACGAATTATGAAGAAAAAAAAATAAATAAAAAAAATAAAAAAATAAAAACAAAGACAAAAATTAAGAAAAAATGTATTGTGATGAGAGCCCGCCTCGTGGACTCGAGCGATCGAGATCTCAAAAAAAAAAAAAAAAAAAAACTGCGCCAACGAAAATTGAAGTGAAAAAAAAAACGGTTGAAAATAAAAAAATAAAAACACATACGAGTCTCGATCGCATTATTACCAAGCGCCTACCAATAATTCGTTAGATAAAACGTATACACGATATACAATAAACCATAATTATAATATATAATAGAAAATAAAATAAATATATATATAGGTGAGAGCGTGTGCGTGTGTGCGGGTTGTAGAAAAAATCGAAGGGAGTCATTATCGATAAATCGTATGCATACTTATGTTTGTATTAGCGCAATGGGAATGGTTATACATATATTGATAGAGCGAAGAAAAATAAAGATTAAAAAAAAAAAAACCAAACAAATGTAACGAAACGATTGAGTTTCCAACGAATACAAATTGCGGTCTACCTGATCAATTGTATATGATCGACGAATCGATTAGGCTTGTAACGCGATTTGTCAAGGGGAATGGACAGTGAAAAAAAAAAATTAATGAAATTAATTTAAAAAAAAACCCAAAATTACACATATAAAAAAACGATAATTTGCATTAGTAAAAAAAATGATGTGTCTGCAAGAGTGCGAAATTTTTATCAACTATACGCAGATCATACTTAGAATTTGAGTTTTTTTTTTTTAATACAGACGATATAAAAATGTTCGGAAGTTTTTTGTTTTAAGACAGACAAACATTTTTTCGTTAAAAAGAAAATAACCGTAGGACGAAAAGAATCGATTCTTTTTTTTACAATTTTTCACTGCCCGTTCCCCAAAAAGCGGCAGTGAGATAGCAGTTAGTGTATCGATAGATCGATCGATTTATCTCGATCGTGCCGGGTTTGTAAAATTTTACGGTGATAATATGTGGGTAATTGTAGATTTATAGAATTAAATGGAACGAGAAAAAGATGGAAATAAAAAAATTACAAAAAATCGACGGCGAGGAATAAGAGTACTTTAGAAATAAATTTAAAAAAAAAAAATAATAATATTTAAAAAAACAACCAAGGAGAAAAGGAGTGTGAAGATCACTCGGTACACAAGTAACATACTCCATGCCTTAACGAATAGTAGATAATACGAGAGAAAGAGAGAAAGAGAGAGAGAGAGAGAGAGAGAGAAATAAAGTGAGCGAGAAAAAGAGCAAGTAAAAAATTGTAATAAGACTTTTTGTAGATAGTTCAATCGATTATCAAGGTCAATTGATTGATTGATTAAATTTAATTGATTGATTGTTCGATTGAGAACCTTGATAAATATATAGTGAAAAATATATTGTCATGAATTATTGTTTAGGTAGAGGAAAATAATGAAATTTATTCGACGGGCCAAAAATCGATCTATCGATCGGGCGCTCCGGGTGACTTTTTCTTTCTTTTTTTTCTTTGAAAATCCACGGTTAATTCCCGCTGGATCGATTACGGATCTTTGGCAACAGCGAGAAAGAAAATTATCTGCGGCCTATAATGCCTCTTTATCGTTGCTATTGTTATTATTGTGAATCACTAGAACGCGTCGTTTTAACGACGAGGCGGAGTCATCGAGGTTTTTTTTTTTTTTTTATTCAATAGAGCGAGGCTGTGCATTATCGCGAGCGGGAGGGAGATCAAACGCGAATCGACAGAAGAACTGGGGAAAAAAAATAAAATTCGCTTTTTTAATCCACTTAAGAGGCCAAAATAAGAATCGCCAAATATAAGAGCGTTATTTATATATCTCTCTTTTTTATCGAAATCGATGGCTTTTACTGGACCTGCGAATATGGAAGTAGCAAAAAAAAGGGACTTCTTCGCGCAGAGGCCGAGAGTACGAAACATGTATATTTCATTTAAGGTAGTCCTTGCGAATGGTGTTGATTTCGCATAAGTTCCAGAGAATTGAGAGGGAATTGTAAACACTTCTCGATGATATAAAAATCTGAAAAAAATCAAGCGTATTAATGATACCGAAAAGATTAATTTTGCATCATAATAATTCCGAAATGTTATTAACAAATCGATAAAAAATTTAACTATTCAAAATTGTTGTTGTAAAGTGAACAAAAAAATCTGAAAAAATTCGTACGCATTCAGAAAAACGAAGGAATCATTTTCATTAAAAAAAACTTAGGTTTCCGGGGGATTGGTTGAAGAATTTAATTTTTCATCGATTTGTTCACAACATTTTGGAATTATTATTATGCAAAATTAATCTTTTGAGCTCGCTAGATTTTTTTCAAATTTTTATACCATCCAGAAGTGTTTGCCATTCCCTCTCATTTATATGAAACTTATGCGAAGTTTGCAACTGTTCGCAAGGATTACCTTAAAGCGATACGGGAAAACTGTGTTCGGTCCCTTTCGGTCTTATGAAATTTCGCGATCCTTAACGTCCGCACGCTTATCGTTCCTTCCCTCCTGGAAAACAGAGAGGACGCAAAAAAAAAATCCCACGAGTAAACTCGACACGCAAATCCACACCAAAAATACATTCTTTATCCTGGATTTTTTTTTTTTTTTTTTTTTTTTGCGAGATTTTAATATGTTTTTCTTTCTTGTTTTATCTCCCTCGCGTTTGATTAAAAATATTTTATTCTGTGTGTTCCTCGCAAAGTGATACTATGAGAGCTCGAATGGCGACGCAATCGAGAATTATGCGCGATCGATTTCTCGAGCTTTCACGAAGGTTGTGATAGATCCTGGCGCGAAGCATCAACGATTTCTTTCAGTTACCATTTATTATTATTATTATTATTATTATTATTATTATTATTATTATTATTATCTACGTCAATATGTTTCATCATAATTATGTTACAAATGATATATACATATATATATATATATGTATATATATATATATATATATGTGTTATCATCGATGTATGTACATATATTATTATTATTATTATTATTATTATTGTCGTTATTAAAATGTGTTTATTTACGGAATAAATTATTAATATCACGTTTCATTTTGGTTACAACGTGACGACCCTTTCAATCCTGCACCGCCCTTTTCTCCGACATGGGCAATTTTCAGTCGTTCGAAATTCAAGAATTAATATTTTTTGCAATATTAAGAATTGAGGCTATAATTTTGGTTCCTCATAGAGGAAACTTTGTTCTGGTGAATTATTTTGGTTATTTTTAAACAGCAATTTCTTTGCTTTTCGATGGCGTCGCGGAAAAACCCAGGTGTCTATCGTCATCTGCAGCAAGACACACATAAGATTATGGATATGACGGTGTTTTTTTTTTGTTTTTGGAAAAATGAATATTAATTAAGACGCTCAGATCAAAGAAAAAAGTTAAGCATAGAAAATGCTTAATCAGAACATGAAAAAAAAATCGTCGATTTTCAAAACGCGTTTATTTCCACCCTAGCGAAGAAACAATATTTTTCCGAAATATTCTTCGAAATTCGTACAATGCGTTAGATTTTTATTTATCTTCGTCTCGCAGAGGCAACGAGTGATACTTTTTAAAAAAAATAAGAGTCGCCAAAAGAATATTTTTTTTTTCATCTCGCTGCTTGCACAGACGAATGACGAAAATAAAAAAAATAAAGTAAACAAATAAAACTCAAAGAGAATGGCAAGCCGGGAAGAAAAACGAGAATTCTCCTGGTCTGATTTTTCTTCTGCACTCGGGGCTTTGTTTTTTGTTTTTTTTTTTTCTTGGTTTGTTTCGTACTGACGATCCTTTTTCTGATCAAAGGGAGTTTAGCGACGTCGTCGGCGTTCCTGCGCGGTACGTTCACACGAAGGGAAGTCACAATTTCATAGGTATCGTTCATTCTCTACTTCCGTCTGGCGTTTCGCTCCGATTTTCTTTCTTACCGCGGAAAGGATAATCAGCGGGCTGTGTCGCGCTTAATGAAAAAGTACCGACGCGGAAAAAAAAAGATAGAAAAATTCGACGACAAAACTGTGAGGAAAGAATTTTCAACATCGTAAGTGAACGCAGAGACAATAACAAAATATTTTAAAAAATTCGGATATTAAGACAAAAAAATGTTATAAAATAATCAGTTGGTTTTTCAGATTTTTCCCAAATTTTTTTCCAAAGCATTTTCTTTTCTCTTCTTCTCATAAAATTTCAAACAAATTTCCCTCACTCATTATTTAAAATTAAAAACCAAAATTAAAATTTAATTAAAAAATAAAAATGAAAAACAATTTTTTTAATTAAATTTTTTCAATTTTCCCTTGTCACTATCGCCTTCGGCCGAGAATCAAACTTCCGAAGCGTCCGTTGTCCGATAAAAAAAAAAAAAGCTTGCCGTCAATTTCAACCCCTCCGCGTTCCGCTGATTGAATTCCAAACTTTAAACAATTCCCCCCCAAATTTGAATGTCCCGATATAGAAAAAAAAAAAAAAAGGAAATTGGCCCCATCACGAAACTCCGAACGACGAGTACACAAAATAAGCGAACCGAGGGCCCGCATAGTTTTCGTTTAATAACGCGACGTAGCCTAATCCACCCCGAATATCTATCGTTCCATTAGCCACGATATTGTTCCAGCGTGCTTGCAGCAACATTGCGCGATGACGTTGCCGTACCGAGGCAGCCCCTTGCGCTGTTTTGCTTTGCCCGGAACAAAGTTCGCCGGCGGCGTGTATTGTGCGCTCGATTCGGAAGTTCCGTATCGCGATACGGGGAAAACTATGCGATGGCACTCGTCGTTAATCATCCCGTTCAACTCTCCTCTCAACCCATTCCTTCCGAACCCGGCGATATAAACTTGAAACACGAAGGGGGGTAATTTATCCAGCGTAAAGACGGATGAAGGCTATAGCGACGACCGGGGCTAAAATTAGGAGGCAAGATATGGAGTATAGAGGAGCTTGTAAGATCGTCCGATCTAGAGCGGGGCAAAATGGGACACACGGGGCAAAATGGGACAGGAGAAAAACATTCGGAAAAATTAATCGAAGCTATCGGGAAGAATGGAGCAAAGTGAGATCATTTGGCATCGAGCGGAAGGGCAGAATACGGCAAGTGGGGCAAAATGGGCACGCGGGGCAAAATGGGACAGGAGAAAAACATTTTGAAAAATTTATCGAAACGATCGAAAAGAATGGACCAAAGTGAGATCATTGGACATGATGCGGAAGGGCAGAATACGGCAAGTGGGGCAATATGGGCACACGGGGCAAAATGGGACAGGAGAAAAACATTCAGAAAAATCAGTCGAAACGATCGGGAAGAATTGAGCAAAGTGAGATCATTGGACATGATGCGGAACGGCGGAATAGGCCAAGTGGGGCAAAATGGGAAAGGAGAAAAACATAGAGCTTACGCCACAATAAATGGGCAGAACGCATGCATATTTCGTAATTTTTTTAATCGTCAAATACATGCTTTATCGATTTAATTTTTTTAGGGTGGACGTAGAATATATTAAAATACACTTACGAATTTTTTCATTAAATTTTATTGTCATCGATCTTAAGATCAATATATTGTATTAAAATTCGATTCTCGAAAAAAAAAAAATCACTGTTGCATGAGCAAAAAAAAGGATCGAAAAAAACGAGCAAAAAAAATGAGTACACTTTTTAAAAACGGATGTTTCATCAATGAGAAAGTAAAACAGTAAAAAATCATCCTAAAAACAAGAAAAAAAAATAGATAATAGTCTATTTCGAAATCGGTATCTCAGTCACTCGATTCCCGATATTCCGAGAAAAAGCGTTTGAACAAGAGCTCTCGGAGTTTTTCCTTTCTTTTTTTTTCGATTTAAATTCTTTTACCCCGCATACTTTCGATCCGTGGGGCTCCGCCTCTCTTCTGCGAGCCGCTTTCGACGTTCTCGTTCCATTAGAATATTGCTTCATAATGCACGGGATGAAAACGATTGAAGACTCCGTCCCGCTCGCTCGCGGAATCGCGAACTAACGGAAAATACGCGCGCCATCGGGCATACATTGTAAAGTAATATTCTAATGGACTACTCCAACGTCTCTTGAATTTCAACTCGCGGTTGATACTGGCACGTGTATTTTTTTCCGTCACGAAAAAAAAAATATATATATATATATATATACACACACGTACATCTGTACGGGTGTGCAGCGCGAATAAAATTCCATGAAAATACGCTGGATTGATACGAATAAGCAATAAGACTCGTTCCATCTGTTCGTGACGATTTCGAGGGGTTTTTCTAGACCACTGTTTTTTCTCATCTTCTCCATTTTTTTTTTTTTTTTTTTTATGGACATTTTTTTTTTTTTTTATTGAAAGAACGCAAATAATAATAAAAATACGAGTCACAGCCTCGCTCGCCATGCAAGCTCAACGACCGCAGAGTCAATGCACGAAACGAACAGCAATACATATTTAGGGAGAGTCTAACATGCGTCTGTGTCGTTTGTCGTTGTCGAAAATCGAGTTTTCTCCTCGATTTGAGGAACAGAAAAATTTGAAAAATTAAAAAAAAAATACACGATTATAATTTATAATAATAATTTCGATTGGGAAAGCATTCGAGGCTCGATTTTCCTCTCTCTCAACGACACAGTACCGTACTTGTGATAAACCGTTAAATAAATTAGATCGGTAAAGAACCTTTATTATGATATACATAAAATTAATACATAAATAATGTAATTATCGCGTATATAATTAGATACAATTTTACGAAAAAAAAAAATATATATATATAATAACGTGACAGAAAAGAAAAACCACAACACGAGCGATATGATGAACGACTGTTAGTGTCGTGTAACGAGGGTTTGTTGCGTGTGTGAGTGAGTGAGATTGATAAGAGTGACAGAAAAAAAATGCCGAAAAAAACCATTGATAAAAAAAAAATAATAATCCAATGTTTGAAAATAAGAAAAAAAAAAAAATTCGCGTGTTTCCGGATACGTAAGATCGATAAATAAATTGTACCCACAGAGGGGGGGGGGGGGGGGGGGGGGGGGGGGGTGAGAGTGGAAACAGAAAAAGTGGTGAAAAATGCATACAGGGAATATTAATGAAGAAGTCGTAAACGAGAAAATCGTTATTATTATGATTATGATGATTATTATTATTATTATGATTATTATAATTACATAAAAAATATATAAATAGTGTATCGATACGAAAAATGATATTAACCACGAGAACACTTAATTGCGAGCCGTACAGGGCGAGTTAAAAATGTAGAACAATTAGTTGGGTGTAAAAAACCCTCTTGCCGCCGTTTGTTAAGTTACAGGTGAGTAACGAGTGGTTGAAACGACGAAAAAAAAAATGAAACACATAAAAAAAATTAAGAAGTAATAATTAATAATATTAATCATCATGATACCGATACCGTAGATGGATGAAAAAAAAATTTACAGGCAACTGGCCCACAGAGACATAAATACAGACACACTCATGTAAGCCAGAGGATAGAGGGAAAAAAAATTGAAACAAGACAAAACCAATGAATTATTATGTAACGACAGTAACGATGTAATTGCTAGTCAATGTTCAATGTTGAGATATTTATCTGAAATAAAAATGCATATACGTTGTTTACACCATATACTTTTTGGTGGCATGATTTTTCATTCGAATTCCCCGATTTGTTACCAGCGACATTTTTATTTATTTATTTATTTATTTATTTATTTATTTATTTATTTATTTATTTATTTATTTATTTATTTATTTATTTATTTATTTATTTATTCAATTGTTTTTGAAAAATCTTCGCTTACTGCACGTGAAAGTTGGCGTTATCGTCGCCTAGGGGATTCGGAGTCGCGTTAACTGCTTCGCACTGGTTTCAAAAACCATCTTTTTGAAGAAATATTTTTACTACAATTTCGCCGACGGGGTATTTTAATATTGACCTGTAATAATTAACAGACAGGAAAATTATTCAACCTCGCCACGCGTACCGCATACTCGGCTCTTGCATAAATAGGTAAACTCCGAGAGACTGGCACGGGAGATATGATGAAGAAAAGCAAAGCTAAGCACCGCCAAAGATAAAGCGCCGCAACGATTCACTTTTCCCGTATTACTGTATTTAAAAAAAAATTATATTCGGTGCAATAATCGAAGTGCACATTTTTTC
Organism: Amblyteles armatorius; assembly: GCA_933228735.2. NCBI lineage: Eukaryota > Metazoa > Arthropoda > Insecta > Hymenoptera > Ichneumonidae > Amblyteles > Amblyteles armatorius. Next base: position 3,711,512 of record OW121697.1, read on the forward strand.
ACTCTTAACGTTTTTGTCTTTTTCGACATTTTTAAATAATTTATTTTTTCCATTTTATAATTTTTGTCTTTTTCACCATTTTATTGATAACTCATTTTTTTTTATTTTGATTTCACGGACATGTCCGAATTTTTTTATTGGACGCTTCGCGCCGATTTAAAAAAATGCATTATTTTTTATTTATTTTAATATTTCCCTCTATAATTAACGAACTGTAAAATTATTTAACCTCAAACACACATTCCTCATACTCGGCTTTTTGCATGAATAGGTAAATTCCGAGCGACGACCACTGGAGATACGAAGAAGAAAATTAAAGCTGAGCACCGGCGAAGATAAAGCTCCGCAACGATTTAATTTCCCTGTTTTCCTGTGAGCTGTGAAATGCAAAAAAAAAAATCGGCCAGAAAAATACGTGCCAAAAGGAGGCAAAATAAGAGAAATGTCTCATCACACCGAAGAAAAAGTGGAGCTCTCGTCGCAACACAGTTTCCCTTTTATTCAATTTAATATGGAAATCAGAGACGAAAAAAAAATAAAAAAATCAAAGTTTCACCGTCGTCTTTCTTTTATTTTCCACGTATCTGTTTAATATCCTTTCCGCTGCGTGGACCCTTTTCGTTTATCACGTTGCGCGTGATAAAATTTTTCATAATTTTTTTCCTTCATATTTTAATTAATTCTCCCTTCCACGTTCAACTCATTCTTCTTTTTTTTCCCCTATGAGCCATGAATTTTTTTTATCTCTTCGTTTCCGTTGCGTCCGAAGTCCACGAACGGTTCTCCCAACTTTTCCACTCTTTCACACTCAAATTATTTATAATTTTTTTTTTTTTTTTTCGCAACTCTTTTTCGCGTTTTTCAATTAAGTTTCGTTACGCGCCTGGGTTGATTAAATTAATGCATTCTCGGCTATAGAGCCGAGAATTATTCTCGGTCTTCTCCCCCCCCCCCCCCCCCTACGCAGACGTCGTGATATCGGTAAGGTAAATTCGTGATTTATTATTTGCATATTTATTCGATTAAAAAGACAGACCGTTGGTCCGGGAGGATAGAATGATGATGCACGGTTTGGAGATTAACATTTGGAGCGGTGGATAATTTGGATCGGGTTAAATCTCGAATTTCAACATCAACGAACGCTCAAATGTAAAACGAAGCCGAACTATTTTTCGGCATTCGCGCTTTGCATAGCGACAGAAAAAACTGTACCCAGAAAAATAATTTATTTGCCGGGTGTCCCAAAAATAAATATTTATTGGTTTTAAATAAATATTCATTGGTTTTAAATAAATATTCATTGGTTTTAAATAAATATTCATTGGTTTTAAATAAATATTTATGGGTTTTAAATGAATATTCATTGGTTTTAAATAAATATTTATGGGTTTTAAATAAATATTCATTGGTTTTAAACAAATATTCATTTCGTTTAATTCAATATTCAATTCAATTTTAATAAAAATCACGAAATTGATTTTTTTCCCACCGAAACAAAGCTTCTTCCACGAGACGGCAAAAGACAGTCAAAAAATTCTTTGAAAAATGTAAAAAAACAAAGAAAAGTTACAAAAGATCCTTCGGTCCGCGAATTGACTCGAAACTAGGTCGCCAGCCGGAGAAAATAGTCTCGCAGTTGCATCGATGCATCCGCCGTCTCATCAAGTCGCTCGAATCAGATAAAAACGAACCTTCGCTTCTGCTCGCACGAAGGATATTTTCCAGGGTTATCGATAATGATAAGGCTGACTCCACGTGCAGCCGATTACGTGAGATAACGCGACACGCACTGCCGGCACGTTACACACGCCAGATTGAGTTGGAACGACGGTTCGTCATTGCCAGACGGAATCGACGACATCGACCGTTTTTCACTCCAGTGCAATTCGTCGAGTCGCCCGATGACGCAACAGGCGGTTTATCTAATCGTCCGCTCGCGATGCGAGGTCCGGTCGGAACGAATGCCGATCGCCGCGAGTGGCTCGGGTGAAGTCAGTCGGCTCCCAACTCGTCGCCAGTTCGCATCGCGAGAAAACAAAAATGAGCGCGGTCGAAAAATACAGCGCCGAGGAATTGGGTTGGCGGCGAAAATCCGGTCCGCCGATAATCTGGCGCGTGGTCGAGGGTCGAAAAAAAATCGGCGGAAAGAGCCTTCGATTTTCGATTCAAGAAATCCCGAGGGATCGGCGAGATGACGTCATTCGGCTGATGTCCACTGAGTTTGCTCGGGACGAGCCACTGTGCGCTAGCGTTGGTACGTGCGTGACTTTTTTCGATCGATTATTGTTGATGGCAGAATATGTTTGTCGTCGATCGGATCGTCGAAAGTGTCGTCGGACAGTATTATGGTTCGTTTCGTGGTGGGGCGAAGTGGCAAAAAGTGGGCGGTCGGCGGTTAACTGGGCAAAGAGCATATTTACATGTCTACCAGAGATATGCAAGCCCGGGAAAAAAATGATCACACACGATCATATGTGGATAAGATCTGATTGATCGTATCTGATCAGATAAGAGAAATGGCGAGATCTGATCATATATGGACATATCTGACCATACTTGGACAGATCATATATGGATAATATATGATAATATGTGGATCATATATGGATCATATATGGATCATATATGGATAAGATCTGATTGATCGTATCTGATCAGATAAGAGAAATTGCGAGATCTCGTCATTTATGAACATATCTGACCATACTTGGACAGATCATATATGGATAATATATGATAATATATGGATCATACATGGATAAGAACTGATTGATCATATCTGATCAGATAAGAGAAATTGCGAGATCTGATCATATGTGAACATATCTGACCATACTTGGACAGATAAAAAATGGATCACATATGATAATATATGGATCACATATGATAATATATGGATAATATATGGATCATATATGGATCATATATGGATCATATATGGATCATATATGGATCATATATGGATCATACCTGATCGGATAAGAGAAATGGCAAGATCTGATCACCTATGAACACATCTGATCACCTATGAACACATCTGACCACACATGGACAGATCTGATCAGATATGATCGGATCAGAACTGATCAAATCCAAAGATAGTTGTATTGTTAACAATCCAAAGATAGTAGTGTTGATAACAATCCAAAGTATCCTCAAGCAGCATTACATTCCCGACTTTGGTACAACAAAATGCAAAACAATAACATGACGTCTCAAAGTACCGATCCAAAAGTCCTCTGAGACAAGTTTTCACGCAAATTCATTGATGCTTGGCTGGAAATGATTTTGGTCCAAGACACCAACGAAGACCGCACGACGTGGTCGACTAAAAACTTTTTTTTTTTTCTTTTCTCTCGGTTTCCAGGTCTGGTCAATGATGCAGAGGCGCTCGCGGATTTTCACAAAATATGGTGGTTCGCCCTGGAGCAAGGTATAGTTGTCGGAGCTTTCCTCGTCGACGAGAATAATCCGAAACCTCGATTAGTTGCCGCGAACGTGATTCTGGTGAATAATGCGGCCGTCGAACGAGGCATGAAGCACGCTGTACAGGTGAGAATCTCTCGCCCGCTTCGTCCCAACGCACACATCGACGCATCCGCTTCGTCCCGAAGCTTAGGTGTAATTTAATTATAGGGGCGATTGTGGCAAAGCTGATGAGCGGACCAAGCGCGCACCGAGGTAAAAAGTCTTAACCTTCGTGAGACCAACTTTTTACAATTTTCCAAAATTTTGTTAAATAAGGAAGATGCTGAAAATCATTTTTTTTAAAACCACTATAAAAAAAAAACGACATGATTTGATTTTTTGTCATAATTTAGTTAGGTTATTACCGATTCCATCATGAAGCAAAGATTTGGTTTGGAAATCCAAAAAATCACTGAATGTTGCAATATTCGTTGTGTTTTTCACTATAAGAAAAAATGTATATTTTTGTTCAGCTTCCTCATGTAAAAAAAAATCGAGATTTTAGTGTCAGCGTACTGGAAATGATTCAAAACGTAGAGAAATGCGGTTTTTAGATGGCGATTACGTTCTGTTCGATGTCATGTTCGATGTCCCTATTCGATGTCCCTATTCGATGTCCCTATTCGATGTCCCTATTCGATGTCCCTATTCGATGTCCCTATTCGATGTCCCTATTCGATGTCCCTATTCGATGTCCCTATTCGATGTCCCTATTCGATGTCCCTATTCGATGTCCCTATTCGATGTCCCTATTCGATGTCCCTATTCGATGTCCCTATTCGATGTCCCTATCCGATGTCCCGTTCGATGTCCCGTCCGATGTCCCGCTCGACGTCCGACTCGATGTCCCGTTCGATGTCCCGTCCGATGTCCCGTCCGATGTCCCGCTCGACGTCCCGCTCGATGTCCCGTCCGATGTCCCGCTCGATGTCCCGCTCGATGTCCCGCTCGATGTCTTCGACCCCGTTAAAACATAAATCAAGATATCCAGGAAAAATAAAAAAAAATCAGAAAAACCAGACCTTCATGAACAGAAGTCTACATACACAATTTTGTCAATTAAAAGAATGCTTTGTAATAATCGATCGCAGCTCACTTCGGAATCTATGAAGAGATTAACGTCATTCATGGCCAGTCTCGACGCGGAAGCGGACGTTCGAAAAATCTACAACGTCGACGAGTACATAACCGCCTTCGGTCTCTGCGTGCATCCGCAATACCGGGGTCAGGGACTCGGGTACCAGCTTCTTCGGGTTCGGTAAGCATCTCCGACGGTTTCCCGCCAATCCGGCGCTCACGCTCGAAGATTCGGTGATCCGCAGACAAAAACGTTGATCATCGCGGGCAAACGTGATTTAATCGTTCGATTTGATTTTTTCAGAGACGATATTTCCGTTGCGTACGACATTCAAGCGACATCGACGGTCTTCTCGGCGCCCGCTGCTCAGAGCGCGGCGGCGAGCGCCGATTTCGAAGTTCTCATCGATCGGCAATTTTCGGATCTAAAAAATGAAGACGGCAACGAACTTTTTTATGGAATCACGTCCAAACGTTATAAACTCATGGGTAAGCGTTTTGTCGCCGAAAAAACAACGACGAACGGTGAATGAACTTACGGAAATGTTGATAAATATATTAAAGACAATGAACAAACGGTGTATTACAGAATAAATAATTTTTCGTATCTGTGTGAATGTCGTGTGAAACGTTGGGAAATGCAGTTGCGAGCCGATATGTTCGGGGCGGAGAGCTGATACGAGCAGTTGTAGTGCAGGTAATTTGTTAGCAAGATGTTACAGTGGTTCTCGATCATTCGAGTTTTTGCAGATGACTCGGTGATTACATGAATGTGTGGTAAGATTATCTGCTAACGAGCCATCGACCTTGGTCCTTCGGCTCGAGAGTATCTTTGGTTTATCTAGATGTCTGTCATGCGAGTGTGAGTTAGTGTATGTGAGTGTGCAGCAGCGAGCTAGTTTTTAAGTACGGCTTTCTGATATGAGCAGTGGTTTTGAAAAAATTGAATTTTTTATACCTCAAGAGTTATCGGTACCAGTTTTCTTTTCTTTCACCGACCCACCGACCCACCGACCCACCCAACCCACCGACCCACCCAACCCACCGACCCACCCAACCCACCGACCCACCCAACCCACCGACCCACCCAACCCACCGACCCACCCAACCCACCGACCCACCCAACCCACCGACCCACCCAACCCACCGACCCACCCAACCCACCGACCCACCCAACCCACCGACCCACCCAACCCACCGACCCACCCAACCCACCGACCCACCAACCCACCGACCCACCAACCCACCAACCCACCTACCCACCAACCCACCAACGCACCGACCCACCGACCCACCGACCCACCGACCCACCGACCCACCGACCCACCGACCCACCAACCCACCAACCCACCAATCCACCAACCCACCAACCCACCAACCCACCAACCCACCAACCCACCAACCCACCAACCCACCAACCCACCAATCCACCAACCCACCAACCCACCAACCCACCAACCCACCAACCCACCAACGCACCAACCCACCAACCCACCAACCCACCAACCCACCGACCCACCGACCCACCGACCCACCAACCCACCAATCCACCAACCCACCAACTCACCAACTCACCAACCCACCAACCCACCAACCCACCGACCCACCAACCGAATTTCGCTAAACCCGGCGATCTATTCATTTACAATAGAGACAAGCGCCCCCAAGCCCAGAGGTTTAATTTGTCTCTGAATTCAACATCCCTCCCAGCGCCATAGAGATAACAAGAGATTCGGCGAACTCTTAACCCAATTACCATGTGGCGGCGAGCAAGCCGGCGGGCTGTTAGCGGTTTCCAAAATCCCCGGCAGTTCGCGATTTCTCCGATGTGCTCACACAGGAGAGGTGGGCGCGCTAACGTGCGAGCGTTAGTTTAAACGCCGAAAAGTTTCGGGCAAACATTAAGGGGCCGGAGTAGATCGGAGTGGCTAAATTGTGGCTTCTCGGACAGACCGACACTTCCAGCGGATTCGAAAGCTTTCAAACCCTCCCCTCGTCGACCTCACCGCCTCCCTCGTTCGTTCACCCTCTTCCAGCCACGAACCGTCCTTCGATCCCCTCCCGAGCGTGATGTACGGTCACTACACAAACCCAATCAATTACAACCGCCAAACTAACCAGAATACCGGCGAAACTGATCAGTCATTAGTTCGCCGGGGTCGACGGCCGGACATTTTTTTTTTCGTCTCATTTACTGTTTTGCAAATCTTCTGTATGTGTTGGTGAGCGTAACTTTTTGGATAACGGCGATTTTCCGGATGATTTCCGCATGAAAAATCGACCCCACGAATGGCGGTGGCAAAACTTTACCACGAGGGGAACGAAAGTCTCGGAGTAAATTAACCATGCTGGGACAAAATGTTGGGAACTCGCAGCTGGATCGGAAACAAATATCGAGGGGGTAGCCTGACTATCTTCAGAAAATTGTTTTATTACACTCGGTGCGAAGATTGCTGTTTTACGCACGTGTGCACGAAACCATCATTTTCGCACCTTGCGAGGCAAAATTTGGTACGATAAGGTTGACCCAGTTTCCGCCGCTGTCCCACTTACCGCCATTAATTGCAGTTCATACTGATAATAAATACAGTATACGTTAAATACAAACGAAATTGACGGCATGTGGAAAAACGGTTTACTCTTGATTAATGCCGCGATAGGAATATTTTTTATAAAACGCACGCTTTGTACATGACGTTCGTTTTGCTCCAAACCCGATAGTTTAAATTTCAATCCCATAAATGCGATTTCACATTAGAGTAAACTGTTTTCACTGGATAAAATCGAAGATATAAATGTTTTTCTTAAATTTTAATTTTTTTGTGAAAAATAAAGATTTGCTCCGGTTTCAAAATAACCGAAATATTTAGAGCATGAGCCAACTGTTTGATGCATTTTTTATGTAACTTATTTTTATGGTTCGATGTTATTATTGCAAAAAAATGCTGTCGAACGGTGGAACATGCAGGCACGTGTCTCGAAAAGCCATGAATTTCGTCGTCACAATTTCGACCCTCTTTCACCGTCGTTTGAGCGCTGCTCCCATTTACCCCTTTCTCTCCTTAAAAGCACTTGCCTTGTCTCCATGTCGCCGTCGCGGATGTTAGGCGTAAAGTGTTACGGTAACGACATTACACCGTGCCACGAGAGAGGAAAGTCCAAAAACCCTTTCACCGAGCACAGTGGAACCGGCGGAGGAAATACCGTTCGCTACAAGTTAAACTCCTCGTCGTTGCTTTATACAGACAAAATTTATCTCCCCTTTCCGCGGAGATTATGATATTCGTACATCGTGAAAAACCACGTCAGCGATGTTTCGGAGTCACTCGTCGAAGCATTTATTTTTATTTCTCCCCAAGATAAATGCTATTTTATTTTATTTTATTTTAGTTGCAGTTAATGTATAATGTATTTATTGACAATATATTACACGATATAGATGCTGGTACATTCCAAAGATTGTTTACATTTCATAATGCTATTGCTATTGCAATAGGCCATCGATCTAAGTCCTTCAGCCCGATTTGATTTGATTTGATTTGTTTTGATTTGTTTTGATTTTATTTTATTTTATTTTATTTTATTTTATTTTATTTTATTTTATTTTATTTTATTTTATTTTATTTTATTTTATTTTATTTTATTTTATTTTATTTTATTTTATTTTATTTTATTTTATTTTATTTTATTTTGTTTGATTTTATTTGAAGACTTCAAAAAAATTGTATACACTTTCTTGACTCTCAAATTAATTGCTTTGCCATTCACCAAAACCCGGGAAAAATGATCATGTATGAGAAAAAATGTCAAATCTGAAGCAACAGACCAGCGAAAATCTAGGTAGATATGAATATTAATACACTAGTGGAACTGGTGGCTCGCGCGCTCGCACCCCCTTATTGACTTAAGCCCTTCGTGTTCTAAGTCCCGCTAATAGACGTATACCCTTATAAACCTACGCCCTACTGTCACGTCCTATTATTAACCAACTTCACGCCCCTTTTATTGAACTCTGATCCTAACTGATCCAATTATTGACCACCCGCCCTTCGATTCTTGACTTTGTTCTGTTTTGTTTGTTCGTCTTTCGCGCCTTTCGACGGTATTGAAGTTCCGTCTTAAGGTGAAGGTTAATCGCGCTCCGATCGCCATGTCGACCGGATCGATGAGGATAACAAAAAATTAGGCATTCGCGAATAGCACTTGAATTTAATTGAATTGAATATTCGAAAATTTGAATGATACCAATTTTTATGAATAATCCTAATTATTTAAATATTCATGAACAATTCCAGAGCTGAGCATCCATTCAAAATATTTAAAATACAAAATACTTTTTGTGCTTGAAATACATTTATAAGTACTTCGTTTAAGTACTTTGATTTTTACAGGGTATTTTAAAAAGTATTATTCGTAATATTCTAATATCCAATTCAAATTTGGATTATTCATATTCAATTTACAGTGAATAATTCAAAATTTTGATTATTCGCACAACCCTACAAAAAAATCAAAAAATTTCGTCGAATTTTGGTACAAAATTTTTATTTTATTTTTGTCGTTTTTCGCGCCTCATTTGGGTATTGAAAATTCGTCTTTACGCGAAATGCACATACGTGCGGTTTAATTTTCGAATATTTCGAGCGAGCCACATGGTTTTGGGCTGGATTATAGCGGAACAGAAGGTGAATAGCGATCCGGTCGCCATGACGACGATACCGCGAATGATACGTCAGGCTTAATCCTCCGGACATTAATCTGGATTATTTGCCGTACGGGGTGATGAATTTTTGCATTCGATGTATAATCTGCCTACTCTCAATCTTTTCCCTCCACCCTCGCCCCGCTCAAGCTTTACGCTTGTTCACTCTTAACAGTCCCCTTTGCCCATCACTCCTCGATCCCTCCAGCGACTCTCTTCACTCCGTGGGAACGAAACGTTTCACCTCCGGCGAACCTTCGAGCACTTCCACCATCCGTCAACGAAAATTTCATTTTCCACCCGAGCATCACGTTAGCTACGAATTAATTATATTCTCTACGAACCGTTATACTCCTTTCTTTCTTTGTCCGCTCATTAATTTCGACCCGCTCCGGTAGTGAAAATTATGCCATGGTGAAATTTTTTTTTTTTGTAGCTTGATGCATTTTTGCGTAAGTCAGCGGCACACCTGGAAAAATAATTTATTTTACGGCCACCGTTTATTTGGGATGAGTAAAATAATTATTTGATTCAAATAAATATGTATTTGATTTGAATGAAGAAACTCGCATCTTCGCAACTTTTTTTTTTTTAGAAAATCGGATTCACAAATCTCAACAGGAATTTAGTACATTGAGAAGTGACATCTGAAGAACGATCAATAATTTTTTTGTTCAAAAATGTTTTTTGATCGGAAGCGCGTTTGAAAATATCGAGGTACTTTAGTTAGATGAAAAGGTTAACGATTTTGAAAAAAAATCCTATGAAGATCGACGATCAATTTTACACCGAAAAGAGACTCCGTTCGAGTGATATTCACGGGTCGGTAGAAGCTCGAGGGAGCAGGCGATGATGCGTGAAGATTTTTTTTTTTCGTTACAGTTTATAGGGTCAGTGTGGAAGAAAAATTCATAAGAAAAAGAAACCACGAGGGAGTCTTGAAAGGGTTGAGGCGACACCAACTCATGCTCGACAGGATCCATCGCGTGTAAAAAAAAAAAAGTTTTTCGAAGGTCAGTGACGAAGGACGAGATAAATCTGTCTGTTCGTCGACCTGCATTTATTGCTTTCTTGCTTGTCGCTCTTCCGTTTTTTGCTGGTCTTCCCGCCCCCTCCCCCCCCCCCCCCACCCGCGGCCGCCCCTCTCCTCTCCCTTGGTTTTATTGTGCGTAGCGACGACACGTTCCAAGGGAATTCAAAACTTGCGTGAAATTTTATGGTAATCGACGAATGAGAAAACAAACAAAGGATTTTATGCAAAATTGAAATTGAAATCGAAATTGAAATTGAAATTGAAATTGAAATTGAAATTGAAATCGAAATCGAAATCGAAATCGAAATCGAAATCGAAATCGAAATCGAAATCGAAATTGAAATAAAAATTGAAATTGAAATTTTCGAGATCGATCGAACTGTGTTTCAAGATTCGGCGGAACTTGATCCTCAAAAGATCTGTGATAAACTTCCTACAAAAACGCATCAGTGTATTTACCGGAAAGAAGTATACAATCTTATATCAAACTTTGTTGCTGGACAAATATTACGTATATTGTCATCGGATGTTGGAGTGCACTTCTCGACTACGGCAGTTGAATGGAGTCTGGTATTATAGGGAAAGTTATAATTGTATTTACGGCAGGAGAATTCGGACAAGAGAATCGGAATGGTGTTTGAGGTTGGCAGAATCGATCGTATATACGTATATGTATGTATGATAAAAGCGGCGAGACCGAGAGAGTTGCAGTTGAATGCTTCAGCGTTGAGAATAGTCAACGAAGAGGTCACGACGGTACCGGAAGTATGTGATTTCCCAGAGGTCCACGGCGAGGCGGAATACCAAAGGGGCCGTAATTCTTGATTCATCCTTACCCAGCTCACCGCCGTTCCATTCATATTATTTAAACCTAAAATTCCCCATCAATTATTTCCGGTAGTTTCCATTTACCAAGTGCTCTCATTCGAGCGGAAAAGCCTAGGTTCATATTTACGGTTAACAATCGAAGATATTTTCCCTACGGAAAAATGCTGTAAAGTGCACAGTTCTTCAGTGACGACCCTGGCAAGTTCCGCGACTTGAAAAACCACCACCGAACTACCTTCAAAGCGACCGAGTAAACGACCGGTCGTTTTCGGACCAAAAATACGTCCGCGAAAACGACTGTCGAAACAAATTTATCCGTGTAACTAATCGAGGTTGTTGTGTTCACTATTCCCGTCAACCAACTGTCAACGGTTGATTCAACTAATTCGAGGTCGTTATTGCGAAGATACAGATCGTTGTAGCAACCAATTTATACCCAACTAATCGAGTTAGTTGTGTTCACTATTCCCGTCAACCAACTGTCAACGGTTGATTCAACTAATTCGAGGTCGTTATTGTGAAGATACAGATCGTTATAGCACCCAATTTATACCCAACTAATCGAGTTAGTTGTGTTCACTATTCGCGTCAACCAACTGTTAACGGTTGATTCAACTAAATCGAGGTCGTTGTTGTAACGAAACAGATCGTTATAGTGATCAATTTATACCCAACTAATAAATAGTTAGGTGACCCAACCAAGCATTTATTTCCGTGTAAGAGTGTGATACTTGGGTTCACAGCAACTACAGCTCGTTGCGGCAACAATTTCAGTTGGCTGACTGACACGCGCGCCGAGCGTGGTCGCACTAACAACTATAGTTAATTAGGGTGACTACAAAATTCGTTGTCTATCCTGAATACTATTTTAGTAGTTAGACCAACTGATCGAGTCTGTTGTGTTCACTATTCGCGTCAACCAACTGTTAACGGTTGATTCAACTAAATCGAGGTCGTTATTGTAACGAAACAGATCGTTATAGCAACCAATTTATACCCAACTAATAAATAGTTAGCTGACCCAACCAAGCATTTCTTTCCATGTAAGAGTGTGATTGGGTTCACAGCAACTACAGTTCGTTGCGGCAACAATTTCAGTTGGCTGTCTGACACGCGCGCCGAGCGTGGTCGCACTAATAACTATAGTTAATTAGGGTGCCTATAAAATTCGTTGTCTATCCTGAATACTATTTTAGTAGTTAGACTAACTAATCGAGTCTGTTGTGTTCACTATTCGCGTCAACCAACTGTTAACGGTTGATTCAACTAAATCGAGGTCATTATTGTAACGAAACAGATCGTTATAGCATCCAATTTATACCCAACTAATAAATAGTTAGGTGAACCAACCAAGCATTTCTTTCCGTGAGCTAATCTAACATTTAGCCGGACTAAATATTTCATCACGCCGATAACGGCTTCGAAACGCATTCAATGACTCGACGAACATCGAGGGAGAGACGGATCGTTTCCTAAAACCGCTGAGTCTCACGTTCTCAATACGGTTTTCCTCCCTCGTGGTTAACTTCGATATTAGGAAGTCCCCCGGGACAAAGTTTCCTAATCCAGTAGAGGCGATGTTCCCGATCTTGCACGTGACCGCGAAAGTTCACACTCGCATATACTCGTATTTCTGCTGACTCGCTGTATTTCCTCGAACCGAGGTAGGAAAATAAATATTGGGCAAGCGATCCAGTATTTTTTTCTTCGCAAAAAAAAAAAAAAAAAACTAAGCTTATGTAATAAATCCACCGTTTTTTCCGTCGTCGCTCTCGAGTCGCGACCTTCTTTCGCTATTTCCGCTTGCCGAATGCTCCGTGAGAACTTCGAAGAGGGGTGGATGGCCTGCTGGGAATTCTACCGATGAAACAAGTCCGGAGAGCGGAACCCACTCTGTTGGATTGGATTAAAGATTCTGATTGAACGCGACAGTCGGTGTAAGTCGGAGGACGAAAAATGCACAATGCAGTTTAATCGACAAGGGAATTATTTGAAATTTTTAAAACTTAATCTTGAAAAAATTGATAAGTTCGTTCTGATGGAACTGCGAGAGAAATAATACTCCGAATACTCGAACACGATTGTTGCGCGTGTATTGTGCAATAAATGTATTGATTTGAAAAATATAGCCCAACAAAAATAAAATTTAAAAATAACTGGACAATTTAATGCAAATTAATCAAAAAATAAAATAAAAAAAGTATCTTTGCGAATCGTGCGTTTGTAAAAATTCACGATGCAATTTAATCGACAAGGAAATTATTTGAAATTTGAAAACTTAATTTTGAAAAAATGTATAAGTTGCTTCTGATTTAACTGCAAGGGGAATAATACTCCGAATACTCGAACACGATTGTTGCGTGTTTATTATGCAATAAATGTATTGACAAAAAAAAATATCCAACAAAAATAAAATTAAAAAAAAAATAAAAAAAATGCAAATTAATCCAAAAATAAATAAAAAAATCTTTGAGAATCCCATTGGCAAAAAAAAAAAAATTATTACGGTCTCAACCGATCGAATGAAGAAACTTATAAATTTACTGCTTGTTTTCCCGTCATAACCCGGAGCTTGAATAATGCATTGTCGTGGGGGTGAAATTTATTCTCGAATTTCTCGAATCGACGTGTCCATACGGGTTGCAAGAAATTCCGGCTCGAACGTGATTTATCGGTTTTTGAAAAGTATCGCGGCAAACGCGAGCGCTCCGCTTTTCTCGGGTTTTTCGCATTCGCTTGTTCCGACCTTCGACACACTCGCATTCGACGCGAGATAATACGGTTTCCGTAAATAACTTTTATAACTACATCCAGTAAACACGTTTCACTGCAGCAACAAACATGGCAGTTACGTGCAACGTAAAAATCGTCTTCTTGGCACATAGAGTATGTAACATAGAAGCAACTTGTAGTGTGCCATTTATTAGCAGTAATACGGATTTATTGACAATAAACTCTAAAAAAAAAAAAAAAATTGCTCGAATATTTCTCCGAAACCTTATCGATTGTTTTTTTTTTTTATAGCTTCTGTAGGACCTCAAGAATTTACCCCGTGAAGAGAAAAGTCGTCCGAAGCTTCACGAGCGAGAAATTATTTTCTAATTTGCTACATCCAGAAAAATAATTCATTATGCAATTTTTTTTTTAACCGCGTCTAGAAAGGTATTCAATTTTTAGTATTAAATTCAATTTTTCATTCGGATTTTTCAATTTTCCCTGCTTTTTTTGTACACTCAAAATCCGCCTCGCATCTTTGGTTTTATGTTGTTCTGTCTAATTATGATGTCATTTACGGAGTGGCGATTTATGGAGCGAAGTGACGATGAAGATTTGGACGATGAGTAAAGTCATTGGAAAAGTTTCTGACGTCTTGAGTTTTCGAAGAGACGAGTTATAGAGCTATCTCTGTATATATATATATAGTATAGAGGAAGGTCCGGAACGAGGGCAAGAGAATAAATTACCGTCCAACCCTTAAAGGCTGTCAAACGTTTAACGAGATTTTTCCCTTAAATATTTGACGTCGGGCTTGCGCGCGTTCCATCCTATTTCTCAGTCGAATAGTCCAGCGGAGTAAAATCCTTTCGGGTGTAACATTGAACGCCACGGTCTGTCGGGAAGACCGAAGCTTCCATAAATAATTGACGGTCCACGTAAAAACTGGATCCTCAATATATAATGAATAATTTATTACCTATTCCGGCTCTTGACGTAAATTTATTGGCCATCAATTTATCGCGCTGGTGAATTTTTTTTATCTCATGCAGGTAATTGTAGTTCACTTTAATTAAAAAAAAAAAATATATATATAAGGTAATTTCGGTTAATAAAAAACGCGACGAAAAAAAGGGTCATCTTAAAAATCATAAAAATGTAATAATAGTTGTAATAATAGTTCTAATAATATTTCTAATAATAGTTCTAATAATAGTTCTAATAATAGTTCTAATAATAGTTCTAATAATAGTTCTAATAATATTTCTAATAATAGTTCTAATAATAGTTCTAATAATATTTCTAATAATAGTTCTAATAATAGTTCTAATAATATTTCTAATAATAGTTCTAATAATATTTCTAATAATAGTTCAAAAAAACCACAAAACATAACTCTGTGAATTTAAATCCGATCACCTTGATATTTTCATGAAACATTTATAAGATGTTATACTTTCAAAACATGTCGGTTTTCAAAAGAGCGAATTGTCGACCTCCACAAGTGTGTGCAACCCCTTAACTGCGAACTTCGATTCAACTAACTTGGTAAATAGAATCGACGATTATTGCGGTCTTCGGTCCGACCCGAGAAACCCCAAGATGATCGCATTCCAGTTTGCCCGTTACATCGTCCTCGATAATTCGACAGTTTCTCGATATCCGGACCGACCGCATCGACGCTTCGATTCCACTTTCTCGGATCCGCGGGAGCGGCCGATATCCCGACGGGCACGCCAGCCTCGGGGGTTTCGCGCTGCCGCTGTGATCTCGGACGGGATGAATGCACCGAACTAAATTGCAATTGGCTCGACCCGGGTTAATAGAATGTTAATTTAATTATCGGCCGCGTATTCGAGTTTCGCCCCGATGTTTGCTCACTCCCGCGCTGCTTTATGTCTTCCGCTTCTGCGTTTCGATATCGCTATTCACTCGCGAAATTCTCGTCCGACTGTGTTTGCGTATCGTGAAATTGCTGCGAGGCAGTTGAATCACGTAGATGATCGAATACCGTGTCGTGCGAAACAGTTACGATTTATGTGTATTTTTCAAAAGCGGGAAATTGTAGTATCAAAGAATGTAGTATCAAAGAATCAGTTACCCGTCCGCAGGGACACCTTCGGGACACCTCCAGCTGGACACCGCCTTCGGGGCACCGCTCTCCGTGACACCTCCGAGACACCTCCTCCGAGACACCTCCTCCGCGACCCCTCCTCCGAGACACCTCCTCCGAGACACCTCCGGAACACTTCATCCGAAACACCTCCTCCGAGACACCTCCTCCGAGACACCTCCTCCGAGACACCTCCTCCGAGACACCTCCTCCGAGACACCTCCTCCGAGACACCTCCTCCGAGACACCTCCTCCGAGACACCTCCTCCGAGACACCTCCTCCGAGACACCTCCTCCGAGACACCTCCTCCGAGACACCTCCTCCGAGACACCTCCTCCGAGACACCTCCGGAACACTTCATCCGAAACACCTCCTCCGAGACACCTAGTCCGAGACACCTCCTCCGGAACACTTCGTCCGAAACACCTCCTCTGAAACACCTCCTCCGAGACACTTCCGGAACACTTCGTCCGAAACACCTCCTCTGAAATACCTCCTCCGAGACACTTCCGGAACACTTCGTCCGAAACACCTCCTCTGAGACACCTCCTCCGGGACCCTTCCTCCGAGACACCTCCTCCGAGACACCTTCTCCGAGACACCTCCTCCGAGACACCTCCTCCGAGACACCTCCTCCGAGACACCTCCTCCGAGACACCTCCTCCGAGACACCTCCTCCGAGACACCTCCTCCGAGACACCTCCTCCGATACACCTCCTCCTAGACACCTCCTCCGATATACCTCCTCCTAGACACCTCCTCCGAGACACCTCCTCCGAGACACCTCCTCCGAGACACCTCCTCCGAGACACCTCCTCCGAGACACCTCCTCCGAGACACCTCCTCCGAGACACCTCCTCCGAGACACCTCCTCCGAGACACCTCCTCCGAGACACCTCCTCCGAGACACCTCCTCCGAAACTTCTGCGAGCCACCTCTGCAGACACTTTGGGAGGTCGTACAGAAGCAGGTAAACAATTAATTCCAAAAACCAATTTACGAGACACCTCCTAGACACCTCTTCCGAGACACCTCCTCCGAGACACCTCCTCCGAGACACCTCCTCCGAGACACCTCCTCCGAGACACCTCCTCCGAGACACCTCCTCCGAGACACCTCCTCCGAGACACCTCCTCCGGGACACCTCTGCAGACACTTTGGGAGGTCGTACAGAAGCAGGTAAACAATTAATTCCATAAACCAATTTACCCAACGAATGCAAAAGAGTTGGGGCGAGGAATGAAGTTTGTTTAAATTACGTTTACCGAATGGGAATGCGAGCGCATATACTCAAAGGGAGAAAATCAATGTCTAACATTTGAAACTTTCGCTTCGTTTTTTTTTCCCTCTTTGTACAACGCACATGAAAGCTGGGCACGTTCGTCGAGAACCGGCGATGCCCTTACCCCTACCTTCGGTTTTCTTAAATGAGAAAAGTTTTTCACGCCCTTTCCGGAAGTGGAAAAAAAGTGGCTACCGAGAAAACGGGGATAGAGATTGGAAGATAGGGTAGAAAGTGAGTCGACAAATTCACCGCCGACGCGTGTCCCGTCTTTTCCGATCACGATTTACCTGGAATAAAGAAGTTTCACGCTTTGAATCGCCTTTCCTCTACCGATAGCATTCATTGTCTGAAAAATCTGAAAAAATGCATGCATATCAATGGCACTGAAAAGATTAATTTTGCACAATAACAGTTTCAAAATGTTATCAAAAAATCAATCAAAAAATTAATTGTTCAACAAATTACCCGGCGAACCAACTTTTTCAAAAACGAAAATGATTCGTTCATTTTTCTGAATACGTACCAATTTTTTCAGATTTTTCAATTAGTTTCGATGTTTGTGTTTTTTCACAAATTTTTTCCGTATAAAAAAAAAATCAAAGCCAATTGAAAAATCTGAAAAAAATACGACGCCATAGCCGAATATGAACATTTTTAACAATATTAATGTCTTCATGTTGTTGTTCACTGATTGCGTCTGACTGCGTCATCGACGGGCCTCCTCGCAAAAGGTGCCGCGAATTCTTCGCACCACGTCTGAGCCGCAAAAAGGTACGATGCCTTTTTTGTCCATTTTTTTTTTTTTTTTTTTTACGTTGCCTTAGACGCGATTGCGTGGGAAAATCTGGGGAATCGAAGCGCGATGGTCACGAGACGACGGTTGCCAGAGGAGACGAAGAAGCTGCTTACGCGAGTCGTAACGTGGAAAATTCCCCGGGGACTCGTGGCCATCCCACACGAACCCTCCGAAAGTTGACGAGACGAGGGAAAATCGTTCAGACCTCTCTCGGCTGACTCCCTCGCATACTCCGAGGTACCTAATATTCCGGCAAAGATAGAATATCTATAGAATAAAGGAGTGTAAAAAAAAAAAAAAAAAAACAAGAAAAAAAAACGGACACCAACAACGAAACCTCGAAAGCTTGTCGGCTTTGCTGTGTGCTCGAACGAGTAATAAAATCTTCACGAAGAGAACCTTCCGATTGTCTAAAATGGGATAACCAAGAATTCAGAGAATGTGGGTTTGATTTCGGGTTTGATTTCGGGATCGATTTCGGGTTTGATTTCGGGTTTGATTTTGGGTTTGATTTTGGGTTTGATTTTGGGTTTGATTTTGGGTTTGATTTTGGGCTTGATTTCGGGTTTGATTGCGGGTTTGATTGCAGGTTTGATTGCAGGTTTGATTATGAACTTGATTACAAATTTGATCAAGCTAAAACTTGAGTGTTATCAATCTTTAAACCAATCTTTGAAGATCAATATAATTAAACCAAAAATTTATAAAAATTGTTATAGCCAATCGTAATAAAATGCATAACTTCTCATAATTGGTTAACTTTAATAATAATAATAACAACAATAATAATAATAACAATAGAAAATCTCTGAAAATCACTGAAACGGACCCATTACAGTTTTTAGACAAATTTTCACCGAATTATTTTCACACGAAAAAACTATGCACAAAACCGTAAAAAATATGTCCAAAAATGCCCAGCCACAGTTTTTTTTTTTTTTTTGCTATAAAAATTGCAACTATAAACCCTTTTTCGTGGTCTTTTGTCGCCCAAAAACGGTGAAAGCTGGACTAGAAATTGATTTCATCGGTCCCGCTTGCCCTTTTTTCAATTTCTCAAAATTTTTTTTCCTCCCTTTTTGTCAATCATATTTAATTCCACTTAATTTCCGTTCTCGCCGGTCGGCACACGTTCGAAAAGTGTCGCAAAAAAATGGTGGCAAGGTGCCAGGTTCGATTAGCCCCGTTGGCGCGCAGCGATCGAATTGAAATCCGGTACATTTATCGCTTTCTCCCTAAAAGCCTATTTATCTCGGCTGGCGCTCCGGGTCGCTCTCTGACCCCTCGACTGTCTAACTGTCTCACCATACACGAAGCATTTTACTGCAGTGCGCCCCGGGTCGATTAGCACCGACACCCGTTCGAAACGGGACGCCAAAAGGTGCTTCCCACGCGCAGGGCAAGCCAGGCACGTCACCAAACCGGTCCGAAGTTGTCCGCGACCCAAGATAAATTAACCGGGTGCCGCGAGCGATGTCTTTTCACACCAGAAATTCGTCGTATTATCGTTACTTCGGGATTGAATACCTTTAATAGTTTTGTCATTTTTTCATTCATCAGATTCAACCCTTTGCAGAAAAAAAAAATCACCTCCCCTATCTGGCTCTCAGTTGAAATATTTTTGTATGTTTTCATATTTTTTTTTAAATTTAAATTGTCGAAAAAAATTCTAAAAAATTAAATAAAAAAAAATACCATTTTTGTCGAAAAATTGTAAGGGTTACATGTCTTCACCGCCCCGTGCCCAATCGCTAATAAAAAACTGTAGTATAATCTTTTCAAGTGAGTCGTAACTCTATCGTGTAACGGAAACGGGATTCCACCGCCTCTATCGGTAACAAAGTGAGTCGCCGTGTCCTCAGGACAGAAAATTTTCCAGAATCCCAAAAAAAAAAAAAAAAAAATTAAAAATGGCTTTACAGTTTTGTATTTTGGAATTACCGGCCGCGGTTTTTGAGTATCCTCAAAAGCACCGTTTTCGTTCACACGGCCATTCGCACCGCAGCGAATTCACAGTAGATACACAAATGCCTTCGACTATTATCGAGTGGCTGTGAGAGGTTATCGGAGCCGTAATAACGATATGTGTGGGTCGTGTGTGGGCCGCGCGTGATTACGGCGGCGAGCAGTTCGCGCGCTCGGTAAACCGCGGGCGATAACCGAAACGGCATCGTCTCGACGCCCGATCTTCGAAACAGTGGATACGGACAAAGCCGGATAAGGTCGGGCGAGCGGGGAGGGAAAAATAAAATTATTACCCAGACGGCGATGATCCGGGCGCCGGCCGGCGTACCTTTTATCGTCCGACTCGCTGCAGCCCGCGTAGGATTACACTTTAAATGCGAAATAAAAAATAAAAAAAAAATTAAATCCGGCTACGGAGCTTTTAGTCGAAGCTCTTCGCCTTAGTCGCTTTTGTATACCCTTATTTAGTGGGACGCCTTTTATTTTTATTTCACTCCAGCGCCGCCTTTTTTTATCCTCGGCTCACTTTCCGAACCCATTCCATTACCCTCCTTTACGGCGCGAGGCATTAATTAAGGGAAAGTATCCGGAGGACTTTTATGACTTTTCTTACGGGATCTCGTTCGAGCCCGGTTGAGCATTCGAGGCGCGAGGGTGCGGCCGTTTTTTTTTTTTTTTTCATCGGTTGCGAGAATCGATAATAATGCTTATTGGAGCTTTGTTTCCAAAGGCCTGGTTGAAAGCTTCTTGGATTTAGTTATCGACCGGTTTCACTACTCTGCACCCAGAAAAATTATTTATTTGACGGACGGTGGCCGTCAAATAATAGATTAAAAACAACATTAATTGTTCACAAATTTTGAATTATTATTCATCCAAATTATAATTTTTTAAATTATTATTCATTCAAATTGTTATTTTTTAAATTATTATTAATTCAAATTATTATTATTTAAATTATCATTCATTCAAATTGTTATTTTTAAAATTATTATTCGTTCAAATTATTATTAATTCAAATTGATTATTTTAATTATTCAATACGAAGTCGCTCCAATAAATTTGAATTTATTTAATCATAATTACTTTGAGCAATTCACTATTTTGTGATTTTCAATTCTGACTGCTTTTTTACGACAAATACATTGTCGATGATTTTTTTTTTTTTTAATCACACAATTTCGAGATATTCAAAGATGTGGAGTGTCGATTGTTATACATTATGCACGACCTCTCTGGAACCGATTAGGTTTTGATAGACGAGGACAAATGATGTTGGATATCGTGTCTCTATTTTCCGTGAAAGTCGGCTATCGAGGTTTTTTTTTCTTCCCTTCTCTCGCGTCGCCTCTCATCCCCGGTTGATTCCTCTTGACCCGATCGACTCTACCTACCATCGAGACAGCTCGGGTTTTATCGATCTAAAAAAATTAGCATCGACTGCGATGAAGCTCGAGCTTTGCGTTTTTTAGAACGAGGTTGGAAGCGAAGCTAACGGGACGGGCGGAGAACGGACGGAATCGACGGTAAAGGATGAAGCAGCGAGCGAGAAAACGAGGTCGTTTTTGCATAATTAAAATGTATTCCTAAAAATAAACGCGATTTGTAATTTTTTTTTATTAATCACTTCGATTGAAATTTTTTCACCTAAAAAGACATCGAGTTTTGTTAATGTGTTTTTTAATTGAATACCGAAGCGGCGTCGTTTTTGCATAATTAAAATGTATTCATAAAATTAAACGCAAACCCGTGATTTTTTTTATTTTTTAAATTACCTCGATCGAAAATTTTTCGCCTAAAAAGATATCGAATTTTTTAAATGTGTTTTTCAATAAAAATACCGAAGTGGCGTCGTTTTTGCCTAATTAAAATGAATTCACAAAAATAAACGCTACGAATAAAAATAAACCGAATCCTTTTTCGAAACTCGAACTGAATTCAATTTTTTTTACTGAATTTTAATTCCACTCTGTATTTTGATAAAACTTTGTTGTACATTTTTTTTACCAACAATTGTTATATGCGGAATGCAAAAAACGGCAAAAAAAAAAAAAGAGTACACGCAACAGTTGGAAAATAGCGTACCGTATGTTTATGAACAGGATCGTGGAATATTTCGTCTCACGCGAGCGAGCCGCGTCGTACTTTATTCTCAATTGGCTCTCCTCGCTCCGACTCGCGTTTCACCGCCCGAACTTTTTTCACTTCCCGCCGGTTTATTCACCTGACGTTCCAGCCGACTTCTCGCTTCCGACGTTTCGCCCCCTCGCTGTTCCATCTGTACGCCGAGAGGATGAGAAATAGCGCGCGTGCCACGCAGGAACGTCGCGGGAATCCACCGAGCCGACACTCTCTCGAGCGGCGTACCTTTCATCTGTAACCATACCTCAAGTATTTTCATACAGCGGTTTCTAGCCATTCAAGCGTCGCCATTATATCTCCAGTGTTTGCCACTTCCGGCGACTGTAACGATAAATCACTGTAAAGAAGCGAAGTCCATGTCTGACTCTAACTGGATTGCACTACTTCGTACTTGTTTTATAAATTTTTTTGTTACCGTCATGCAATATAAAAAATATAAAAAAATGCAATATAAAAAAATGAAATCGTTTCATATTTAAAAAAATTGAAACCCAAGTATTTTCATATAGCGCTAAATCATGATAAAGAAGTGAAGTGTATGTCTTACTCTAACGGGGTTGCACTACTTCGCATGTGTTTTATTAATTTTTTTTACTGTTGTGCAAGAATGTGAAAATATGAAATTGTTTCGTATTTTAAAAAAATTGGAACCCAAGTATTTTTATATACCGATTTCTAGCCATTCGAGCATTGCCATCATATCTAAAGGGTTTGTCACTCCCGACGACAATAACGATGAATCACGATAAAGGAGCGAAATATCTGTCTGACTCTAACGGGGTTGCACTACTTCGTGTTTGTTTCATTAATTTCTAATTTTTTTTTACTGTACGCGAGAATATAAAAATATGAAGCCGTTTCATATTGTTTAAAGATGAAAATACTAAATTACAGCACATACTATTTATATAAATCGCGTACAAGAACGTCGCAAGTACTGGTCTGACTCTGCCAATCTTACACTACTTTCTTTTTTTTTTTTTAAGTATTGTCTCAGAATATAAAAATACGAAGGGTCTCCAGATCAACAAAAAAATAAAATATTGCAACGAAGACAATTTTATGCTTCCACCAAGCCCGTTATATTCTCGTTAGACGAAATCGCTTCCGGCTTGCCGCCGGAAGCGATTCCATTTTCATTAACATAATCACACGATCGTCATCCCCCAATTCGCTTCGCCCCGACTTTGTCGCGTCGTTGATTCTTCCCGCGAATTTCATCCGGCAGTTCGGATCGCTCTTGCTTCTCCGTTACTGCAGAGGAAAATTACCAGGGACCATTTTTTTCACCCCTATCGCTGGACAGCAACTTTCTGGCCATTTTTTTTCTCCCACCCTCGGTCCACAAATTCTCCCGAATCGAATATGTCTCTCATTGATACGCCGACAATCCGCACGACGGAATTGAAAAAATTATTTTCATATTTATACCAAAAATGTATGTCTGCCAATTGTCAACATTACCGTATACTGACGACATTTCTAGAAAAACATTTTTTAAAATTAAAGTCAAAGAAATTATTAAATTTTAATTATACATAAAAAATTGAGACAAAATTAATTTACAGGTATGTGAAATTTAACCTGCAAGTTTATGAACACATTTCCTAATTATGCACCTTCTATAAATTAAAAAAATATAAAATCTATGAATATAAATAAAATTGACGGAAATAAATAAAGTTGACGAAAACAAATAAAATTGATGAAAATAAATAAAATGTTCAACAATAAATATTTTCCCAAGGCCACTAACTTCCACCCTATTTTCCCGCGATGTAAAATTGCATCCGATTAATAACAGAATTTTTCGCTCCAATTGCAAAAGCCATTAAGTCATTAACGAGAAAGATAAATGCACGACGATCGCTTCCCGCTCGACTTGTTTGTACTTCGCTTCCACGTCGTCGGTTATTCTTCACTCTCTCTCCGGTACATATTTTTACGAAGAGATGGGAAAACAAGCTCGGAGACACGGGGAAGAGAACGAACATAAGTAAGCAAGAGTAACAGAAAAAAACCGCTGTGGGTTTGTTTTACGCCGGTGAAGGATTCGACTTTCGTGTAGTAGTAACGGCAGTGGGTGGCAGACACGGACGCAGCCGGTCGAGGGGTTGGCCGAAGTGCCGGAAGTGTCGAAGGGAAAACAACGTCGATGGTTACCTACACAACCCCCTCCCCCCTCTCGCCCCCCCCCCTCCCCCCACCGCGGGAATTTTATGTATGCCATCGCATAACACACAAAACATAAACCGTACGGGGGACCAATGAATAGCGTCTCGTTATTATTATAGTATGTCATAGCGATATGACCCTGGACAGACAATTTTGGTAACGATGATCGATGACTTACTGATCCAATTATTAATTTTTTTCGTCATGATAGGATTCTTAAAAAAAAAAAAATTAATTTTTGTATGTCTTCCTCATATGAGTTGCAAATTGAAATTTTCACATGGGTTTCTCATATTAGTTGAAAATTTAAATTTTCATATGGCTTCCTTATATAAGTTGCAAATTGAAATTTTCACTTGGGTTCCTCACAAAAGCTGCAAATTAAAATTTTCATATGGCCTTCTCATAATGTTCCTTTATTTGCGAAGCTTCTTCTATAAGTAAGCATTTTCTGTATCGTTGACAAACCCGCAACAGGCCTCCGGGTCTTCTTTTGCCGTTTCTTCCACTTCGACCATGTCTTCAAGAATTGTATTTAATTTCACACGTCATAAAAATCCGCGCCGCCGTACGTTTATTCTCGATTTTTTTTTAACGACCTGCCCGCACCTATCCGAAAATTCTATTCGAGCAGAGGCCAAGAAAAATAAATAAATCCGTCGAAGATAACGGGAAGAGATTTTTCACCACGGGGATTCGTAAGTGTCTGAACGTATTCGCCTTGTGCCGACCAAGCAAAAAAAAAAAATCCTGTTTCCCCGCGTGGTAAAAGCCGCAAATACGTTTACGAAGGGCGAGCGAGAGCAAGTTTACCAAAACTCTCCGCGGATCAAAGATTCGGAGAGAGAAATAAATACAAGTAAAAAAAAAAAAGAAACATAAATAAATAAAGTTGAGGCGAGGGCATCGAAAAAGTGTTTCCCGAATGGTTTTATGGGCTGTGAATTCCCCTTCGCGGTCTTCGCTTTTCCCTTCCCCATTGTCGGCGCGGCGCGAAGCGGGTCGAGAGAGCGGGGAAGAGGAATAGAGCGAAATATAAAAACAAACTAAAATCAGAAAGTACGGCAGGATCGAAGCGCGGCAGCCGCAACGTCGGGTGAAATAGGAAAAGAAAATAAACGCGGAGTAACGAAAAAAAAAAAAAAAAAAGAAAGTAAACAGAATCCGATCTCGGTGGCGCGGTTCGTTAAACTCGTGACAAATTGTTATCGTTACTTATTCGGAAGCTCGAAAAAGACACCGGACTGGAGTGAGACAATTACCGCCGTGAAAACTTTGCCGGAGTAGACAACAATGGGTACGTCTTGCCAAAGCCAACGTTGTGAGTGGCGTGTGGAATTTATGTCTGTAGAGGTAACGTTTTGTGGAATAGAATTAGACCACTTGTGATAGACCAGTGCTGAATTGTGTCTCGCTTAAAATTATTGGGGTTGTTGGAGTTATTGGGATTGTTGGAGTTTTTGGGATTGTTGGGGTTTTTGGGGTTGTTGGAGTTTTTGGGGTTGTTGGAGTTTTTGGGGTTGTTGGAGTTTTTGGGATTGTTGGAGTTTTTGGGATCGTTGGAGTTTTTGGGATCGTTGGAGTTTTTGGGATTGTTGGAGTTTTTGGGATTGTTGGAGTTTTTGGGATTGTTGGAGGGTTTCGGATTGTTGGAGTTTTTGGGATTGTTGGAGTTTTTGGGATTTTCGGAGTTTTTGGTGTTGTACTTTTTGTCATTGTTGCACTTTTTGGCATTGTTGTACTTTTTGTAATTGTTGCACTTTTTTGTCATTGTTGTACTTTTTGTCATTGTTGCACTGTTTGGCATTGTTGTCCTTTTTGTCATTGTTGCACTTTTTGGCATTGTTGTCCTTTTTGTCATCGTTGCACTTTTTGCTATTGTTGCATTTTTTGTCATCGTTGCACTTTTTGTGATTGTTTCACATTTTTGACTTGTTGCACTTTTTTCTTCCTCGTAGAGGAAGCTTTGTTGTCTTTGCCATTATAGTCAAATCTGCCGTATTAATAACAGCAAGACCTTTCATTTTGCATAATAATAACGCCAAAAAGTTATTAACAAACTTTTCAAAAAAAAAAAAGATGATTTTTCTACCTAATTTTATACCAACAGCGACTGTTCAAAATCTCCCTAAATCTCATTTCTCGGTGCAAAGACAACTGCAAAGCCTCCTCAAATATGGCGCATTATTTACCCCATAAATCCAGTAATTTTCTGATATTTTTTGTCGGTCCAAATTAAATCACCGATACACCGAATCCGTCGCCGTTTAAATTCCGAGTGCTCGGCCGTGCCTCGGCGCGTTATATTTCCGTCACGAAATCCGCGTAGCGAACGCACAGCTGGAGGGGCCGCGAAAGCTGCCGCAGTCGTTGACGGGCTCATTCGGATTCATGAGGCACGCAAATCCGGCGATTTTTCGGCACCTTCGAACGCATCGAGGCCCGCCTTCTCACTTATTCCCCCCTTTCCCCCCCCCCCCCCCGGCCGCCCGCCCGCCCGCCCCCGCGCGGCTTTATACGAACAGGCGGCAGTAGTGTAAACCGATATAGTCAGACGCAGGCGCGTCCGATCGCCGGCGTCGCGACGCTCGTCCTCGGCGTCGTCTCGTACGGCTTCTCGAAATCTCCGCCTCACTCGGCGCCCGCACGCGACACCGACGCGACGTGTACGTGGGCTCGCACTGTCGACCCCAGCCCCGAGGCGACGGATACGCGACGAGAATTTAGTTGATTAATTTTTTTGTATTTATTTACTCATTTTTTTTCGATCACTCGCGCAGCGTCGATATTATTCGGAGAAAAAAATAAAATAAAAATCGGTAGAGGTAAGAAAGTTGTTCGGAAATTAGACGCGGACACGAGCGATTTTTTGACTCGGTTTCGATTCGCGCGGTGAAGCGTGAAAGTAAATTGACAAACTAAAATTGGTCTGGAGTATTAAAACAAAATATTTAAAAAAAATATAGCGATTGTAAAAAAGAGAAATGTTCTTCGAAGCGATCGAAAATTTTTCACCGTGTAAAGTGGGGACTTTGTGATAGGATGGATTTTTTAAATCGTTGCTCGTCCACCCGCTCTGAGCGAGAAGGACGCGTCGGATGATCCGAGGAAAATATTTGAAAATTACTCGGCGGGAAAGTAATATTTTTCGAAGTGACGACTTTCGTTGTGAACGATCGTGTAACGAAGTGACGACTCGATGACGGTGACGTGAGAATGTGTTTTGTGACCGATCTTCGTATCTCCCCAATCGTTCGCGTTTAAGAAAAAAACTGTCCAAAGTTCGAAAAAGAAAAAACTTTTTTTAAAGTGATAATATAAATCTTTTTTTAAAGTGGATGATAAGACGAAGAAAGTGGAAACCTTACGATAGAAACCTAAAATCCAAACCGCATAACTCACAAGCTGAAACCCGAAACCCAAAACCCAAAACCTAAAACCCGAAATCTAAAACCAAAACACAAATTCTACAATTCAAATGACAAATGATTCCTGAAACCTAAAACTTAAAACCTGAATCCTGAAGCCTAAAACTTAAGACCCGAATCCTGAAACCTAAAACTTAAAACTTGAACCCTAAAACGTAAAACTTAAAACCTGAATCCTTAAACCTAAAATTTCAAACCTGAATCCTGAAGCCTAAAACTTAAGACCTGAATCCTGAAACCTAAAACTTAAATCCTGAATCCTGAAGCCTAAAACTTAAGACCTGAATCCTGAAGCCAAAAACTTAAAACCTGAATCCTGAAACCTAAAACCTAAATCCCAAAGACCCCTAAAAATGTCGAAAACAGTCAAATCTCGTTCAACACCACCGAAGAAAGTGAAATCGCGCCGACCCTTCTGAGGACGCTCCTCATGATCGCAGATCGTTCCCGGATCTTCCGCATCGGAGCGCCCGAACGACCGGAATCCGAGAGCCCCCCCGATCCCTAAGAGATGAACAACCTGACGCTGAACGAGTCGTCGCCGGTAGGTGCGGACCTCGAGTCCCCCTACGGCTGCGGTCCGGGTCTCGACCTCTTCCAGCACGAGTACGCCAAGGTGCACGGTTGGGCGAGTCTGCTAGTCTGCGTATTCGGCTCCATAGCGAACAGCCTGAACATCGTCGTTCTGTCGCGGCGCGAGATGTCGTCGCCGACGAACGCGATCCTGACCGGTCTGGCGGTCGCCGATCTTCTGGTAATGCTGGTCTACATTCCTTACGCCAGTCACATGTATCTCTACAACCGTCCGCGTCGCGACACGTACACGTACGGTTCGGCGGTCTTCGTTCTCTTCCACTCGATATTCGCCCAGGTCTGTCACACGATATCGATCTGGCTGACGGTAACGCTGGCGATCTGGCGGTACATCGCGATCGCCCATCCGCAACGGAATCGCGAATGGTGCAGCTTCCGGCGGACCGTGACGGCGATCGTCGGCGCTTACGTGATATGCCCGCTCGTGTGCCTGCCGATCTACTTCACCACCTCGTTGGTCTCCAACGACGAGATCTTCGACCGGAACGGGGACTTCGTCAACCTCACCGTTTACAACGCGACCGTCAACAGCGCCGCCTACCGGGCGAACGCGTCGACTTCCGCTGACGCGGTCTACACGAACGCGACCCTCTGGTTCGTCAGCCTCAAAACCAAGAACCTTCTCAACACGATGAACTTCTGGATGTACAGCGTCGTCATAAAGCTGATCCCTTGCGTCGCGCTGACGATTCTCAGTCTGAGGTTGATTCTCGCTCTCATGGAGGCGAAGAAGCGGCGGAAGATGCTGACCAGCGCGTCGCTCGTCAGGACCGACGAGAAGAGCGTCGCGAACGATCGCTCCATCGGCGATTGCGGATTGGCGAAGAAGTGCGCGAAGAAGAAGAATGGGAGGCTCATGGACAAGGAACGGCAGACCGACAGAACCACGAGGATGCTGCTCGCGGTGTTGCTGCTCTTTCTGCTGACCGAGTTCCCTCAGGGGGTGCTCGGACTACTCAGCCTCATACTGGGCACCGGATTCTTCAATTCTTGCTACGTTAAACTTGGTACGGTAGAACTTTGATCGCATGTAGATGACTGGGTTGTTGTGGATCGCGCTCGGTGTTGAAGTGCGTTAAATTTTATATTTTATAGTTTTTTTTTTGTTTTTTTTTGTTTTTTTTTTACGGTGGAATATTTTTACTACGTTGACGTTGAAAAAAGTTGAAAATTGAAATTTTCATATCGCTTTCTCATAAGGTTCCTTTATTCGCGAAGCTTCCTCTATGGGGAAGCCAAAAATACAGACAATGCTTCCTCATAAAATACTTCAATTCTTGCTACGTTAAACTTGGTACGGTAGAACTTTGATCGCATGTAGATGACTGGCGGGTTGTTGTGGATCGCGCGCTCGCTGTTTGAGTGCATTAAATTTTATATTTTATAGTTTATTTTTGTTTTTTGTTATTTTTTTGAGGATGGAATATTTTTTTAAGCGCTGAACCTGAACCGGTCAACCGTTTTGCATAAAACTCTGCGTTGACGTTGAAGAAAGTTGAAAATTGAATTTTTCATATCGCTTCCTCGTAAGGTTCCTTTAAATAAGACTAAGATTCTCGATTCATAATTATTTTAATAACCTTTTACGGTTTCATGAATTTTTCAGCGACAATCTGCCCGGTACGCGAAGCGGTTCCGAGCCATAACCTTACGATTAACGATGTCTGACTGAACTCGAGCAACTCCACTTAGCGCGTACCCGTCCAAATATTATCCTCAGTTACTCGTCGCGTATTCCCTCGTGAAAATCTCGTCAAAATCTCGTTAAACTGAGCCGCGTCTCGGTTTATTATCAACACGGTCTTCCGGATATATTACCGAGTGCACGTATCAGCACTGACGGTGTTTATCTCGGAGTCTGACTATATCGGGCGACGAATATCGTACGGGCGTATTTTCCGTGACCAACCGTACGAGATACGCCCTTCTGCACTTTATTGCATTCTCCGATGAAAATTATTACCTTAATTAAACCGAAGAACCATACAAAATTAATTTTGCTTCCTCATGGAGGAAGCTTTGTTTTTTGTAAAAAAATTGTCTTATGAAATTTTAATGAAAACGTGTTCGGAATGTTGGAAAACGTCGAAACATAACATTCAGAAAAAATGTCCGGATCTATGGGTATGTACATACGCATGTGTGTGCGTACGCATGTGTGTGCATACGCATGTGTGTGCATACGCATGTGTGTGCATACGCATGTGTGTGCATACGCATGTGTGTGCATACGCATGTGTGTGCGTACGCGTGTGTGTGCATACGCGTGTGTGTGCATACGCATGTGTGTACATACGCATGTGTGTACATGCGCATGTATGTGTATACGCATGTATGTATCGCATAAAAAATATATATATATTTTTCTCTTAAAAAAAAATCAATCGAAATTTATTAATTAAATCTTTATTAAATTAAACCTTTACCTTTTTTTACCCACTAGGTAGTACGTCCTATCATTTCCTCCCCCATTTTTCCTTCAATTATAATTAATGTCGAGATAATGCCCGGTCTCTCCGTCCCTCCATTATTTACTTCACTCTCTCATCATAAGTCCTCATTCAATTACCTAATTGATTTTCTTCGCTCACTCACGCCCTAACTTCAATTAATTCCGTTCCTTTCTTCGGTCATTCATTCTCTCGTCATTACTCTCCCGAGGAGTTTGAATAAAATTCACCCATCGAAAAACCTCGCCGCACCCGGTGTCGCAAATAAAATAAATATTTGTCCGAATTCAACAAATATCTATAAAAATAAAATGAATATTTATTTCAATCAAATAAATCTTTATTTCGTTCAAACAAATCTTTACTTGATTCAAATAAATATTTATATCTTTATTGTTATCTTCGTAAACGTCTTTCTCATCGTCCTCGCCAACGAGTTCGAATTTTCATTACAATT
Organism: Amblyteles armatorius; assembly: GCA_933228735.2. NCBI lineage: Eukaryota > Metazoa > Arthropoda > Insecta > Hymenoptera > Ichneumonidae > Amblyteles > Amblyteles armatorius. Next base: position 3,742,741 of record OW121697.1, read on the forward strand.
CAAATTTCCAATTTTCCATGCGATTGACAAAAAAAAAAAAAACATTTCTCAGAATTTGTCCGACGCAAAAAGTTTCGCAGTGGCAATTTATATTCGCATTGCATTTTATCAATAACCTTTTTCCGCACTGATACAGTATCGCACGTAAACACGCCTTCGACATGGAACCGCAATATACAGTGTACGTATAGAAGAATCCTCGCACCCAGAAAAAAATTTGTTTGAAGGCCACCGTTTATTTGATTTAAATAAATATTTATTTAAATGAAATAAATTTTTATTTCAATCAAATACATATTTGTTTAAATGAAAATCAATACTTATTTAAATAAAATCAATATTCATTTAAATCAAATAAATATTTTACTTGAAACAAATGAATGGTGGCCGTCGATAAATTTTTTTTCTCGGTGCATCATTCTTCCTTCCCGCGTGTCAGATTGGGCTCTGCGCTTGGTCGTCCGCACGCGCTTCTCGTCTTCTTCCGTCGCATACGTGTGAGCGTTTCGGCCACAATGTACCTCCATCGCTTGCAGTACGTTCAATGGCCGAACAGATTCCTTAATTGAAAAGACCTTCATTGAAGAGTCCTACATTGAAAAGGCCGGCAGCTACATTCACTGTGATTGACCCACTCGGTGGAACCCTAGCGAGTCAAGCGACCATGGAAAGACCCAAAAAACGACTGGTCGTGACGTTCTGTGACACTCTTCGTCCGGAATAACGACCGAAATAAAGACCAATTGTCAGGTTTGATAATGGGTCGTTTTTTCATCAATGGCCCAAAATGACCCCAAATACGACCGATGTATGAATCACTGAAAAAGTTCTAGGTTGGGTCGTTTCGTCGGCGTTGATCAGAAAGTAACCGGAAAGACGACCATGTTGGGACGTTTTCTTTGGGTCGTTCTTCGGGCCTTTTATGAAAAACGACTTATCCGAGTCCTCGTCAACAGTCTCTTTGCAAGTAGTTTCTCATAAGCGACCTGAAGAACGACCCAAAGAAAAATCGGTCGTTTTTGTGGTCATTTTGCGGTAATCGATGGAAAAACGACCCATTCTCAACCTACCGATTGGTATTTTTTTCGGTCGTTATTCCGGACGAAAAGTGTCACAAAACGACCAGTCGTTTTTTGGGTCTTTTGATAGTCGTCGAAGACGGTCGCTTGACTCGCTAGGGTGGGTCTTTTATGAAAAACGACTTATCCGAGTCCTCGTCAACAGTCTCTTTGCAAGTAGTTTTTCATAAACGACCCGAAGAACGACCCAAAGAAAAATCGGTGGTTTTTGTGGTCATTTTGCGGTAATCGATGGAAAAACGACCCATCCTCAACCTACCAATTGGTATTTTTTTCGGTCGTTATTCCGGACGAAAAGTGTCACAGAACGACCAGTCGTTTTTCGGGTCTTTTGATAGTCGTCAAAGACGGTCGCTCGACTCGCTAGGAAATTATTTCAAATTCACCATCAGTTTCGCCGTATTTAACCTCACCGTGAGGCCAAGTGAAGATCGTGTCCCTAACTAAACCTCTCAGTAGTTGAGCCACCGAAATCCTCACTGACCCAACCATATTCGGTTCCCTCAAGCGCCCACGTATCTTCCCTCCATCCCCGTTTCTTCTCACAGTGTAAATTCTACAACACATACACAATCTCTTGTATATAATTAAAAAATATCGGTCAGTGAAATTTTTGTAGTTTCCAGCCGACCCCTTCTAAGCGACTGGAACGGGCGATCAAGAAACCGTCCTGATGTTTATTTTTGCAATGAAAACCTTTCGACTCGTATTAGGTCGAGACGCTGAAGTTCCGTTTATATTTCCCGCAACGGCCGACCGACAATACCGGAAACGGCGCACACGATTCGAGGCCCGCTTGCATACGCGTACGTTTGGGCACGGTGGTTATTGGCGAAGTTTCACCGAACCCCTATTCAGCCCTGGTTATATATATACATAGCATATATATACATAGCATATATACATAGCATATATATACATAGCATATATATACATAGCATATATATACATAGCATATACATACATAGCATGTATATACATAGCATATATATACATAGCATATATATACATAGCATATATATACATAGCATATGCAAACACTCGTGAACACCGTGCCTTGAGCTTAACCGGATAGTCAACAGTGGCGGAACGGGGATAACGTCAATTGGTTTGCCATCGGCGATCGGCAGCGGGGCTAACGATCCCACTCCCATGAGCCCTATCGTTCCTATCGCTCATCGACACTCCCGCAAACCTATCCGCATGTGTAACGCATGCACCGCGTCCATTAACCCATTTTCGGCGACCATTTTGCGCCGATGCGACTCCGTTAGGTTGATCTTTTAGGTTCCTCGCCGTGGTCTACGACAATGGGCGGTCGAATTTTCAACGCAGTAAAAATAAAAAATAAAAATAAAAAATGTTATGAAATTTACGACACGTTTGATGTACGAAGTTACATGAGATATGCAACCTCGGTATATGAAATTAGAATTCGTGTACATTGGTATTTGAATTTTTATAATTGGATCTTGAATGCGATTCCTGTATACTAAAATTACCGGTGATGGCATCGAAAATTAAGACATCCGTATGTGAAAATTACGTTGTTATTACAAATATTGTGCAAATAACGTTGTTTTTGATATACCGATAATGCAATATTTTTACATACGTGTCAATGGAATTTCATACACTGTATATGCATGAAACTTCATGTGCATTTCTGAATTTTCAAACAGACATTTTTTACAGTGTATGATTTGTCCCTAGCGGACCCGTCCGACCGGAAGTTGAACGGAATTCGAAGCTCGGTTTGTGCAAAAATTTGACCTCGATTCGACTGCAGTTGACAGATTTTCAACGGATATGTTCTAGGTCGATGTGGTCGAGTTTGAGATGGTTGGCTAAATGACGACCCATCGCAATGGACATTCATGGGGCAATGTTTGGTCAATATTAAGTGAATAGACAACTTTCACTGAATTTACCAAAAATTAACCGAATCTAGTTTAGCAATTGAACGCGCCTTGGTTAATCCAACAATTTTTTTTCTCAGTGCAGTAATTCTTTTGTTGGTTGTACTAATCGTCTTGTTACGAAATCGAGGTCACGGTCAACAAAGCTCATTTTTTTAGAATCAACTAAACCTTGTTTGTGCAAAAATTTGACCTCGATTCGAATGCAGTTGACACATTTTCATCGGATATGTTCTACGTCGATGTGTTCGAGTTTGAGATGGTTGGCTAAATGATGACCCATCGCAATGGACATTCACGGGGCAATGTTTGGTCAATATTAAGTAAATAGACAACTTTCACCGAATTTACCAAAAATTAACCGAATCTAGTTTAGCGATCGAACGCGCCTTGGTTAATCCAACAATTTTTTGCTCTCAGTGCAATAATTCTTTTGTTGGTTGTACTAATCGTCTTGTTACGAAATCGAGGTCACGGTCAACAAAGCTCATTTTTCCAGAATCAACCAAACAATTTTTTTCCGTGCACACCGGCTGTTTCGGGCGCGGGTTTTCCGCAGTTTTTCCGGGCCGTCGGCAAGTGCGATCCACTTGTGGATCAGAAGGCTGCGGCCGCAAAAAGGGGAGGGCATAAAAAGCCGAGGATGGCACACGAGCGAGACGAATTAGACCCACATCGATCAAGCGGCTGTCAGAACGAGTTCTCATTGATAATAATTGCGGACCAAATTTACGTTGACTCATTCCGTAATTAATTTTATGGACATCAAAGATAGCCTCTATCGGAATTCACTCTGTTTCGATTACCGAGTGTCACGATCTAACGAGTAGTTTTGCATTTCGTCCGGTGGGACGGGTCGATTCGATGGAAAAACCGAACCGACCGATGTGTGTCGAATCGGCCGAGTCAACAGTGTTATTCGCCATTGGGAAATCGTGCCATAGCGCCGTTTCCAAAACCGTCTATCAATTACCGCAGGCCGCAGAGGCTCGCGTGTGTACGGCAAATGTGACCGGACACTGGGTCGGATCCTAGAATCGAGGTTCGGTAATTAACCACTAATGAATTCGCGGGCTCGAGGCTTCCTGGGGAAACCGGGATGGGCCGGTCTCCTCTCAGCAGGGCCGCTCAGTGACAAGCTTCGAATCCTACCACGAATCTTCAAAAATCTGCGGTGTAAGCTACGATTGTCCGAGCGGCCAAAAAAGCGGTTTCAAAATCAACACCGTTTCGCTGTTGAGGCAGTTAAGTTCCTTGCGAATGCTGTTGATTTAGCACAAGTTGCAGAGAATCGAGAGGGAATTGCAAACACTTGTCGATGGCATGAAAATCGGAAGAAAATCAAACGTATCCAAAATTTTATTGACAAATTGATGAAAAATTTAATTGTTCAACAAATCTCCCGGAAACGTAACTTTTTTTTTTAATGAAGATTATTCGTTTATTTTTCGGAGTACGTATGAATTTTTTCAGATTTTTAAATTCACTTGGTATGTCGATAGGGTAGGTGGTGCCATTTTGGGTCATTTTTTTCTCACATGGACGGAATTTCCTACCGGCATCTCGTTTTGTTTAATCAATGATCAATTGACAGTGGTTGTTGTTGTTGTTTTTGTGGAGCGACACAGACAGGCGTTGTTCGGGTCTTTCTTGACTTTATCGCAACCTACTTCTGCGACTTGGCACCTTTCTTCGTAGGGATTGCTGGTTACACAGGGTATCATGGTCAGCATCTTTATCTGTAGTCAAGCTAGGGAAACATGATCGGCCTTTTTTCTCCTTTCTTGATCATGAAACGAAATTGAGATTTTAGTTACGAGGGAGCACAATTTCGGGTGGTGAGACGTTTTTTTCGAAAAATTGATAATAACGTCACATTGAAATTTTAGTTCATCAGATTTCAACTTGGCCATTACAGACAGAAATCGGTTCTACCGAGAAAAAAATAAAAATAAAAAATCTCACAAAATTTGATCCACATGAGAACGAAAAATATGGAACGATGGGTGGGAATAGAGGAGGAACAAAATCGAGGTCTAGGAACGAATTGCCGAAGTCGTGTCATTAGCTGTGCGAATATATCGCGTATTCGAGAGTGTTCATCCGCGATAATGTTATTGGCCGTGATCGAATTATGTACGAAGCTTTCGGAGCTTGCGTCCCGGCTTTCGAGCCGTGAATTTCCGCTGACGCTTTCAAAGAGCGTACCGGGCATAATTAACGGCATTATTTCAGTATGCGTTTCAGTCTCTCGGCAAAGTACGATCACGGTGGGAGTGCGTTCATTCGGTCGAAAGTTCGACGATAACGTAATCGATGATATTTGCAGTTGCAGCGTCGATGAAAATTTTGCGGCTCTGGTGTGCGTCGTAGTCGGAATCGAAATGGAAAATTGGAAATGTCAATTCGGCAACTCGATAAAGACTATCATTTAAATCGATTTCCCTCGATGAAAAACCCGGTGAAAACAGATTTGAGACTAGCCATTGGTTATTAACAGGCGAAAAACATTGAGACGTCGAAGAAATTTAAAAAATTTCTTTTTTAAAAATTAAAAAAAAAAAATGTTAAAATTTTTGTTTTTTCTTCTAAGAAATTTTCTCGTATAAGACCCAAGACATTAGAAACGATGCGGAAGCTATGCGCAAAATTTGAATGAATCAAAAATTCATGTGCACATTACTTTGCACCTTTTTATATTCAGCATAAAAAATTGAAACATTGATCCAAACCTACCGAGGAAAAAAATTGTACAACTACTTTGGTCTTGGTACTCAGTAAAACCACTTAAAGTACCGAAAAGTACTCTGGTACTTTAAATACCAAATAAAAACTCATGTACTTCAAGCGCTGCCCAACTCTGCGAAAAATTATTAGGACACGAAGGGTTTCTCAAGACCAAAAAAATTATCTCTGGGACAAAACAAAATGTCATTAAGAGGTAAAAAAAAAGAATTACTAGTATTTATAAGCAGGTCAAAAAAGAAAAAAAAACAGCTCCAGCATCGCCTCAAGAGTCAACCGGATGACTTGTTGATCCAAGTAGGTTGACTCAAGGGTCGTTCCTACTTTGCTGCGCTGCAACTTTCCGACGACAATGTATTTTTCTTCCTTTTTGCCGTTGCGCGCTACAACCCTTCCGCAGCTCCTCAATCTCTATACGTTCTTCCCACTTCCGCCCACTGCATCTTGCTCAATTGACTCTCGTCGTCAATCCCTTCACGGTTTAATAGGGGAGGAGTTTCTCGACTGTCGCCCACGTCGCCCAACAGTTGTTCTATTCGTTCGTCTTGTTACTCTCTCGTCGTCATTTCCCATTTGCACTCAATCGCACGAACGAACGGTAATTCATTAAACTGACTTAATTGCCGAAGCGTCGCGTAAATCGAATTCGAACTTAATTCCGGCTCGACAAAAGTTGGAAGACATGGAGCGTCCGAAGAATAGTTGAGAACAATTCTAGTAATGACGATGTCAAAGAAACGTGACGTCACAGTAACATCTATTCGCGAGAACTACCTTGAGGTGTAAATTCATTTTTGGGAAACACTGTATAGTAAAGTCCAAAAAAAAAAAAGCAAAACAAAAACTCACATTGCTAATCAGGAAGTTATAATTGTGTGTACTGTGTGTAATGTGGAACTGAGCGTAACACGCCCGGAAGTTGCCGCAGGGTTGGAAGCGAGTCGCGACAGAGAAGTATCATCGTGTATCGTTAGGATTGACCACACCCAGAAAAAAAAATTATTCGACGGCCACCGTTTATTTGGTTTAAGTAAAATATTTACTTCATTTAAATTAATATTTATTTAAATTAAGTGAATAGTTACTGAAATGAAATAAATATTTATTTAAATCAAATAAATATTTTACTCAAACCAAATAAACGGTGGCCGTCAAATAAATTATTTTTCTGTGTGCGGTGGTCACGTAACGTCGTTAGGGTCTCCTTTAAAATTAATCTTTTCAGCTCCTTCGAAATCCTCGATTTTCTCCAGATTTTTATACCACCCACAAGTATTTGCAATTCCCTCTCATTTCTCTGAAACTCTCGCAAAGTGAACACCATTCATTTTTGGGAAACACTATACAGTAAAAAAAAAGAAAAGTAAAACAAAAACTCACATTGCTAACTACGAAGTTATAATTGTGTGTAATGTGCAACTGAGCGTAACGCGGCCGGAAGTTGCCGCAGGGTTCGAAGCGAGTCGGGACAGAGAAGTTTCATCGTGTATCATTAGGATTGACCAGTATTCACGTAACGTCGTTAGGGTCTCCTTTAAAATTAATCTTTTCAGCTCCTTTAATCCTTGATTTGATTTGATTTTATCCTTGATTTTCTCCAGATTTTTAGACCACCCACAAGTGTTTGCGATTCCCTTTCATTTCTCTGAAACTCTTCCGGAGTGAACACTATTCGCAAGAACTACCTTGAGGTCTCCATTAATTTTTGGAAAACACTGTATAGTAAAAAAAAAAAAAAAAAAAAAGCGAAACAAAAACTCACATTGCTAACTACGAAGTTATAATTGTGTGTAATGTGCAACTGAGCGTAACACGGCCGGAAGTTGCCGCAGGGTTGGGAGCGAGTCGGGATAGAGAAGTTTCATCGTGTATCATTAGGATTGACCAGTGGTCACGTAACGTCGTTAGGGTCTCCTTTAACTTTGTCCCACTCGGCGACCTGCAATTCTCGTCATGGGTGTCCCGGCGGGTGACGGAGTGGGGGACGGGGGGGAGGGGTGGGGGGGGGGGGGGTTGTACGTGCCTCCAATGGACAAACATTTGGCCCCGGTCTCACGTCGTTCTGATACACCGCGAGGCATAAAGAGCGGCGAAACGTTGAGTTGAGGAAATGGCCATTTTCGGCCGAAGGGACATAAACTTTCGGGAAACGGGGAACAATGTCACTGGGTCTGGATTACCGGGGGTCAAGTGGATATAGGACAACGACCGGCGGGATAAGAAAGTTTCTGCTCAGCTTCCGCTGGGCTTTCGCGTACGAGGACGGAGCGATAAGATTTACGAACCTGCCCGTACAAAGACGAGAAACACAAAAAGTTGCGAGGTTACTTGCACTTGACTCCCTAATTTATTACAATTGTGCTCATAAATTTCTCGATGAGAAAGTGTCGGATACGAAAGAAAGAAAAAAAGATTTCGAAAAATTCGAAAATGTGATAACAGACTTGATGACAAAAATTGTAACTGTTCTTTAGTAATCGTTCGTATATTTTTACTGTAGTGGGCAGGAGCGTGATAGGCGTGTGATTTCCAATTTCTTTATGGTTTTGGTTTGGTTTTGGTGATTTTATTATTATTCCTGTTTTCTATGTATTAGGGAAGTGTGCGGTCTTGAGGCAGTAGTTGACTATTTCCAGTACGAATTGTAGGACTTAAAATAATTAAAAATGGTGTGACCATTAAAAAATTACATCGTTGGCTGATTAGGTAATTGGGTAATTTAATGGCTACCATTGGGAAATTGAATTATTACCATTGAGAAATTGAATGGTTACCGTTGAGAAATTGAACAGTTGTCCGAATGGTGCGCCAATTTGCCATTAGAAATATCCCAATGTTAATTTTTTTTTTCTTAAGGGGCTGCTGGACCTTCCTGTTTTACCGACGAAAATAGGCGATTTCTTAGTTTTCACTATTCGTCGTTACTACGCGACGCGTGTGCTTTAAATCTTACAGGACTGTCCTGACAACATAAACGATTCGACGTGCACTCGAATTCCGGTCGAAATCTTCCAAAAAATAAAGAAAATCGAATATCATAAAATGTCACTCTCGCAAACTATAATATTCGGTTTTCTCAATTACTCGTAAGTTTTCAATCAAAATTCGACCGCACACCGACGCTTTTATGTCAATATCGTAACCCTGCATGACTTGACGGTTATGCGAAACATATCAAGAATGCTAAGTCGAAACTGAAAAATTGTCTAGTTCCGTCGGTAAAACAGGTGAAGCAGGTTAAAAAAAAAAAAAAAAAAAAAAACAGCTCCAGAATCCCTTTAATGGTGATCAATGGTTCATTTTCACGAGGGATTCTAGTGCGGTGCAGCGAAAATCGGGTGGAAAAGTGTCCCGTTGCACCACGCTATAAACAACGCTGAGGCATCAGCTCGACAAAGTAGTCCGTAAACATTTTTATCGACGCTCGATAAAAATAATATTTATGTGTCGAGTGATTTTTCGTCGTTGTTTCGTGTGATTACAGGCGAGGTGATGGACATTATGGCGCTGATAAATTCGGCGATAAACTTCATTCTTTATTGCTCGATGAGCCGCCAGTTCAGAACAACGTTCAGCCAGCTGTTCTGCAGATGGAAGCTGTTCGGTCAATGGTCGCCGGTGCCCCGCCATCCGGACAACAACGGAACGACCGCAACGAATCACACCGTGACACAGGTCACTCAGGTCTAGCACAGGCGTGTCGGACGAACGGCTTGCTATCCGCTTTAAAAAAAAAAAAAAAAAAAAAAAAAAATCGTCCCGTTATGACTGAAATTTTTATGAGTGCGTGGAGGTGAGTTGGACAAAACGGACACGTGTCCTGGATGCGAGATGAGGATTTTTGAACTCGCGAAAAAATTGACAAGAAAAATGGTCCCTTTTAGCAGACTCTTCTCTATAAAAAAAAAAAAAAAAACCAGAACAAAATAATGAATAAATAAAATCCCTAGCACTGTCAAAGTGTGTTTCGCCTACTCATGTGGAAATGATCTTCGCTGATTGAGATTCGCAGCGCCATTTATCAAAATTTAACAGAGATCTTTCGATTGAAATATGGACGTAAGTTTTTGGTTAATTAAAATTTGTCTAATAAAAATTAATTTATCGTCAATTTATTGTCAAAAAATTAGTTTGTTTAACGTTGGAAGTAGCGCAACGAGAATTGATGCGTTACGCGAATCGGTTAGAAACGATCACTGAACTACTTCTGCGTAGTTCGGTGATCGAATAGAAACAGCCAATCGAAGCGGCCGCCACGTACGTCCTCTTCGTTAATTGCTCGCGCTTCCCTGGTCGTCTCTCTTGTGACAATTTCGTGGCTACGGCGATCCGACTCGATGAAAAACCTGAAAGTGGAATCGACCCTATCGTACGTTGATACCGTACGGCAGTGGATGAGGCACGGGTCGGTCACAGTCAGGCACCCGCTATTAACGCTCGGATCGTAAAAACAGTTCCTTTTCCCTCCGATCATGTTCGCTTTGTGGAAATTCTTTCTTTTATACTCGTGTGGCGAAGTTTTTTTATGCCTTTTTTTAATCGACTTTGAGCCCTGGTAGATCGAACGATTTTTTTTTATTCCGTCAAATAATGGTGATTGGCAAAAAAAAACATAAAATTTCGGTAGAAACTACGTTAAATGACTGTGAGTGACTGGAAATTACTAGAAATTATTAGAAATTACTGGAAATTACTAGAAATTACTAAAAATTATTAGAAATTATTAGAAATTATTAGAAATTATTAGAAATTATTAGAAATTATTAGAAATTACTAGAAATTTCTAGAAATTACTAGAAATTACTAGAAATTACTAGAAATTACTAGAAATTGCTAGAAATTACTAGAAATTGCTAGAAATTTCTAGAAATTACTAGAAATTACTAGAAATTACTAGAAATTACTAGAAATTACTAGAAATTACTAGAAATTACTAGAAATTACTAGAAATTACTAGAAATTACTAGAAATTACTAGAAATTACTATATATGACAACGACCACAAACGACTATTTTTTGTTTTCAACAAGACCCACGCACGTGTCGATATTATTTGCCGATCCGCCGTGCAAATTTTGTTACATGCGGCAGCTTTTTCCAGCCATCCGGATCGAGCGAAGCTCGCGCGTAAGACCCCGAACCATAGCCAGACGTTGACCTAACAGTTTAATAGAGAAAAAACACGATTCCGTCAGGCGCATAGGTTCTTCCTGTTCGACAAAGTTCCCCGTTTGAACAGTCGTTCCCGTTTCGTTTCCCTTCCACTTCATTCGCTCGTTGTCTTTTCTTCAAAAAAAATGCTGATACGTCTTTTTATGCAGGAAGAAAAAAAAACGTTATTTTCAACGGTTCGTTCGAATCTCTCCTCGCCTCGCTTTTCTTCACACGGTCTCCAGTTGAACGAAAAAAGAAGCGTTGGATTTTATTCGTTTTTCCTTCACAACCGTTTGTGAATTGCATGGAACTCGTTTATGGACCAATGAGCTCACTGGACCGTGTTCAATTGTTATCTCGAGCGTGACCGGTTCGGATCTCCATCGACGTTCCACTCGACCCTTTTCCGCTTTACAGTAAAGACAAAAAACCCAAGCATTGTGAACACTTTTGAGCAAAAAATTTGAAAGCGTCGGCGTTTTCCGAGAACAAAATTTATCGGCAGTTGCCGATAAATTTATCGGTAATTTTGTCCTCCGAAAACTCAGACATTTACGAATTTTTAATCAAAAGTATTCGCAATACTTGGATTTTTTATTTTTATAATACATCGACCAAAATTTGTGGACAAGTTGTTGTTGTTTTTTTTTTTTTTGTAGTTCATAATTCATGTGGTTCATAATTTCAGGATGAAATTCCACGGAATTTATTTTATTTTAAAAATGAAAAATATCGATCTCAAATTATTTTATAGATGGCGCTGCAATCTCATTTGGCCGACACGAGCTCTAGGAATTCTACGCAATGCCGAAATCGTGTCGGAGAAACGTCACCGTTTCGGAAACGAGACGTGGCGTTCTTGAGAATTCTTCCTTGTTTATGGATCTGTATTTTTTTTTTTTTTTTTGTATCTTCACACCGAACGTACATCGAGACCCGAGAGGATAAAAAAAAATGCAAAGAATGCAACAGAAAAATTTCAACGGGCGGAATAGCAAAACGTTTGCCGGCGATTAGCTTAAGTTCGTCGACTGTATCAATTATACTTACGAAATTTATTGTACGGAAATTGTAAATTGTCAGAAAAGAGCGGTGCACGCAAAATTTATTTTTCCATTAAAAAAAAAAAGAAAAGATAAACAAATATTGCGCTACTTGTATAATTTTTAGGAAAATTATCTTTAAAAAAATAATAATATTAACTGTTTGGAAATCGCGATCAAATTTTGATTTTTTTTTTTTCAAATTAATTGAAAAATTAATTTTTCGCTGCTCACTTCGAAGAGTGCGTGATAGGCTAAAAAAAATGAAAAAAATTGGTGTCTTCGAGTATGAGACGAGAGTATCAAAAAAGTTGATGGAAGGTAAAAGGAACTTTTAAAAAAAGTCAAATTCTGTGCCTAAGCGGGTGCATTTAAGGGTTTCGTTTTATTCGATACCTTTCTCTCCGCTTGATTTCGCGTTTCACTTTTTTTATCGCGTACCCGGACGCGGAAAGTCAGCGTCGTGCCGATCCCAACTTTTATACCCGCATAAAGCCCGAGGGAAGGAGAGTATCGGTTTGCCATAAAAGCACGTACTTACCTCACTCGAAGTACGGTTGCTTCGACGACGTTCTCGAAGCTCTTCTTCTCCGAGCGATCTATATATATATATATATATATATATATATATATATATATATATATATATATATATATATATATATATATACATCGGCCAGAGAAGATGAACGCCGGAGAACAAATCCGCTTATTATAGTTATATCAGGCCAGGGAGGAAAAAAAAAGTTGGGATGCTGTAAAGATTTTGCCAAAGGACGTTGTTCTCTACTTTCCAATGGGCCGGAGCGATTTGCGATTTTTTTTTTTTTTTTAATATACCGATCGCGAAAAAAAAATTATATCAATAATTACATATGAAAAATAAACAATATTAGCAGTTATGTGTTAATTTCTTTTCGATGTTGCACGATGTGAAAAAGAAGTTGGGATGCTCCAAAGATTTTGCCAAGGACGTCGTTCGCTACCTTCGAATGGATCGGAGCGAGAACGATTTTTTTCTTTTCTTTAAAACCGATCGCGAATAAAAAAATCATATTAATAAGCATATATGAAAACCAAAAAATATTAACGGTTATTTATAATTTTCGTTCGATTTTGTATACTATTCTTTTATCATTGCTGTATTAATTTTTGGGAATGTACACGCGATACATCCTCGACGTCGAGTAGAATCTTGATAGAGTGACGAGAGTCGAGAGGGGAGCGTGTACCGGACTGAGCAGTTCCGGCAGGTGATTTAGATCCGAGTCATTAGCATAGATTTCTCGTGGTCGACGTTGAGCGTCGCGTCGAGTTACCGGAAGCACCGGACAAGCTTCCTATGCTCGATGCTTAACGGGTGGCCGCGGAGGGATGTTCGGTGGAGGGCTTTTTCCTTTCCTCCCTTTCGCGCCCAACCGGCCGAATCGGCGGCTTTGTACTTTGTCCGGAAATTCGAGCGCGAACACGCGCAACGTATTACAGCACGACAAGCAGTTCAGCCACCGAGCACTATATTAATTCACTATGCTAATTATGTAACTATACACCCAGAAAAAAAAATTATTTTTGATGGCCACCGTTGATTTGGTTAAAATAAAATATTTATTTGGTTAAAATAAAATATTTATTTGGTTAAAATAAAATATTCATTTGGTTCAAATAAAATATTTATTTGATTTAAATGAGTATTTATTCAAATCGAATAAATTTTTTACTTAAACCAAATAAAGGGTGGCCGCCAAATAAATTATTTTTCTGGGTGTACTAGTTATACTGTAATTTTTTTTTTTTCAAAAATCTAAATGTGAATAACAAACGATAATTAATTTTTATAATTCTAAGGAAGCAGACGCTGTTTCGTAACTTTTCTGGCGCACTCCCTTTAATTGATAATTTACTCCGAAAAAAGTTTTACGCAACCACTGAAATTTATTAATTAACGGGATGAAAAATAATAACGAATACGGTTTATGGGTGAAAATTCAAAAATTAAAAATTTCTCATTCAGTCGAATTTTTCATGTCGCAGTTTTGGCGTCAAATACCTGTGCGTGTCCGCTTTCATGAACATCATGCGTTTTTATAATGATCGATCAACTATTGTTGTATTAAATGTAATAATAATTTTACTATAGCTATTATTATGCAACTATTGGAATTGATTTGGGATCGCTGAAAGTGAATCTGCGGAGAAAAAATAAAAATGCAAAATAACGGATCCATCACAATTTTCAAATAAAAATAAATATATCAAGTATCTATCGGATTTTTTTGAAAATTTCGAATGCAGTAATTTCGTTCGAACGCTAATTTTAATATGGCATTCGGGTAAAAATGTTATAATTCATAATTTCATGTTTTGGAGTTTTGACGTTAAATTTGTTTGCGCGTGCGTATTTGTTACGATTAATACAACAAAAAATTTGACGCTGATTTATTAATGATCATTATATTAATCATAATCACATTTTTTACCCATAATGACAATTATGAATTATCGTTATCAAAAAATTCGAGAAGATGCTTATCAGTGATTTAAAAAAAAAAAAGCATCGTCATATTTTGCACATTTCCTTATTTCTCTCATCCCCCATGTTTTTTTTTTGCTCTCGTGCTAGGCGACTGATGTAGCGCGACACTGTGAAATTCCCCGATGGAACGAGGATCCGCATGCATATGTATTTCGAATTTATACACAGGAAGCGAGACCCGGAAGGGGTTTCGGAGCGTAGAGCTCGATCTCGTAATAGGACGCTGATGAAAAAAAATAGAATGGCTGGGAAAAACAGACCAGGGTGGAAAAATACCGGGCGCCGAAACAGGTTTTTAATCATGGCGAAAAAATAAAACCTCCGTTGTTATGCACGATGGCACGCGAAATATTTTTTTTTTTTTTTTTTTTTTCATCTGTAGAAACGTTGAACGAACCCGAAGTCTTCGACGATGCGAGAAAAAAATTGAGCATAAACGAACCGCAGAACGGGAATGCAATTAAAGATGCATCACACATGCACTCCCAACCAAATGTTCAATGCGAGCAAAATTTCAGTACTCGCGACATGCCAAAAATCCGAAAAAAATCCGCCGCATTATATGTGTCAGGACCTTTGAATCCGCCTTTTCGAATCAGCCCTTTCGAATCAGAGCTTTCGAATCAGCCTTTTCGAATCCGCCTTTTCAAATCCGCCTTTTTGAATCCGCCTTTTCGAATTCGCCTTTTCGAATCCGCATCTTCGAGTCCGCCTTTCCGAGTCCGCCTTTTCGAATCCGCCTTTTCGAATTCGCCTTTTCGAATCCGCATCTTCAAGTCCGCCTTTTCGAATCCACCTTTTCGAATCCGCCTTTTCGAATCCGCCTTTTCGAATCCGCCTTTTCGAATCCACCTTTTCGAATCCGCCTTTTCGAATCCGCCTTTTCGAATCCACCTTTTCGAATCCACCTTTTCGAATCCACCTTTTCGAATCCACCTTTTCGAATCCACCTTTTCGAATCCACCTTTTCGAATCCACCTTTTCGAATCCACCTTTTCGAATCCACCTTTTCGAATCCACCTTTTCGAATCCACCTTTTCGAATCCACCTTTTCGAATCCACCTTTTCGAATCCACCTTTTCGAATCCACCTTTTCGAATCCACCTTTTCGAATCCACCTTTCCTAATCCACCTTTTCGAATCCACCTTTTCGAATCCGCCTTTTCAAATCCGCCTTTTCAAATCCACCTTTTCAAATTCGCTTTGCCCCCCCCCCCCCCCCCCCCCCCCCGGACCTTGTTAAACCCACTTACGACGACAAGCCTCTCGTACCGCAACATACCATCGCTACCGTCCCGATAGCGGTTTCTATCCGAACCGTACGCCACAAATTATTCACCCGATAACGTATACGGGACCCCTATTGTCGTTCGCAATTGTATCGTATTTCGTCCCAAACTCGCCAAAGGCGTTCATCAACGATCCCGTATGCGGCACGTGCACAGGATCGCCCAGAATAAAAAGGGCCTATGTCCCGTCGTTTGGCGGGCGAAACTGTCGGAGATACGCCCCTCCGTTTCTCAGCGTAGAATTGCGAACCACGTCGACGATAACAGCTCCATGATAGACGTCTGTACGCATCTTCGATGAGATATATTCACAGATCATGCATAATTAATGAGCGAATGTAGGGCGAACGACGGGGAGCCTCGGGTGCCTTCTTACTATGCCGGCTGTTCAACGGATAAAGAGGATTTTTTTTTCACCTCCTAAAAGTAATTTTTTGTAAGAAATTATAATTTTTTCTACTTGCATTATTGTGTAGGGAATTATTGTTAATTTCTTTTCGTCGTCATTTTTTTTCCCCGACAAAAAATGGATTTTTTCGAAAAGCTTTGAATATCCATAGTTTCATAAAAAATGTTGGGTTTTGTTATTTTTTTTTTTACGAATAATCACTTTTTTTTACTTGCGTTATGGTGGAGAAAATAATTGTTGATTTTCTTCTCGAACGGAAGTAGTCAGAAAAAAATTATTTTTCGTAAGGCATTGAATATTTCTAAGATAATTTTCTACAGGTTCTTTTACGTTTTCTTTTTTGTGTATTAAGTGGCCCGGCGGGAACACCACAGTAATTACCTCGAGCGCGCCGGCCGGAGATAAAATGGGAAGACACTTCATTTGAATTTTTTAATTTTTTTCACCCTTTTTCTTGCGTAACTTGGCTGACGTAGTTCACAAACTCGTTGGCCCATTAACCTGGCAGTTTTACCCTTTTTATTATTATTATATATTTTTTTTACGACCACCATAATTATTATCTCGGCTCGGTGGCTAATTGGCCTGCGGTCACATGCAATTTCGTACCCCGGTAATTCGTGCGTATTGTATCGCACGGGTGTAATATTCGTGTCCATATCGAACCACTTTCCGCGAGGCTTTTATGCGATAACATTTCCACTTGATATTAAAGAAAAATAAAATAAAATAAAATAAAATAAAAAAAAATAGAATAAAATAAAATAAAATAAAACAAAATAAAATAAAATAACCATCACTACTGGCGATGACCGGGACAAAGTCGGTAATCGAGGAACGTTTTTCCATAATCGCTTCAATGTGCAGCAGTCAAGCGATTTAAACATTTTTTTTTTTTACACTCCAAGAAAATTTCAACCATGCTTTCGAAATGATTTTTATTACATCGCTGTTGAGTGCCTCGTGCCGCGGTGAAACCATTTTGACCGAATAATTGATAACGTTGAAAGTGATTTTTTTTTTTCGATTTAACCGTCGGATTTTTGCACCCCTGGGCTCTTTTATCGTCGACTGTCCGCCGCCATAAAAATACATTTTTTATAGCGAGTATTCTGATTTCGAGCTATCGTCCTAAAACTACACAGGAATATATTTTTTTTTTATCAAAGACCTTTGGCATTGAATTTGGCCGAAATCTATGCTTCTATCTATCTTTTCTTATTTTTCATTATATTTTTTACGTGTTCTTATATTTTCTTCTTTTTCATTATATTTTTCACGTGTTCTTGTACTTTCTCATTTTTCATTATATATATATATTTTTGTGTATTCTTATTCTTTTTTGCATATCTTATTTTTCGTTACATTTTTTCTGCCCATCTTTATTCCATTATATTATATTCTTCTTATCATTTGTCTTTTTGGGTTGTGAGGATTTTTTGTGTCTTCATGCACGAGGTTCTTATGGAGCTTATGCCTCAGAAGAAAATACACGAATCTATACATATATATCCATCTATCCAAGCAATCAAATTCAATGTTCAACTTTTGTGAGCAATATGAAAATTTCAATGTTCAACTTTTACGAGCAATATAAAAATTTCAATTTTCAACTTTTTTTATTCGTACATTCACAGCTACGATCAGTGTGGAGGAAATAATAATTTCACGCGACTTTCCGGCTGAAAATATTTCAATTTGGTGCCGCTATTTGCCAATTCGCCGCTCGGGGCTATCGAGAACGGTCGCAAAAAGTATTATTAAAATTTCACCGTCGGAGATTACGACCATAGCGAGGCGAACCGATTCGCTGAAGACCTCGCACACACGCAAACACACACACACACACACACATAATATGCGCGTATCGGTGCACTCGTTGTTGAGAATAGAATTTCAATCAGGGAGATTCGTCCTCTTCAGATGCACTCTCGTCTCGTCCGGCGAATGCAATTCGCACAATCCGTTGCATTTTTTTTTTTTTTTTTTTTCTACTGTGCAAGAGCATACAGCGCTCTCCGCTCTTCCATGGCAAACTTTTTTTTTTATTAACGTGATACATTTTATTGTCAAATACGCGATCCAATCACCGTTAAGAGTAGGGGAGAGTGAATAAAAAAAACACCCACACGGTGCATTTTTTTTTTTTTTAATAGCCACTGAATAAACGAATAGAAAAATAACATTCATAATTGTCTCCGCTTCTCCTATACGTTTTTGCTTTAATTTTTATGCATCTGCAACTTGAAACTTGCTAACATTACTTACATTGATCGAACGTCAATGTACTTTTTTTAAAATAAAAATACCAGATATTAAAATTACAAATTTTTTGCGCAAAATTCCCGAAAATTATAATTAAAAATAAAAATTTTACTGTAAAATCGCAACACACATGTGTTTGAAATTTCGAAAACGGTTTGTGTACAAAAGCTTCCAGTACCGTTCATCAATTTTCAAACAATATTTCTTTACAATGTGAATTTTGAATTGTATTTTCATTTTTAAAAAATTACATGAAAGCCTATAAAAAAAAAAACAGAAAAAAAATAAGAACCACTAAAACGCAAATTTCTCGACGAGGAAGCGAAAAGTGAAGACTGCAACGTTTCGCCGGAAAGTTTGCAGCACATGTGACACATGTTTACCTTATCGAGCGAGCCGCGTCACTCGAGCTTTTCTTTTCATCATTCACCGTTATTGTGCGAGCGACGAACAAGCGATGCGAAACGGGGTTGAAAAAAAAAAAAAAAAAACGAAAAAAAGAAAAGCTGTTGAAAGGATCAAGCGTTTCAGTCGATTCGCCGTTTTGAATTGTTTCCGCGCTTTCATGAGATTTTTCGAGCTGGCAATCGAGCTTGGGAGCGAAAATGGTAGGCGGACGGGGGGCTTCGATAAAGGGCGAGCCAATTCGCGAAACTCTTCGCGTTCAATCTCGTTCTCCGATGCACACACGGACTCGTTCGTCCGCAACTTTTTTTTATTTTTATTTTTTTCGCGACTCAATTGAATTTCGGTCGAGCGCGGCAATCGATTATTTTCCATTCACACGCGATAGACGTGCGAGTCTCGATTAAGGATTTACACGTCCTTGGCAAATCGATGGATACGAAAGTAGGTGTTTCTCGGATTGATGAAAAATGGGCGCACAGATAAAAAATTTATAGTCGAATATTTGGTTGATTTAAATAAATATTTGTTCGATTGAAACAAATGTTTATTTGAATTAAATAAATAGTTACGTGAATAAAACAAATATTTATTTCATAAAAATAAATATTGATCTGATTAAAATAAATGTTTATCTTAGTTAAGTAAACAGTTACTTAAATGAAGTAAACATTTTACCTAAACTAAATGAAGCGTGGCCGTCAAATGAATTATTTTTCTGGGTATGGCAAAATGTGTTCGTATCGTTTAAAGAATTTTTTATCGGCGGAATTTGCAGCATGTATCGTGCCTGGTGGAACGGCGAAGGGTCGAAGATTTTATCGGGAAAAGCGATAAATTTTTTTTTTAAAGTTTGCAATTACTATCGAAACCCATAAATAATCATTGTTCACCGTAAATCGGTCGTATAATCGATCGTGAGTCTATCCCTAATTTATCGAGGAAAGTATTAATATTTTATACGTGTTGGTCGTTCGTATAATCGATGAACGTGAATTCTGTAAATAATTGGTGGAATTAATGAATGAGTAATGCGTCGAACGTGTATGTACGATAATAGATGGAATGTAAATACGCCAAAGAGAAGTTTTTTACGCGCTTATCGAATATTTTTTATTTTTCCATAGTCTCATTTGAGCAAAAAAAAAAAAATTATGAAATATTATATAAAAATAAAATAAAAACAAACGATATTGTACAAGTGCATCGTATGTATAGATTTTTCGTTCGTATTCATTGCTGCTGTTATAATTAATTATATAAATATAAATATATTAAATATATATAAGATGTATTAAAGTACATGCAAACCAATAATAGAATATGGACATCCTATACTCTGAAACTCCACGAGAACAGCAATTAAAAAATAAAGACAGCCGAATAACACGAAACTCTTAAAAAAAAAAAAAAAACAGTAGTCAACAAATACATTTACTACTGTTACTGTATCGTCCGAGATAAATGTTACGTTCCACGCGAATGCACTGTACATTAATCGCACACGCTATCAGGCTTCGTGTAAAATCTGAATAATTCATTTATCGAAAATCCCTCCGAGAGACGCGCGCGATATTTATTGTCAACGTAAGCCAATGGATTTATTACGAAGAGAACAATTACATAAATAAATTCTATTATTATAGCAGAATAATAATAATAATAATAATAATAGTAATAAAAACCTCGAAACAGCTCGCGACAAGTGGAAATAAAGTCGCAATTACATTGTTAACGACAATTGTGATGTTGATGAAGTATGCGATTGTATGATAGACGATTTGATCCGCCGTCCGATGTCGGTCGGTCGGCAAAAAAAAATTAATAAAAAATTGATTAAAAAAAAAATACACACATCGCTCTTCGTGCATATGACAGGGTTTTTACGAATGCGTCACCCGCGGAGCGGGTGAGCGAATGCGCGAGCGGGTACGTGAGTCATTAGGGGGTAAAGTGGTCGAGTGCAATGTATGTTAATTAATAGAGGTACGCCGGCTTATCGAGTTGCGAGGCCGACAAGTGAACATCGATCCGCGACCGCGAAGAACGGAGACGAGCCCGACGCCTCGACGCACGCTTTTCCCCGCTGTCGCGTGGATCGAACGCGCCGATGCGTCAACTTTTGTTTTCGTTCTTAGCAAATTTTTTTTTTTTTTTTTTTCAAAACGTTGACGCGCGAAAAAAAAAGTTGAAGTTGCAAAAACGATAAATTTACGATCGACATATGCCATGATAAGCGATCGGTCGGCACTATTTATAGGATGAATATTAACGCGTATTATCGGATACATATTGTTATCGCGTTTGTCGTTGATGCGGAGGCAAAGTGTTGCACATGAAAAAATTTATGCCATCGAGAGAAATACCATTCGATCGTATTATTGAAATTAATCGGTTGATTATTGAGAGTCTCGATATTGAATTGTTGAACGACGGTTCACGGTTCATATTCAGTGGTTTGTTGTTGCGGTGGGGATGAAATTGATTAAATTGTTGATTATCGACGTTCAACGGTTGGAAGTTACTTTTTCATTGTTGACAAAACCGAAGTCAACAAAACTCTGGAGTCAACAATTTCCTGGCGATTGATTGTTGAATACGGAATGCCGATAGTCGATTAACTGTTGACTACCCAGAGTCAACAATTGATTGTTGATCAACAGTTGACTGTGGACGCTAAATAGTTGATTAATTGTTGACTACGGGAAGTCGATAGTTGATTGTTGATCAATAGTTGATTGTTGATTGATTGTTGACTTCGGATAGTCAACGATTGATCGGCGATGAACAACCGACTGGATACTCGATAGTTGACAATTGATTGATAGTTGACGATAGAACCTCAAAGGTCAAACGTTTATCAACAATTGACTGGTTAACGTCAACTTCTATTCAACTGTTGACCATGTTGATTGTTAAAATTCATGAGTAAATTACTGACGATTGACTATAGACAAATTCCCATCGAGATTCAATCGGAGTTTTTTCGATGCGTAATATTTCGTTCTGTCTTTTTAATTTCAATTAGTTACAAAATAACATAATAATTTGTGACAAATAAGGTTGCGATGCTGAAGATCTTGGAGCGCCGTTCACTGAGCCCGAACGCGCGTTCCTCGTTCCTCGAGCTCATTTATTACTTATCCGCCAAGTATTCAATAAATCGATCAATTAATTGAGGTTGTATTTTTTTCCGGCGATGTCGCCGAGAAAAAGTGTATTATATTTATTGTATTAAGGATAATTGAAAGATTGACCGTAAACATCGATATGTTATACCAGTGCTTCGTCGCAGAGACGTACAATATTATAGACTAATTGGTATGCTTAATTATTTTTATGTATGATACTTAAGAAGTAATAGATGTGAATATTAACAAATATTGAATGTATATAATAACACTATGTATATGCTATGTATATTTTTAATCGGGACGAATGAATTGATATTTAAAATAAATTACATGGAAAATTGTACATCGAAATTGATGCGAAACGCGAAATTCCTCCGATGCGCAAACTACTACTGTGTATACTACTGTGTCGTAACGAATAAAAAAATAATCATTTGTAAAATAAAAGAAATTATACTGCATATCGAACAATTAAAAGTAAAAAAAAAAAATATCTATGATCAATCCAATTTTCGAAGAATTTCGTCTGAAAAGGACGTGGCAAGCCCTCTACCGACCACCCTAATGATTTCCTGATGATTTCCTAACGATTTCCTAACGATTTCCCAACGATTTCCCAACGATTTCCCAACGATTTCCCAACGATTTCCCAACGATTTCCCAACGATTTCCCAACGATTTCCCAACGATTTCCCAACGATTTCCCAACGATTTCCCAACGATTTCCCAACGATTTCCCAACGATTTCCCAACGATTTCCCAACGATTTCCCAACGATTTCCCAACGATTTCCCAACGATTTCCCAACGATTTCCCAACGATTTCCCAACGATTTCCCAACGATTTCCCAACGATTTCCCAACGATTTCCCAACGATTTCCTAACGATTTCCTAACGATTTCCTAACGATTTCCTAACGATTTCTTAATCATTTCTTAATCATTTCCTAATCATTTCCTAATCATTTCCTAATGATATTTTCCAATTATATTTCCTAACGATATCCCAGTTTTCGTTCCCGACCGAGCAAGCCTCCGAACGTCTCAGGTGCGGTACCGGTTCGACACAGCGCAGCCCCGCAACCCCAGCGGAGGTATTTACAACAGAACGTAAATCCAGACAAACGATGGAAATCGAGAAATCTACGAACCGTTCTTGAAATAACTTTCTATCAAAACATCTTCCCGTACACTTTCCGCTCGCTCTCCCCGGAATTTCCAATGAATCTTCGTCGCCCACCTACATCCACCAGTCTCGTTCTCACGCACGAGCGGCAAAACACCCCGGAGCGTTGCGAAAACGACAACGAGCGCCTGGAACGCATCCTGCGCGTCTACGTTTTCGGCGAGAGTGAATCGCCTCAGACAACGCCGGGCGGAACAATAAGCCAGCGGTGAGTAAGCTGCACTGTACGATAGACAGACGACGGAGACGTACAGCGAATCTCCGATTTAATTATACTCTTCCGATTATACTGAAAACCACCGTTTTACGCACAGGTCTTAAAACTACTCGCCAGTGTTGCAAATCAAAGCGCAAATTGATTCGCGCGTCGCTTATTCCATGAGAAATAACGAAACGAGACAAACGTCTCTCGGCTCTGATCTTTCGATGGGGAACGAGAAGTCAGAACCGTCAATATTTGTTGTAAAAAAAAATATTGTAAAAAAAAAATTGTCGAGAATATTGACTTTTCTCGCGGAAAATGGATAACACGATTTGTTACCAACGTACCGTGCGGACGTTGAAGGACGTTTCGTGTCGCCCCGGAAGATGACTCTATTTTATATCTTAATCTTATATCTTGTATCTCGAATTAAAATTTTTTAATTTGCTTTGAATTTTTTTTTCATATGGAATAAAAACAAAAAATTCGAGGCAAATTAAAAAATCTGAAAAAATTCATGCGTATTCATAAAAATGAACGAATCATTTTCGTAATAAAAAAAAACAATAGTTTGCCGGTTAATTTGTTCGACAATTGATTTTTTTAAAAATTTGTTAATAACATTTTGGACTTATTATTTATTATTATATTATTATAAAATATTGTAAAAAAAAAAAGGAAAAAGTGTCGACCAAGATCGCCGGGGAAAAATCCGGAGGGAGAAATTCTCGATTATCGCATCCCCGTTTCGAGGCTCGGGCCGCGAATGGAACGCGTAGAACGTTGCGAGCGCGTCGGGCATAACCTCGCAAGCGTCGGATCTCTGGAGCTATCGACGATCCGTCAGTCGCAAAACACACGGAACGGAACGGTCGCGGCGCTACCGAGATTCCGAGACGTTACGAGCGATAGAGGGCGGACCGAGTCGAGATTTCGTGCGGGAATCCCGACGTGTATTTTGCAAGCCCCGCATCCGCGTCGGGTTTATCTAATTCCGCAGTTTTGGACCGATCGATTCGTCGAACGCTCGCGGCTGAAGAGGTTATCGAAACTGCGGTGGAACGCCGGACCGCGTTCGTGCCGGTTAACCGGCGAGCTCGATTCACGTCGGACGCAGCGACGCGCGACGGATTGCGTTCGGCTGCGGTTGGCAAGGGGGAGGAGTCTGAAATCATCGTCGATCGCGGTATTCGGGTCGAGCGGAGTCGCTCGGTCGGTAATGAAAACTGTAACGAATGCCATTCGGAGGTTGCACAAATTTGACGAGAAATTACGTAATTTCTAGTTTCTTTACAGTTTTTGGAGATCCGACCAGAAAACCAATTTTGAGTACTTGGAGTACCATTTTTTTATTTTGTTTAAATACTGACTAAGAAATCTTTATTTGGTTTTCACCTAAATATTGACTTTGTCGTGGAAAATGGATAACACGATTTGTTATCCATTCGACGATTCGCTCGGTCGGTAATGAAAACTGTAACGAATGCCATTCGGAGGTTGCACAAATTTGACGAGAAATTAAACGATTTCCAGTTTCTTCACGGTTTTCGGAGATCCGACCGGACAACCAATTTTTAGTACTTGGAGTACCATTTTTTTATTTTGTTTAAATACTGACTACGAAATCTTTATTTGGTTTTCACCTAAATATTGACTTTTTTCGCGGAAAATGGGTTTGGCTATTTGTTACCAACGTACCGTGCGGACGTCGAAGGATGTTTCGTGTCGCCTCGGAAGATGACTCTGTTTCATATCTTAATCTTATATCTTGTATCTTAAATTAAGATTTTTAAATTTGCTTTGAATTTTTTTTTATACGGAATAAAAACACAAAATTCAAAGCAATAAAAAAATCTGAAAAAATTCATGCGTATTCATAAAAATGAACGAATCATTTTCGTAATAAAAAAAAATAGTTTGCCGGATGATTTGTTAAACAATTGATACTTCTTTAAGTTCGTTGATAACATTTTCGACTTATTATTGTGCGAAGTCAACATTTTCGGTACCTTTAAGATGCACGAATTTTTTTCACATTTTTATACCGTCGAGAAGTGTTTGGAATTTTACCTGATTCTTCTCGAACTTGTGCGAAATGAAGACCGAACGACGGACCTACCTTGAGCTGCGCTGTGCGAGGTGTTACGCAATGGCGTTCCTTCCTCGCCGTAACTGCAAGATCTGAGGTGCAGCTCGGAATGCCGACGAGCTTTCGTGCCGTTCGCGTGTGATGAGAAGCTTACGCGAGCAATAAGCTTACGCCTCGAAGTAGGATTTCCAGCTTCCTCGAAGCACTGCTTTGATCACTGGCTCGAGTGGAACGTCTTCAAAGGAGCGTGCCACGAAACATATTTCACTTCCATTGCAATTGCGTTGTAGTCGACTCCGGTCGACAGCCGAGACTGTGCCGGATCGCGTCGACCGTCCGGATTTCGTCGTATCGCCGAGCGCCAAAGATCTAGCGTCCAATCAGATGATTGGGCTCATTTTCGAATGACTTCATAGTAATAAAATCTGTGTCGATTGGACTTACACCGATACTCACAAAGACACCGGCAAAGGTGTTCACAAAGACACTCACCTTTGTGAGTGACTCACAAAAATCCTCACAGACACTCACGAAGGTACTCGCAAAGACGATCGGTAATACGATCGGTAAGACGGTCGCTGGGACGATCGCTAAGACGATCGGTAAGAGGATCGCTGAGAGGATCGCTGAGACGATCGCTAGGAGGATCGCAAAGACGATCGCTAGGACGATCGCTAAGAGGATCGCTAAGACGATCGCTAGGGCGATCGCTAAGACGATCGCTAGGGCGATCGCTAAGAGGATCGCTAAGAGAATCGCAAAGACGATCGATAAGAGGATCGCTAGGAGGATCGCCAAGAGGATCGCTAGGACGATCGCTAAGACAATCGCAGATATCCACAAAGATATTCACAACGATACTCACACGCTGACGGAACTTCCAGATACTCAGAGATACTCACTGATACTTGCAGGTGCTCAGGATATCGGCCGATCGGGTCGTAATTCACTGGCCCGAGATAACAGTAAACGCAACAGTAATCAGGTGATTAGTTTGATTAATTCACGATTGTCAGGTGGAAAGAAACGAACGAAAATATTTCAAAGCAAATTAATTTTTTTCATTTTTTATCAAGAAAACTATGTGTTACATTGAACTTTTTTTTTACATAGATAAGTGTGACGAAGAGGAACTGGTTACTAGTGATAATAATTTTCTATGATGTTCCTATGTTACGAAATAAAAGATATTTGAAGCAAATTCTCGGCTTCGGTGGTTTACGGGCTTGAAAAATAATACAGAAAAACAAATAGACAGTCAGATGCTTGAAAACTACAAACAGTATCGACTTTGTCGGCGATTATTAATGTTTTATCAGACTTGCTTATCGATTACGCTTTCAGGTCGTCCGTCAAGCACGTTTCTTCCTTTTCGTCTTCTTCGCGACTGAGGAACCAGCTTATAACTAATGCGCCGGAAATGCAGTTCACAAATTCGGGCAATGATTGAAATTAATAATAAAAAATTATTGTTATTTCTATTTCGACTTTTTCTGTCGTTTTCCGGAAAAACTGTTTCTTTTTTTTTTTCTAGATTCTTTATACTGCTTTTCTGAAACGTCCCCCGGCACGTTTTTTCTGGTTTCGCTTTTTTATTCTTTTTTAAACTTAGTAACTAAAGTGTCTCGATCGCAATCCAGAACGGAAGGAAACGTTAGAGTTGAGGTAAAAAAAAAAAATAATTGTTTTCATTCCAAGACCTTGTTGAGAGCGCGTGGAACAACGCGGTCGGTAATAAAATCCCGGTCGGTACCGAGCGCGGACACGTTGGGTGGGTTTTTTCGCACGGCCTTAATCCGAGCTTCCATCGATTTTTTTCAGCAAATTCAATAGAGTAACGTTCTCTCAAATTTCTCCTCGCTGACTCTCCTGGGTTGCGCTTCGAGGCTTTTTTTTCTTCTTCTTTGTATTCTTCTTCTTCTTCTTCTTCTTTGAGCCCTCGTTCGCGAGATTGAACGCTAATGAAAGTTAATAGAAATTAAAAATAACAGTTTGCCGCTCTTCTTCGTGAATGTAAATACGTCGCTTTGGTGAGTCTTTGTAACTTTGGAATAATTGCGGTCCCACACGGTGGTCGAACCCAAAGGCACAGCTGGCAGGAAGCCGCGAAGTATTTTTCTGTTTTTTTCTTTATTTCCGTCACTTGGCTCAGTCGGAATCGTCGGAGTCTTTCTGACCTGCGGAGAAGTGTTTCGTTTTAATGAAGACCGAATGAACAATCATTTAGCACAGAGTTGGGCTAATAGCGTTTGAATTGAATTCAATTGAATATTGAATTGAATATTCAATTCAAAATTTGAATGGCATATTCAAAAATTAGAATAATTTAAAAAATTCGAATAATTAGAATAATAGGCATATTTATGAATATTACCAAAATTCGAATAATTTTTATGATTTGGATATTCGAATGATGAAATTCCGATTCCAATTTCTTAATTATTCGAATATATTGAAGTATTCAAATTATTCGAAGTATTCAGGTATTTTAAATATTCAAATAAGAATTATTCATATTGAATTCATGTTGAATTATAAAAAAAATTTAATATTCACACATCCCTAGGCATTTAAAAAATATTTTTTCTCTTTTTCAATTATTATTTACGCACAAGTTGAATCGGTTGGAAATACTTGCCTGTCGATAAACTTCGGAATTTTTTTTCTGTCATTAACGTGGCATCGATTTAACCGACAATTGTTTGTCGAATCGGAATATTATAGATTCGATCGAATAAATTTAAATTTAACGGAGATGCAATTTTGAGAGATCGGTGGGGATAAAATGTATTGAGATTCATTGACTCACTGCGATGATTCCAAATCGGCACCGCTTGGCGCCGTGGCGCTTCCTCCGTCTTCAGGGGAACTCCGCGACCTCCTGTGAAAAAAAAAAAATTAATTGAAAAAATGAAAATTGTTTTATCTCGCTGGATCGCCGCATGCTGAAGAAAGAATTCGAGAGCGAGAAACTGTACCGATTATTGGGAAATTGGAGCCGTCGAAGACCGGAACTTCGCGGGACACTCCCATCAACGCTTGACCTGTAAAGAATTTATAAAATATTTACATGAAAAATTCGACACCGAGTTATCGTTTTTCGAATAATTTTGTAGACGTGTGCGAATAGTATTTGAATTAAATTTAATATCGTTGTTCAACGCAAAATTTGAATTTAATCTTTAAAAATTCGAATAGTTTAGAAAATTCTAGTAATTCGAATATTTATGGATAACTTAAACAAATTCGTATATTTCGAACAATTTTTATTAATTGGATATTCGAATAATGAAATTCCGATGCAAGCATATTCTTAATTATTCGTATTCAATTCACGATGAATTCAATCCAAATTTGTTAATATTCGCACACCCCTATAATTTTGCGTTAATATCGAATCAACTCACAGGCAGTAGTTGGAGCACGAAGAGGTCTTACCTAAAAACAGGTAATAATAATTTAAAAATGTTAAGTAAAAAAAAAAAAAATAACACGATCACGAATTTTCAAAATTGTGTGCAGGGTTCGATTTTATGTTTGGCTGAAAGTTGAATTTAATTGCGAACCATCGTTCGGTTATGAAAAACGTAACAAAATTATACATTTAATACCATGTACGTAAATACGTGCATTTTTCGAGTGATCTTTTTTTTTTCTGATAATCAATTTTTTTTCGTTCTTCCATCCGATAAAAAAAAATTCTGCGTAATATTGGACGGATGTACACTGCGAAACAATTGGCACGCCGAACGATTGACGACTCGACATGGTACGACTGAAAAGATGTGTAGGAAGACTTACAGGAAGTGCCGGGACAGCAACGGCAATCGGTTGAGTCGGCTGAGCCGGGCGCTCATCCTTGGCAAACTTCGAATGATCGATGATTTCAACGACACAAGGTGCGTTCCTTCGTCGCCTTTCCTCCTCGCGATTTCTCTCCGAGACCATGATGCGATGTTGTTCGCTCACCTAAGTGACATAGTTTTTTATTATTTTTTTGTATTTATAATTTTATAATTTTATAATTTTATAATATTGTAATTTTATAATTTTATAATTTTATAATTTTATAATTCTGTTTTGTATTTTCATTGATTAATTTTAATTTTTGTTGTAACATAAAAAGAAGACACTTACGCCAGTGGCGGAGAGAACGCTGGGTGTGTAATCGGTGACGGACGAACGGACACTGCTGTTCATAAGTTTGCTGCCATTCATAGACATCTCGCTTGTCTCCGGGCAATGGACTCCCGGGACGAGGACGAGCCCCAGGGGTGTGTTGCAGTGGTCGCAGAAGGTGAAAGCCCATTGTCTCACAATCGAGAGACTGCAGAACTGGCTCGTTCCGTCTTGCGTCTTGTGATACTGAACAGTGAAAATTATTGAACAAATTATCATCGGGACATCGATAATAGTTGTTAAAGATCATTGTAGACAACAAAAATCACAGACTACTTAGACTCCTTAGAAGTATGAATTTTTTCAGATTTTTCAATTAGCTTTGATATTTTTATTTTTTTATTTGGAAAAAATGTCTGAATAAACACAAAAATTAAAACTAATCGAAAAATCTGAAAAAATGCATACGTGTTCAGAAAAATAAATTAATCATTTTCATAGAAAAAAATGGTTGTTTTGCCGGGCAATTTGTTAAACAATTAATTTTTCGATTAATTTGTTAATAACATTTTGGAATTATTATCGTGCAAAATTAATCTCTTCGGTACCTTTAATCTGCATGCATTTTTTCAGATTTTTATATCATCGATATTCAAATATCGGACAATACTAACATCGCACTCGATGTTCGGAGTGAAGGCGAACCGTTCCTTGCTGAACTGGGTCTCGGCTATGACGCCCAGTACGTTGCTGTCGGCGAATTCGCTAACGGCACGGAGCATATTTGAGAACAGTGCTTCGACGGTGTAAATCAGAAACATACCGGGATTCTGACCTGTGAAGAAAAAAAATAATATATATACAAATCAACATTCAATTCCATTAACCCTGGTGAAAATATTTGTCTGAAAAGCTCTAACCGGACAGTTTCAGTGATTTTCAGAGATTTTCTGACATTTCCCTCTGAAATGACAGAAATTATCAGAGAAATTCGAAGTATAATCCAACGAATTCTGGAAAATTCTGATTTTTTTCTCATAATGAACATTAATGGAAAATACGAGTTCTCTGTATTTAGACACAGAAAAATCTTTTATTTTTTCCGAAAAGTGAAAAAACTTCGATCAATTCGGACACGATTCAGAGAAATTTCTTATAATTTATCCGACAGTTTCAGAGAGATTCCTGATAAATTTTTCCACAGTTTCACACAAAGTTCTAATAAATTTTCCGAGTTTCAGAGAGATTTTCAGACATATTCAGAGAAATATTTTTATCAAGGAAATTGTTTTTTTACCCTTAATAAAATTGTTTGCGTTCATCGAATTAAACTCACCGACCGCGTCGGTCATTCTTCGCAGGAGGGACGGGATGACGTGAAGAATCTTTTTGGCTGTGTAAATCGGGGGGAGTTTTCCGTTTACCATGTTGGGCTGGAGAAACTTTATCATCTTTTCGTATATCACGCTCCAATCGCCCTCGCCGTTCGGCAAGTCCCAGTGAAGCTTGTGACTCCTCTCGCTCGTTTCCATCGCCTCGCGTGCGAACCCGAGATGCAACGGGGTTTTTATTATCTCGTGATAGTAACGAGTTATGCCTTCCTCGAGGGAGAATTCGGCGATGGCGAATTCGGCGGGACAAAAGTCGACGGGCTCGTTGTCCGGCTCGCGCATGTAGTACCAGTTCATGTGGAGGAACAGGAAATTCAGCGATGGCACGGCTGGAACAAGAAACGATTATTAGAACGATTCACATGTAGCACGAAATATTTTGAAAATATTCTCAGAAATATTTTCAATATTTCAATTCTTACAAAAATGTCTGAAATTTATGGAAATGATATCTTAAAGTATCCCATGTAGCACGAAATATTTTGAAAACGTTTCAGAAATATTTACAATCTTACAAATATTCCGAAATATTACTGAAATATATGGAAATCATATTTCGGAAGGAACGAATAATAAGAAATGCTATGGTTCGTGGATATATTTTAACTCAGTTCGACTATTTAATGTTCCATGACACCACATGTTATTGGCACTCTTCAAGGTAATCCAAGCTGTAGAGTCCCGCCAAACGCGGGATTCAGGGAAAAATTCAAACTTTTTTCGATGGGATAAAAATATGAAAAAAAAAAAAAACCATATGGGGGTGCTGTAAATACTCTTTTTATATAATAATAATTCCAAAATGTTAGTGACAAATTAACGATAAAAATTATTGTTCAACGAATTACCCGGCAACTTAACAATTTTTTGTCATCTCTGAAATTCGCGTTTTTTCCATGTTCAAGCTGTGGAAAAACGCAATTTTCAAAAAAATCACAAAAAATTCTGAAAAAATGCATACCTATTCAAAAAAAAAAACGAATTATTTTCACGAAGCAAAGTAGTTGACTTGCCGTGTAATTTGTTGAATAATAATTTTTATCTTCGATATGTTAATGACACATTGAAATTATTGTTTCACAGAAACAATCTTTGCAGCACCTCCCATAAACTTGATTTTTTTCGCATTTTTAGCCCATCGAGAAGTGTTCGAAATTTTCTCTGTAACTCACGATTGGCGGGACTGGACTGCAAGTACTACCTCAAAAATTGCATCTGCGTCTCTCGCATGCACGTCCACTTGGCTTTGTCCTAATCAGAAAAATAAATCAAATAAAATTAATAAAAAAAAAAATTTGTTCATTTTTTAGTTTTCGGTGCAATTAGCATTAACGACCATGTAAAATTTTAGTTATTTCTAAACTAACAGTTATACTTCTTCGCCCCGAAGACGGTGTGTCTTATGTGAGCGTGCATGTTCAGCTTGAAGTCCTGCTCGCGCTCTTCCTCGAGCTTGATAAACTTGACGCATTCTCCGGTGCCGGTTTGCTTCGTCCTGGCTTCTTCCTTTCCCTGCTTCGCTCGACTCGTGTAGGAAGCTTTCCTTGCGGGAGGCAAACTCTGAAATTAAAAAAAAAAAATAATAATGAAACAAATTTGCAGGATTTTCGTTATCGTCCGTGAACAAATATTCCGACGAGACGAGGGCCAAGTTTTTTGTCTCTCATTTTTTTTTGTTCATAAATGTTGTCGAGGCGTGAAAAAAAAAGTTTCCACAATGTTCGCGAACGGACAAAAATAAAACCTAGACTATTTTCACAATTTTTTTTTCTGTATTCATATAATTTTTTTGGTCATAATTGCAAAACAAAAAATTCAAAGAAGCATCGAAAAATAAAAGACACGTCTTTGAAAAATAAAAAAATGTAGTCGCCAATATTTTTGGCGAAGAGAAAATTTTGCAAGTTTCGTATGATAAAAACATTCAATTTCCAATGTTTTTGTTAAAAAGAAAAATAATTTTCCGTGACTTTCGTAAAGTGAAAAATCACCAATTGTTTTGTAAAATATAAATTTCCTTTACAATTATTTTGGACGAAAGCTCTGCCGCAAAAAATTTTTTGTCCCGCATTTATTATTTTTTTTTTTTCCCACAAATTTCTGCAGAGGCCCACAAAAAAGTTTCCGCGCTCGTCGCCGACGGGCGCGTAAAAAAACAAAAGAACAAAAAAGCTTGACTCGTCGCTCGCAGCGCGTTATTCGAGCCTCGCCTGGAAAAAAAATATATATATATATATCCACCCTGTTTCTCTCAACAATTTTCATCGTCAAAATGAGTTAGAAAAAAAAACTTGCCTGCCACGCTTCATTGCAGCCTGGATCGCGTTGAACGTCGGTGAATCCGTTGGGAAAATTTCGTCCCTCCGATTCCATTCGCGCCTTCCAGTCGCGCATAAAATACCAAAAAGCGTTTCTCGCCGGTTTCTTCGGCATTTTTCCGATTCTTTATTTAACGTATTTTTTATTGTATATATGTATATATATATATGTATATGTATATATATATATATGTATATATGTATATATGTATATATATATGTATATATGTATATATGTATATATGTATATATATATGTATATATGTATATATGTATATATTTATTCTTACTCTTCGATTATATTATATTATATTATATTACACGTATCTCGAAGTTACGGCGAATTAATAATCGAGCCGTCGGGCAGAAAGCGTTCTGTGAAAAACGAAGTCTTTGTCCGCTGCGCGTACGAGTCAGCGTTATCGTTAGCCGGCTCGGAAATCGGACACCGATTCGCTCGCGACTGATGTACGAACGTTCGGCGAGCGAAGCTGTTTCACGACTGCGGCTCTTGGGTTTCGTCCGAGGCGCGCTGGAACCGTCGAGGAGCGAGCCGAGAAGGCGGCAATAATTTCGGGGGGTGAGAGAAGAAAAAAAACTCGTAAAAGAACCTTTCTGCCTCAGCTGTTCCTCGCCTCTTTGTCCCGGCCGGGCCGTTGGGGGGCTCTCGAGAAATTTTGTAAACAAACCGGCGAGCGCGGAGAAAAGGTCAAATCGTGTCCCGCGCGTAGCCGATGTGGGCATCCGAATTTACATGATTTCGGTACCAACTGGAAAGAAAACACATTGTGCACACATTAGAATAAAAACCAATGCGAATCGTAGGCAGAATGGTTAAATTATAATTGTATTCTGGATAGAAATTATAAGAACCGAATGCATTCGACAGTTAACGATCGGAAGACAAAAATGTTTTTTATCGGAAATATTTATTTTTTTCGGGACTTTAATGATATTAACTTACTTACCAGCGATCGATAATGTGCAACAAGACTTCTTCTTCTTCTTCTTCAAGTTTCAGGTAGAAACCTTTGATACCCTCCGTCGGTAAGGTTTCGAGCCAAGTCCGATTTCGACAGCGTTTTATTGAAATTTAAAAAATTGAACATTTTCAGCCAACTACTTCGACGCGTAAGAAGTGGTGAGTTAATTTTTTTTATTCGTGGACTGACTATGTCGGCCCGATAACGTTCGGATTCGATAAAATTTTATTGAAAATCGTACAGCCGTCGATCGTATTAAAAAATAAATACAAAAAAAAAACAAATTAATGATAGTTTCTACAATACAGCCGATATGTTTGCGATACTCGTGGAATCTATAATTTGGCAACATTTTTCGCGAATTCACTGCGAACAAAAATACGGACAAAATATTGTTCTCCGGGGAGAGTTTTGTGCTGGAGGTCGCGGCCATTATCACGGTCGGTCTTCGAGGCGCGGCCTCGTCGAACTTCTCGTCGTCGCTCACCGATTTTTCGGAGCTTTCGATCGGGGGGTTTTTTTTTAAAAGAAATTCCGCGACTTTTTGGGAGAGTCTTCTTCGATTCTTCGGATTTTTTGTTCGGAGCTCTCGTTCAGCAGGGAGGCCGGCGATTCTTCCTTGATGGTGTCGTTCTGCTGACCATTTATGTGCTTGTCTCGTATGGAATTGGGCGGAAGAAGACAACTCCTTCGGGGCTGATTCTGCGACGATTTTTGGTGGTCGGGTTTTAAGATCTTGCGCTGGAGGGCGGTCGAGTTTCTTTGATTGTGATGCCTCGTAGGGGCGATTTTCGCAGCGGCCGGCGACGGGGCGTTGTAAAGCTTTCTTCGGACGCTCGTCGCACGGAGATCGCCCATCACCGATTTTCGGGCTGAAAAACGGTAATTTAGAAAATTTTAAATGCATGACTCGCCTATCGAGTCGGATAATCCCAACCCGTTGAGCACGAATCTCTTAATGATATATTAAAAAATGTCCTTTCAGAGACGTATTTGCGATCTGAAAGAAAAAGTTCTTTTATATTTACCCACTTCTGTTAATTTCGTCCGACGCATGTAATTAATAAGCATTTTGAACTAATAACTTGTCTCGAAACATTTATTTAAAAAAATAAAATAAAAAAAATACAAAAAAAGCTTTAAACAAAACAAGACGAGCGGAACCTTCTTGGTTTTGTTTTATTTTATTAGATTGTTTTTTTCATTATTTTATTTGTTTTACGGACTTCTCCTTTTACAACCGATTTGCATTGAAAGGAGGTAAAGTAGAAATCCGTTTAATAAACGAACAGTAATTACTATTTTCCTTTCCTTCCGCCGCGAGATCTTTCGAGGTGCCGTTTTCGTCCATAATTATCCCGATTAAAAATTCAAAAAAATTTACCACACACTCGGCGACGGAAAATGCTTTTTTTTTAAATTAATGAATTAATTCTTTTTTTGTTTCATTCGAATTCGTGCGTGCGAAGTCGTCAGTTTCGGGTCGGCGACGCCAGCGCCCTCTTCGGTAAACACGGAGCGTCTCCGTACGGCCGTCGAGAAAATTCAAAGCCAACGAAACCTGAAAAAAAAAGACACCGGTCACGTGTCGAATGAACAGATCGAAAAATTTTACCGACATATATTTTTGTCGATTCGGCGAACACCGGACAACGCTGCGATTGGTCGGTTTCGGCGACGATTTTTTTCTCACGCAAATCACCCGCGATGTTCGTCGCTCCGCTGCTCGTCCCGAGCCCGATTTCTCCTCCACTCAACCTCCGGATCCTCCAGAGTCGCGAGTTATTTCGCCGCCTCGAACTCGACGCTCGAACGTGTGGACAAAAAAATAAATAAAAATGTAAATGAAAAACCGGCTTCCTCTTCTCCTTCTTTTCCTTGCCAATTCGGCCCGAGGCTCGCGAGTATGAAAGACGCTCGACCCGCCACGAGAAACTTACGAGGTTGATCTTGCTTCGTGCGAAGGACAGTTGATCGATCTTCCGTCAGATGGCGCTCGCTCGAGATTCCAATGCGTCGATTTCACTGGTTTTCATGTACGGCCATTTTTTTAGGTAAAATTACCGGTAAAATTAACCGATCGCGTCTCAACCCGTCTGCAAAAAAATAGCATTTCGATTGTTTAGATAGTTCCATGTTTTACGAAAATGTCCCGAAAAGTAATGCATTTAACGTACAACGTATAACGCATAAAGTATAACGTTAAGTATAACGTAGCGTATAATTAGAAAACATAATACGATACAGTATACAATTTACTGATAAATTCGCGGCACTAAATTATTGCCCCAATTTTCCAAAATCATCTCCGTCGGTAAAAAAGATCCATGGCGAAGAACACATTTCCCAAATAAAGAAAAAAAGTAAAAAAAAATACAACTCCCGAATCACGAAACAGTAGCTTCAACTCGGAGAAACAATTTTCCATGTTCTACTTCTTAAACGATAAAATCAAGGATAACGTGAGACGAAAGAAAAATGTAAACGTAGGTTTCGTTGATTGCGGTCAATCGAGCATCGTAAACAACATGGCGGCGCTCGGTAAACCGAGTTTTGGTTCTCGCGCGACTTCGCACGAAAAGCTCGTCGACCCGACCGAGTTTTAATGAAAGAAAAAAAAAAAAAAAAAAAAAAAACCTAGATAATTCCGAGGAATAAGAAAAAATGCCTCTCGGCGTGAAGCACGAGTGCGTGCGTTGCGGGACCCGCGAGACGCCATTGTGGCACGCGGAACCGATCGTCGAAAAAAAAGGAGCAAGAAAACAAGTCGAGCCCTCGAGTTTTTACGACTTCCGTTTCTTTCGTTGAGGCGCTCTCCCGATATTCCACATGCGAGAGCTGCTCGAGAGGGTTAGCTGCGTGTCCAGAGGCAACGTTTGGGCGGACTTGCGTTTTATTCATCCCATCCGGATGACTTTTTCGCGCCAGACGTCTCTTCGCCGCTTGGGTCGCAGCGCTCATCGAAACGCGCCCGAATGCTTCTTTTTTCTTCCCCCACCGCACGCGACGGAAAAGGCGCGAAAAGACCGGACGAGCGCGCCGATCGCGTCCCGTCGAGCATCGCGTCTCGCTTTCCGAGTCTCCGACATCGCACGCAACGATGACGAGTAAGTAAAAAAAAAATACAAAAATAGTAAATAAATGAAAATAGAATTTAAAAAAAAAAAAAAACTGATGGGAGTAAAAAATTTTTTTTTTAATTTTTTCACTTCGGCGATTCGCGTAACCTGAAATTTTTGTTTCCGTTCAGCTACGGGATTTCGAGATTGGACGCCGGACTATTTCGTCGCCAACGAGCCGGCGTGCAAAGTCGTTCTCGGAGACGCGAGGAGTCTCGACGAAATTCCGTCACTGAATTCCGCTCGCCTGCGCGACTTGAGGCACGGCCGGCTCGTCAAGTTTCGCGGAATGATCCAGGACATGCACGACCCCGAGTACTACTTCGAGCGGTTCGAGGTCGCGAACGCCGAGACCGGGGAATCTCTGGTGCGCAACGGAATGTACGTCGACTCCGCCGAATGCTCGGTAATGAGACGAATCGGGACGGGACAAAGTTTTTTCTTTTTCGGGTGTCGCGCCTGGTGAAAATGTTTGTCCGAATATGTGTCTGAAAATTTGTCTGAACATGTCTGAATATGTCTGAAAATTTGTCCGAATATGTCTGAAAATTTGTCTGAAAGTCTCGGAAATTTCTCCGAAAAGTCCTCCGAGTTTCTCAAAGTTTTCGCACTTTTTGGAAAAAGACAAATTTTTTTTTTAATCCAAATATTTCGGGTTGTTCTGTAAAAGTCTGATTTTCTTTGCGGACTTCTGTTGATAACTGCGAACTTTGTTGTTTTTCTCTGGCTATTAATTTTCTGGAAAACTCACGTTTTTGCTGATTCACGGCGAGTAACGGAATGAGTAGATCGTAGAGACAATTTGTATTTTCTCGTAAAGTACTTGGTCAGAAAAAAATCAGAGTTTTCCACAATTTGATCGGAAGATACTCTGAATTTCTCTGATAAATTATTTCCGCTGGTTGTGCCAGGAAAACGACACAGATATTTAACGAATGGCAGATAAACTCGGAGTAAAATTTCGGAAAATCCCTGAAAATCTTTTTTTTTACCCAAATTGTCGGAGAAACATTTTCACTCGGGCTGCAAAAGTTGCCCCCAGAGTTCCCAGTTTGGAGGGGAACGCTTCGAAATTTCCACGTCGCAATTCATTGGACGTTCAGGAATCACAGAGGGGCATAGATTGACATTGATGAAAGGCAGCTCTAGGTGTGAGGCGCTTTAAGAGTTGTCTGCCTCATGTATAATGCTGCCTACATTTTACATTTTTTCTACCGCATATAAACACATTAACATTTACCCGCGCACATTAATTTATTATTTACTATTATCATATTTTAAAGTGAAATAAAAATGGGCCGAGATTCAAACACATAAATTCCAATCCATGAGATAAAATTCAACCATTGGATAATTTAACACATAATATGGAAAAGAAATTCATTCCATGAGCTAAAGTTCGACCATCACAAAATCCAGCACATAAAAAAATCCACTTCGTGACTTAAAATTCAGCCATCAGAAAATTTAAACCACCCAATGGAATAAATTTTCTAATTGCGTTTTTGCGAGCCAGAAAATTCGCCGGTATTTATGTACAAAACACATGTATATTTGCCAACACTTTTTTTTTGCAATTATAAATTGATCGGTTCTTTTTTAACGTATTTGAGATTATTTTTATGTGAATGATATTTTTTAAATAATTTTTCGGACGTATTGTGTAATGTAAGGTACTCCGTTCCCACTGTTGACTGCGAAATTTTTTCCAGGAAGACGGGGTCGAGTCGATCGACATGGATTCGAAAAGGAACAAAATCTCCGAGAGGCACACGTGCGTCGTCATATCGATTCCCGGCTTGAACGACTGGGCCAA
Organism: Amblyteles armatorius; assembly: GCA_933228735.2. Classification (NCBI taxonomy): domain Eukaryota; kingdom Metazoa; phylum Arthropoda; class Insecta; order Hymenoptera; family Ichneumonidae; genus Amblyteles; species Amblyteles armatorius. The sequence continues at coordinate 3,781,938 of OW121697.1, forward strand.
GGAGAAGAAACACATTTCCAGCGAGGATTCGCAATCTGCACCGAACGCGACGCTGAAGAGAGAGCTGAGCAAAGACGAAGAGATGGATTGTTCGGAGCCCGAGAGAAAAAAAGCAAATCTCTCTACCGGCGAGGATAGCGTCGGGACGAAGCCTGCTCTGTCCAGGGAGCACATAATGAACTTTCCGATTCCCAACGAGGACGGCAAAGCCTGCATCGTAAAGGTCACTGCAATTAACAAAAAATTAAAATTTCGCACGAGTTCGAGAAAAATTAGATAAAATTGCAAATATTTCTCGATGGTATAAAAATCTGATAAAATGCATGCATATTAAAGGTACTGAAAAGATTAATTTCAGTTTGCATAATAATAACGTCAAAAAGTGCTAAAAAAATTGTTCAACAATTGCAATTGCTAATTGCTAAACAAACAATTGTTCGACAGATCGCTAAAAAAAATTGTTCAACAAATAATCAATAAACCCTTTTCTGTTCTCTTTTTAAATGAATTCATTGATTTTCTAGAAGCCACATAAATGTTTTCAGAATTTTCTATCGTTTTCGAATTTTCCGTTTTTGACATTTTTTAAAGGCCGTAACAACGGAACGGTTGGTCTAATTTTGTCTGATTTTTCTTCTTACAATTAATTTTTCGAGCCATTCATGAATAACTTTTTGGCATTATTATTATGCAAAATCAAAGATCTTGACATGTATAATGCGGCGGCTTTTTTTTCGCAATTTTGGCATCTCGCGAAGTACTGAAATTTTGATCGCATTAAACTTTTGGTTGAGAATGTATGTGCGAAGCATCCTTAATTGTCTCGACCTGTTCAATAAATTTACAAAAAAATTAGATAATAATTACTTTTTTTTTATCTCGACAACCAGGTATACGACGATAAAGTCTCCTACAAATTGAACGAGGTAGTGGATATAGTGGGTTTCATATCGCTGGACCCAATGCTGAGCAGGATTCACAGTTCGGACGAGATGGACGACGCCGAGGTCCAGACTCACAATCCACCGGCTTCCCTCGTTCCGCGACTGCACGCTGTACAAATCGTCGAACCAAAGGAAACCGAGGCCCGAAGGATCGGAGCACGGGAAATATTTTCCAAAGCCGAGAGCATCAGGAGCGACCTTCACATGGTCCTGAGCCAGCTTCTCTTCGGCGACGGTCTCGCTGCGGATTACCTGATTTGTCATCTTATATCAACCGTGTAATTGCTACTATTCGAATAATAACAGATAAATATTATTATAAATAATAATCGATTGGTTCGTGATCGATGAGGCAATAGACTGTGAAAGCCTAATTTTTTTTTCTTCTTTTTTCAGGTACATGAGAAAGGATCATCTGTGTCTCGGAAGTTTCCCGTTAAACATCACACATTTTCCCATTCAGAAATACGGGAGATTCGTGAAGGATTTGTATCAAGTGATCTCGAGTCTCGTGCCGAAAAGTCACTATCTTGAGTGCACCCTGGAGGGGCTCAACGATATGAATTTGGTACCAAAGTGAGTTTTCTTTTTTTTTTTCTTAGATATTTATCGTCAAAATCTAAAAAAAATTACAAAAAAATTTTATAAAAAAGAATAATTAAATTGATAAAAGATATATTTAAAGATAAATTATCCTTTCGATTCCGTCGTCAGGAAGGACTACGAGTGCAACAGGCTGACGAGCGGCGTGCTGCAGCTGAGCGGCAACACTCACCTGGTGATAGACGAGACCGGCCTGACGAGTGGCAGAGTATCGGCGAGCGGTAGAAAAAATTACGCGGCGATCAGCGACCTCGTGGAGTTCCAGAGAGTCACGTACGATTTCAAGTACTTCACGATGGAGTACGAGACCGACATTCCGGTGTTGATACTATCGGAGGTCAAATCCTTCGTGCCCGTAAGCAGTTTGACTCAAATTTCGTGAATTTTGCTCAACGGTCGATGCGCCAGCTAGCGCACGGCTAAGCGGTCACCCATCCAAGTACTGACCGCGAACGAATCAGCTTGACTTGGGGGACCACCAGAGCCGTGCGCCAACCGCGCATCCACCGCTGCCGGTCTCCAAAATGAGTTATATTATTGTAATCAGCAGTGAAGAATAGATTAAAAATTGCCTTAAAACAACGAAATCCAAAAGTTTCAGTTTGCGATTTCCTATAATAAATTCTGGTGTAAATTTTGTCGGTTCGAAATAAATGTATGGCTTAGACATTTTTTATATGTTACGAAAAAAGGTGCAAAGCAATTTGCACGCGCAAAACCGTAAAACATGAGCAAGAAATTGTGCAAATCACTTTGCCCGCTTTTTTTTTGTCTGAACGAAGATTTAATTTTTTTTTCCAGTGCATAACGCAAGTGGCTCTGAAGATCGATGCGGAGAGCGAGGATCTTTATCCCCGGGTCGTCGAGGCCGCGCAACAGTATCTGAGGGACGAGGAACGGCTGGCCAATATTCGCGAGTATCTCCGTACGCTGAGAAAAACGGATTTCCAATTCGGCGACGAGATAACCGACGTTATCCAGGAGGATTTCGTCAAACTGCGCAGGAGCGACAAGAAATTCGGCGCCGACAATCTCCACTCGCTGATGGTTCTCGCGAGATTGATGTCCCTCTCGCGAGGCAGCGATCGCCTCGAGCTCGAGTGCTGGAACGAGACCGTCCGGATGGAAATGCAACGCGCCGAGAGACTGCCGAAACGCAATTAGCTACTGATATTTCGTAATTAAATAAGATTAAGGTTAAATTATTATTTTTTTTTTCGACTTAAAATACATACGAATGATCGTACCAATTTTTCTAATCAAGCAACACCGTTCATTGTTCGCCTCCCCGCTACAGGTCAGAGGGTGTTTTATTTACATGACGAATTCTGTCGCTTGGATTTAATTTGTACATTAGCTGAACTGACACTTTCCGCGAGTCCTCGACCCGAAACTCGCTGCTGGAAAGTGAAAACAACTTTCGGCGGAGGATTACGCCTCGATTAGGCCGTGCGAATTGATTCTCTCTTTCAATACATATTTCCATCGTGGAAATACATTGAAGAACAGCCAGGTGAAAATATTTGTCTGAAAATTTAAAAAGCTTGTCTGAAAGTTTGAAAGTTTGTCCGAAAGTTTGTCTGAAAGTTTGCCTGAAAGTTCGTCTGAAAATTCAACTGAAAGTTCGTCTGAAAGTTCGTCTGAAACTCTGACCGAAAGTTTGAGTTTTTTAAATTTGTCCGCAGATTCGCCCGAGCCCTTCAGACAGATATCTCCACCGGCTCACCAGATTGGCGAGGAGCTAGCCCCCTCTTACGCTACAGTGTTACAATCTACGGAAGGCACGATGGCCACGAACGCGGACGGAAGGTTCATTCGAGGCTCGACAAAAAAAAAAAAAGAAATAAAAAACGTAACAATTTTTTTTTTGTTTTTTTTTTTTCTCGAGTGTCTTCGTACGATTCGTGTCCCGGGTGCTTGTACAATCGGTGGAAGGATCGCGCGTCGGAGGCTCCGACTACGCCCTGGTGTGTCCCGTCTCGTCGAGGAACGCCGCGTCGAGGGTTCTCCGGACGCTCGCCTCCTCCTTGGCTCTGCTCGTTCTGCCCTCCCGCTCGTTCTGCAGCAGCTGAAGACCTCGCTTCGCCGCCTGCGCGTAACGCCGCGACAGGGCCGACTCCCCCTTCGCCCCGGGAATGTGACCGGTGTAACCGACGATCGGCGGTCTTTCCGGTGAAACTTGATTCTCTGCGAACAATAAACACGCCGGATCAGCGGAAGACGAACGCGAGCTCTCGGGGGACCCCGTTCGCACGGAAAATATCGACTGGTCGGAAATTCCAATGGGACGAATTTAAGTTATTTAATTACGGAGAAAGGAAGAACAAAAACGACGCTTGAATTAATTCACTGTCGGAGGCGCACCGTACTCGGATGAACGGCGCCTTCCATATGGGGATGTATGCGAGAGGAGACGAGCTACCCGTACGTACGAGACTTCCGTCGGACCTTTCTCTTTTTCTCGACATCCCGCTTTTGGCTAACGTCTTCTGCTTTCTACGCGCCGACTACGGCGCGGGGAAAAAATTTTATTGCTCGGACAGTGTTTTAAGTAATGATTTTTTAAAATGATTTTTTGGAATTATTTTTTTAAATGATTTTTTGAATTCTTTTTATGAATTATTTGTTTAAAGGATGTTTTTGAAGGATTTTTAAAATTATTTTGTCTTTTTCTTTTTTTTCAATCATTATTTTAAATGATTTTTTTAATCATTTTTTAAAAATGATTTATTTTCTCCTACACTGTATGTTGCAGGGCCGAGAGTATTGACGAAGAAGCAAATTACCGAAAAAAGTGCGTTCCCTGTCGTGGCCGTGATCGACCTCGGTGTCGACGTTGTCGGTTCTGGCGCGCGAGAGAAGGTTTCGGGGATTGGCGCGCTCCGCGTGAGCCCTCATCGCGTCCCGGCGAAGACGCAGTTTGCTCTGGGTCTCCCGCCAATCTCTGCCGCCCTCCTCGACCGCTCGCATGAATGTGAGACGGGGATCGACGATCGTCTTCGGTAGTTTGCTCGGTCGGTAATGGAAAATATGTCTGAAAATTTCTCTGAAATTCTTGGAAAATTACACTTCATCAGAAAAAAAAATCTAAGTTTTCCATAATTTTTCACAAAGTATTCTGAATTCCTCTGATAAATTGTGACCGCTGGAGAAATATCTCTGACTTATCTGGAAAGATTCAGAAATATCTTTGACTTTTTTTTAAGTCCGTAAACTAGAAGAAATTGAGAGGACCTTTAAGAAAAATTTCTGACAAATTTTCCAAGACTTTCAGACAAATTTTCATATTCAGAGAAATTTCTGATAAATTTTCCAAGACTTTCGGACAAGTTGTCAGACACATTCAGAGAAATATTTTCAGGGTTTCAGAATTTTTACCAGTGTATCCCAGAATGAACGGCGGCGTTTTGTACAGATGTGCCTCGTTTTTGAAGTCCCTCTTGATTTCCTTCTCCCGAGCCATGGGCAGGAGCACCTCCTTTCCCGAGTTTGGTCTATACGGACCGCTCTTCAGAATCTTCTTCTCCAGCAATTCCTGGAGATTAAAATTAAAAAAAAAAATTAATACAGCCCTCCGGAGAGACGCGGAGTTTCAACGGCACTCACGTGTCTTTTTTGGCGGCCTTCCCGATTAGATTCGATTATCTTGAAAATATACAACAACAAAAATTCGACATACTGATTGTTGTAAACTTTGTCATTTCCGTCGGTTTCGACTTTTAACTACAATTGTGTCGCACATAAAATTAAATTGAAAATCGTATCCGATTAATTTATTTTATCGAACAATTTATCGATAATTACTGATGGGCACATTAACGATGTTAATTAATAATTTAATCATTTTTTTATCATTCATTATTACGATTGTTATTACTTTTTTTTTTACGAAATCTCAAAGTTGAATCTTCATGACGAACCTTCATTATTTCTTCTGTATTAGCGCCGAACCGTTTTCCAACCCGGAATTTCAGAGTCGGACAGTGCCCCGTGTATCTGCAAAAAAAAGTAGCTATATAGATCTCATTGACATGAATTCAAACCAGAGCTGGGCAAAGCACAAAAAAATACTTTAATTACATAGTACAAAGTATCACAACCATATTAAGCATCACCGCCTTTTGTACTTGAAATATCAAGTACTTCTTGTACTTCAAATATCAAGTACTTTTTGTACTTCAAATATCAAAGCACTCTAAGTACTCCAAAATACTTCGCGAACTTAAAAGTGCTCGAAGTACTCCAAAGTATCCCAAAGTACTCTAAGTACTCCAAACTGCTATAAGCACCCCAAACTACTCCAACTGCCCCAAAACACCCCAAGTACTCCAAGCACTCCAAGTACTCCATCCGCGATCTTATTCGTATGCTGATTATTGCGCCCCCCGATTAATAATTATAATAAGTTATTATTATTATTATTATTTTACTTTTATCATTGTCATTATCATTATCATCATCATCATCATCATCATCATCATCATCATCATCATCATCATCATCATTATTATTATTATTATTATTATTATTATTATTATCATCATCATCATCATCATTATTATTATTATTATTATTATTATTATTATTATTATTATTATTATTATTATTATTATTATTATTATTATTATTATACCTCCGGTTGAGAAAACAATGCAGAGAGGCAGTGGTGAATATATCGTGCGATTTAACGGTGCATCGAAACGTGACCGCAATAATAGACTTACGAATACACACAGGCAGTTATAGAGCGGGGCTCGGATTTGAGGAGGAAGCACGACGGTTTACACCGGAAAGTTAGGGGCGCAGGAGGTTTTGTGCGTGTCGAGAGGTCCTCGCGTGGCGCAGGAATAATTCAGCCAATGGTGTAAGCGCGTGCCTGGCACCGGGCGGGCTACCGGCGCGATCAGAACGAGAAACTTTCCGCCACCCTCGCTTTTGTACCGCAAAGTTGTAATACGTGTATGCGCATGTGTGTGTGTGTGTGGAGCATGTTTGTTTCCGAGGTCGGAGCGAACGATCGTGTTATTGAAAAGATAAAAATAAAATTATTTAGCGACGCGTGAAAATCGATACAACGATTTATCGATCTGTGCGTCCGTCGATCCCGTGACGATCGATGCGATGAAGAAAAAAAAAAAAAAAAAAAGCCGTTGTGCACGAAGCGTATCCGGATCGTTTTACCGCGTGGACTGTATTGCACGTCTCTCTGTATAGAGTGTCGTCTCATTTCCGTCCGTGCACGGCGCACCTCTACGTGCACCGTTCACGATTGCTCTTGTTTCACGACGAATCAGAGTGAAAATCAACCGCGCGACGAATTCGGTCGAAGTTTTTTTTGCGATCGCCGGTGAAATTGTTCATTTGAATGTGACTGAAAGTTTCTCTGAATGTGTCTGAAAATTTCTCTGAATGTGTCTGGAATTTTCTCTGAATGTGTCTGAAAATTTCTCTGAATTTCTGAAAGTTTCTCTGAACGTGTCTGAAAATTTCTGTTAATGTGTCCGAAAATTTCTCCGAATGTCTGAAAATTTCTCTAAATGTCTAAACAATTTTCTGAATATGTCTGAAGATTTCTCCGAAAGTCTCGAAAAATGTATCTGTAATTTTTCTGAACAGTCCTCTGTATTTCTCAAAGTTTTTGTACTTTTCAGAAAGAATCAAAGATTTTTCCAAGTCTAAATGTTTCTGATCGTTTTCGCTTAGAGACAACTCGTATTTTCTCTCAAGGTCTATATTTAAAAAAAATTTTTAACGAAAGCAAACGTGCGTTTCCTCTACAAAAAAGTTTCGTCGAATGTACAAATCCTTTTTTTTGACCATGCAAGCGGCGCCAATTTTACGTCTTTTTTTTTATAGCCGCGACCTTAATCGCGAGTTTCACCTCGACACGATTCAGGTTAAATGTAAGAGCGCTCGGAGTGTCCGGGCGCGCTTACCTCGTCGAATCGCCGAAAATTTAATCGTTGAAATCAATTTTATTTTCTTCATTTTTCAACCGATCGTCCAGATCGTCACCGGTCTCATCGACTCATGTAATAATTTTCCAACGCGTCGAATAAATATAAATATAAATATAAATATAAGTATAAATATAAATATAAATATAAATATAAATATAAATATAAATATAAATACAAATATAAATATAAATATAAATACAAATATAAATATAAATATAAGTATAAATATAAATATAAATATAAATATAAATATAAATATAAATACAGGGCAATGCAACGCGTTCGCAGTGCCCGAGTTGTGTAACTTGCAAGCGGACGGCCGGAGACGTGCAAATTAAATTAGTCCGCGCTTGAGCAGGTGCTCCGAGGATAGACCGACGAATTATCGTCGTTAACCGTGATAAGTTTGAGCGATACGGTCGCGCATTAGCTCTGCGTTTATCGACGGCGTTGTATTCTCGTCCGGCACGACGAACGATTATTTACCCTGGCAAGTGAGCTCCGTATCCCTGGCGGAAAAATTGTTTCCTCTCCTCGGCGGTCACCGGGTCGAAAACCATTTTTTTTTCTTCACCCACAAATTTTTTTTATTACCAAAAAAAAAAAAAAATATTATTGTTTACAAAACTGAGATCCTCTCGGTGCAAATTGGCGGACGAACAATCGCCGACTCCCGCACGAATTTCGTAGCTCCTGTCTCGCTGCTTTCAGACATTTCCAATCGTATTTATTATTCTTATTATTATTCAATCAATTTTTTCTATAATTTTTTTTTCCCGGAACACAAACTTTTTATTAAAATTAATGTTTAATTAATTTGTTCTAAAATTATTATTTTTTCTCAATCACAAACCTTGTATTATCAATTTTTATTATTATCGTTATTTCTTGTATTCAACATTATGAAACTGAGATCGTCTCGGTGCAAGTTAGCGAGCGAACAATCGCCGAGTCTCGCACGAATTTTATCGCCTCCCCATCGTTCCGTATTTATTATAATTATCAATCTTTATTATCATCATTATTATAATTTTTTCATAACGATCGATCGATAATTTTTTTCTTATCAGGTACAAGTAGATACGTAGAATCGTTCCCGGTTCGTTTCGGACCGCTCTTATTAAAAAATTTTAATTTAAAAAAAAAAATTTATTTCAAGCCGACGATCGGAGAGTTTCGCGTTGTCGGGCCGAGAGCCGAACGAGACGACAGGAGTCGCGCTCGGGCGAGATACGAAACACGGACTCGGGCCGAGCGGCATTCGGACGAACGTTCCACGCGGTTTGGCGCGCCAGTGGAACGGGACTGTATATAGTCCGACTCGGGGAAACGCCGTTCGCGAACATAATATAAACCGCTGTGAAGCGGACGGCGACGCTAGGAGAAACGTTTTACCGGCTGCCCCTTCCCCTCCCCTCCCCCCTTCCTCCCCCACCCCCCACCAGGTCGGCTCGACTCCTCGCGCCGGAGACCGCACCTCCCTCAGGAGCGCGACTCGGTTATCGTCGCTCTATATACTTTTCTTTTTTTTTCTCGCCCCCTTCTCTCCCCCCCCCCTCCCCCCCGCCCCCCGACTCTTCCGCATCATCGCTCGATCGTCGACTGTCGTAGATCCTAGGGAACACGCTCCTTCCGCTGCGCAGTAACGGCCCGATGCCTGTCCCACGACCGCTAAAGATTCATCGCCTCGTCGTGTCTCGCTCGTCTTCGAGTCGTTCTGAATTTCAGAGATGTTCAGACAATTTTTTTTTACGGCTTTCAGACTGAAAGGACACTTTTTTTGAATACCTGGCGGAGCTTTCAGACAATTTTTTTTTGGTACCTTTCAGACCTTTCAGACAATTTTCAGACCTTTCAGACATTTTTCAGACCTTTCAAACAATTTTCAGACTTTTGAGACATTTCTTTCGAACCTGCTAGACAATTTTTTAAACACCTTTTGGAGGATTTGTTAACGTTTCAGACATTCTGCTTAATGTCTACCGTTTTACGACACGACATCTGGGTGCACAATTTATCATAGAAATTCAGAACGTGTTCCGGAGAAAACTTCCAATTTCTCTGAAAAGTGCGGAATCCCTGTGCAATTCAGACAAATTTTCGGCGTAATATTTTCCACCGGTGCAACACATTCATTCAAAGTATACGACAGATTCAATGCGTGCAGTCAATCGTTATTTTTCAATCGTCTCGAAAACATGTATTTCTCAACGTCTCGTTCGTAAGTCGACACTCTCAACGGAGAATAAGACCGCCCTCCTGGTAGCGTGTCCGTAGCGGCAAGGAAAATCGATACCCGAAGGGGTTGAATGCACCGCCGGAGCTCCTTCGCCGTTCACCGACGTTCGCGAAAGACCGAGGACGTCTGACAGCTCGCACAGTGGCTCGATCATAAAACTCGTCATGAAAAAAACAAAGTTGTTAAAAAAAAATAAAAAAATTGGGTCACGAAGACTGTCAAGTTGGCTGTGTACGCTTCTATCTTATCGAATCATGGAATGCTATCACTTTGAATTTCCTCAAGGTATTTATCGGATCATCCGGAAGCGCCCGTTCTTGGGATCCACTGAAGTTACGGAGAGAAAGCACGAGCGTGCGACTGCAAAAATCGCGCTTCCCTGTCGGTACAGCAGAGCACTGCAGACGCGAGTCGAGTTACCATCGGTCGGTAAGTAACCGACCGCTGGTAACAGCGCGAGCGACCTTATCGACGCCTCGTCGCGCTGCGTCGTTAATCGCAAGTCACGACACAAATGTTTTGTAAAGCAGCGAATGAAAACAAGAACTAAAAATAGAAACATGTTTTCCTCGCACATTTTAACAAACAAAAAAAGTCCACGCTCGTGAGGTTAGGATTTTGTCGCTCAGCGGGTCAAAAATAAAATCGCACTTTCTAATTATAGTTCCGGCGACTTAGACCGTTTAGCATAAGAACAAAATTCTTCGAACTTCCGGTAGCGCACCGGTTCTCGCAAAAATGATCGTTCAACTTCGCCGATCGTTCGGTCTTTCGGACAATCTGCATTTTTAATCAAAGTAAAAATTACGAATCAATTTTGCAATAAATTCATTTGTAAATTTTGTTTTACATTTAACCTAGTAAACACTGTAATGTGGCGATAATATTTTTGTGATATATATATATATCACGAAAATAACATTGTTACATCACATGCAACTCCCCTGTTACATCGCCGTACCAAAATGTCTTCACTGAAAAATACCGCATATGTTACGTAACGGTTACACAATTTATCATCTATAATTGTGACGTTACATCTGCATACAACAGTTCCATTACCAGCATATAAAAATACGAAAAATTACACATAGTTTCCTATACAAAAAAAATTACATCTTGCTACATTGCCCTTTTAACTTCGCCCTTACACTGCTCAATAAAATGTCTTCACTGTCTAACATCGCGTTTCCGCTTCTCCGTTTCCACATCCGATAACCTCCAATATCCTGCACAAAACTTAAATCCGCTTTCAAATTAATTCCCCAAAAAAAAAAAAAAAAAAAACCGCATCTTAAGTACAACTTTCCGCGCGACGAATGACGAAATTCCTCGGCCTCATAACTCACCGTGCAACCTCAAAAAAAAAAAAAAAAAAAGTCAAACCCAAAGAATCGATTTCATTCGATACAGTTGTCGTAGCCCGAGGCCGTCGAGTTTACGCGACGCTTGACCTACGCCGATATTACCGAGAGGACCGGAAGCCTATCGGACCCTCTCAATTCTGTCCGTGTGCCGAGTGCTGCGCAATTGCCGGCCTCGGTGACCTTGAGCTCACCCTTCGGCCCAGGGCAGTCCGGCGAGGAGAAGGGGGGGGGTTGATTTGTGCAGGAAGGGTCGGAAACCCGGCGTCGAAAGACGTGAAAGCCAGTGCCTTAAAAAAAATAAAAAAATAAAATAAATAAAATAACAAAACAATCGAACCTGACCCGGCGAGGCGATCTTCGCCCAAACCCCGAAACGAACTCGCCCGCGCACCGTAACAGGGACGAACAATGCGAAACGAGCCGAGGTACAATAAAATCCGCGACGTCACGGTGTACGCCGAGCGCGGATCGTGAGACCTACGTGCGTATCAAACGCCGTCGGGAAAATCAATGGTAACCGGTGACGTGCGAGTCGCGCCTCGGGAGCGACCAATCGGCGCTCGGCGCTCGCGCCTCTCCGCTCCCCCCCGACCAATCGCCGCGCCCCGCCGCTCCGGATCTACACTTACCGTACGCCGCCCAGCGTGCTCATTCCGAAACAGGCGACCGCCGCGATCGCACCGATACACAATAAACCGGCTCGCGTCGTTGGAAAAGCAGAGCACCGATATAAACCACTGTGAAAAAAAAAAAAAAAAAAAAAAAAAAATACAAGAAATAAAAGAATCGAGAAAAAAATCGAAAAAAAAAAAACGAAAGTCCACGAAGGCGATCGGGAGAAACTCCGTTTCTTTCGGGCGCGAAGGAAGAGAAAGAGACGAGTCGGCAGGCTTCATGCGCGAGTCTCTTGGCGCGTAATAAAATTGTATATATATATATATATATATATATATATAAAACCTTCGTTTCGCGTTTGGTTATTTAATTTTATTTCTTTGGTCCACGCGTATCGGCGGAAAATAATTGGAGGCGACTCAGTGACTCGAGGCCGATTGTGAAACCTTCCGTGTATCCGAAGAACGAAAAAAAAAAAAAAGTAATAAAAAAAAAAAAATAACAACAAACGAAAGACGAGTCGGGGGAACACGAGCGAGGAACCATCGTTATCGTCGACGTTCGGAACTTTCTCGAAGGGCGACCGGGGCGCCCGGAGTGCGACGCGGCCGGACGAGATGGCGTTTATGATGCCCGTTGTTAAGAACGAGTGGGATATTTACAAGACGAACAGGAGCAGACGATCGTCCGAGTGCTCCAATTCTCAGTCCTGTCGCAGCAGAAAGGTTCGTTCCCGATCGATTCCTTAAATCTCGCGACACTCGATCGGCGAGGGTGAAATGTAAATATATAAATATATAAATTTTTTTATATAAATACATAAACATATATACATATATATATTGTATTTTTTTAAATATAAATATATAAATCTATAAATTTTTTAATATAAATACATAAATATATATATATATATTATATTTTTTAAAATATAAATATATAAATATATAAATTTTTTTTTTTTTTTTTTGAGAAACGAGACGAGGCTTTTGGCGAGCGAGAGTTTGGCGCAGTGGCGACTACTGCGTACCGGCCTTCCCCCCCCCCCCTCCGTTGGTCCAAGAGGCAAACCTAGGGTTCGAAACTTCGTCGCATTTCGCACGAGTCCGAAACGGTCGCTTCGCCTTTCGGAAGGTCGGCGCGCTCGCCCAACTCGCAGCACGCTTTTGCACTCGATTGTATCTCCGACTGTCAAAACAGACGTATATATATGCATGCGTGTGTGTGTGTGTGTGTGTGTGTGTGAGGCGCTTCAGCCGGTTTCGGACGGTTGAAAAGTCGAGCTTCTCTGAAGGAGGTTGCAGTTTCGACACTATTCGCGGTTATTCGTGCGAGGGGTTTTTGTAATTTTTTTTTTTTTTCGGGATTTTTGGATCGTGTTTTTTTGAGTTATTAAAAAGTTATACTTTTTTTAAGGCCGTGAAAAAAAATGCAATTGTAACGACATATGCGTACGATATTGTAACGATATTATGTCATTTATTATTATTATGTCGTAGCGAAAACTATAGTTCATTTGGTGAAAAAAGTATACGAACGAAAGAGTCTCGGTTGGCAAACTCGTGTCGGCACGAGTTACCGGTTTGCCGTAGAAACGTGTGCGATTGCGCAATATCGCGTGGCCGATGAAATAAACATATAATACATCCATATATATATATATATAAATATGTACATATATATATATATAAATGCATGATAAATATACATTAATAAATTTAAAAAAAAAAATCGTAATAATAACATTAGATAAAATAATAAATAATATTATTTATATACATATATATATATTATTTGGCAAGCGATTGTGTGGGAGTTTCGTCGGGCTAAAGAAAACTCACCAAGAGCCCATATTTTGCGGAATAACTTCGATCTGATAATAAATATTTTTGAGACCATTTTTTTTTTTTTTTTTTTTTTTAACTTGATGTCTCTGTTTTGTTCGGACTCGGATAATCGAGTCGGCCGGAGAGGATGGATCGAGCGACGAGAATTGGACACACGTGTGCAAATAATAACGGTCGTTAACACTCCGCGTACTCGGCAATGTTTTCTCTTGCGCTGACATTCCGTCTAACCCGTTTGTTTGATCGCTCGTACGAATTTTCGTTCGTTTTCCGTGCCGCAAGGCGCGCCTGCATTTCCCTCGGTCGTGTTTGTCTTATCGCGTCAGGAATTCGACAAACTTTTTACGCGACCGAGCTATCCGGCCCAACGGCGCGCGACGCGCCTGCGCGAATCGTTTCCGATAAACATTTTTAATTATTATTTTTTCTTTCAATTATACATTTTGTTTTTCATTAAAATTTTTTTTTATTATAATTTCTATTTTTTTTTATCATGCATTTTTATATTTGTTTCGTTGACATTTTTATTTTTATTCAAAATTTCGTTTCTGTTTATAAATTTTGTATTTTTTCCTCAAATTATGATTTTCCATTTTTTTTTCTCCACACCTTATTTCCCGGTAGACCCGGAAGTCGGCACGGTGTCCGCGAACGTTTCGTTTTTGGCACCGGAACGCCAAATTTTTGTTTCCCGTTATTATGATTTCTATTTTTCATTTTCTATTTTTCCGCTCAAAACTTCATTCCGTAGTGCTCGGCGCTTTTTTTAGTTATTTCCCCGATGAGCTTTTCAATGAGTAAACAAACACAAAACATAAAAATAAGTAATCTAAAAAAAGATTTATATAACATAATATATAATATATAATTTATATAATTATATGCATATAAATATATATATATATAAGTAACCTAAAAAAGTATATATACATATATACATATACATATATATATATATAAATACATGTATACATATATATATATATATATATATATAAATTTAAGGCGCACGTGTCGTGGTCATTGGCACGTCCGGAAATGAGAATGAGCGGAAAAAAAAAACGCCGTCTCACGTACGCGGGCCTGTTTTCTATACGTACAATCTCCACTTCATGCCTCCGCGAGTCTCGAATCCTCGTGCTCTCCTACGGCCACACCGCTCTGCTGACGCAACTCGCAACCTCCTCGTGGCAATAGCCGACGGACGTGGCGCAAACGTGTGTGCGGAGGCTTCGACGATCCTCCACGCGCAGGCGGTCACCCACATTCTCTACCTCCGGGATTCTCAAATTACCGATTGAAATATTTATTAATTTTATTTTTTTTTTCGATCAATTTTTTTTTTCTTCGACCAACAGCGATGATTTGGGTCTTATTAATTATCGGGACACGAACAAACTATCTTGCCCTATTTTTGTTTCCATCAACTTGCAATTCGGCTCAGCCCGTTTTCATTCAAATAAATAAATAAATAAATAAATAAATAAATAAGTACATTTGTTAAAAAAAAAATCTTCCTAAATCGTATGCCAAATTCTTTAAATAAATACATGAGAAAAAATTTCGATAAATCGATTAATCGAAATTAGAGTCATCATTTTTTGCCTTCGATGCATCAGTGTTGGTCAATTTTTTTTATTCATTTTTTCAATAGTCATGTGCATCATTTTTCGATTTTATCGAGAAATCCATTTATCGATTCATCGTTCTACTGATTTGCTGATTTACTGACTTACTAATTTGCTGATTTACTAATTTACCGATTCACCGATTACCGATTTACCGATTTACCGATTTACCGATTTACCGATTTACCGATTTACCGATTTACCGATTTACCGATTTACCGATGTCCATTTTCCAAGTGACCTTGAACAACCCACAAGCGTCCTCGATCCGTCGCGATCCCGAGACTCACAAGTCGGATCAACCGACCGATCCTCCATATTTCCGTTTTATGATTCCAGGTCTCCGAGTGTTCAAAGTCCGAGGGACCGTCACTCTCGACGTCGCCGGGTTCGGACTTCCTGACTTCGCCCGCTCACCGGTCGGTGCCCCTGACTTCCCGCCACTTCTCCAGGACCTCCTCGAGGGCCTCGCAGAGCTCCCTTCAGAGCCCCTGCAAGAGCACGGGCTCGTCGCCGCCGAAGACCGGAAGCTCGAATTCGCTCAACAAATTTCACAATCGTCTCGTCGACAAGCTGAAGAGGTCGCTGAAAAAGGCGGACGACTCGTCCGAGGATCAGCGGAACTTGTCGTGAAACTGCGGCGGGGTTTTGGGCCGTCCACCCCTGTCCGGCTCGAAGCCTATTGATATCCGACGAACGTCGGCACCCGGCGAAGCCGCCGAGGCCGCCAACGGAGGATGCCGCAAGGCCGCACGCTCGTGCCCCGATCGACCCGCTGCCTGGTAGTAGTGCGCGCGAATTAAAAAAAAACAAAAAAAAATTTTTGGGCGAAAAACAAAAAAACAAAAAATAACAAGAAAGAAAGAAGAAGGTTCATTTCCTGTGAGAGCCGGAACGACGGAAAGAAGATGGTCGTCCTTCATCCCACGCGCCTCTCGAACGTCTTTATGAAAGACGCGAACTCGATGGACAGTTTCGACCCCTCAAGGTCGCCGGGACCGAAGGACGAATCGCTGGAAGATCGAAGAGTTCCCGTCGGCCCGGAAGATGGCGCCGGTCGAAGATCTCTCGGAGTTTCCCGGAAACGCGAACTCGATGGACAGTTTCGATCGGTCAAGGTCACCGGGACCGAAGGACGAGTCGCTCGAAGTCCCCCGGAAGTGCGAACTCGATGGACAGTCTCTACCCCTCAAGGTCACCGGGACCGAAGGACGAATCGCTCGAAGTCCCCCGGAAGTGCGAACTCGATGGACAGTTTCTACCCCTCAAGGTCACCGGGACCGAAGGACGAATCTCGAAGTCCCCCGGAAGTGCGAACTCGATGGACAGTTTCGATCGGTCAAGGTCACCGGGACCGAAGGACGAATCGCTCGAAGATCGAAGAGTTGCCGTCGGCACGGAAGATGGCGCCGGTCGAAGATCCCTCGAAGTCCCCCGGAAGTGCGAACTCGATGGACAGTTTCGATCGGTCAAGGTCACCGGGACCGAAGGACGAATCGCTCGAAGATCGAAGAGTTGCCGTCAGCCCGGAAGATGGCGCCGGTCGAAGATCCCTCGAAGTCCCCCGGAAGTGCGAACTCGATGGACAGTTTCGATCGGCCAAGGTCACCGGGACCGAAGGACGAATCTCGAAGTCCCCCGGAAGTGCGAACTCGATGGACAGTTTCGACCCCTCAAGGTCACCGGGACCGAAGGACGAAACGCTCGAAGAGTTCCCGTCGGCCCGGAAGATGGCGCCGGTCGAAGATCTCTCGAAGTCCCCCGGAAACGCGACTGGAGCGCCGGAAGTCCCGGGACGAAGAGACGAGCAAGGTCAGTTACGAAGACGAAAAACAAAAGATCGACATCGTTTTTTTTTCTTCTTATTCTGCGACTTTGGAGAGCGAAGTTAGAGATTAGCTTGGATTGGTTTGGAGATATATATTTATGTGAGAAGAAAATGGCCGCTATTAAGATTTTGGATTTAAAATGGACGAGGATCGTACTTTTGAAAAATGAATGCTGCTTTCGTTCAGGCTAGGAAACGCACGGGACGCGGTTTCGTGATCGTTAGCCGACGCGCCCTGGAGAGCTCTCTTGGAAGCACTTCCCTCGGACGGATTTGTCTCCGCTCGCGCAAGAGCCATCGGGCTGAAGCGGGAGGGAGATCGAGAAAAACTTTAGTTTTTTAATCGGTCGAAATTTTTTTTTTTAATTTTTTTAATTTTTTTTTTATGGAGAGAACAACGTGGCCGTTAACTTGGTGGCCGCCGTCCATTCCAAAAAAATTGTCCATTCCTTCAAGAAATTTCAAAATTCGTCGGCGAAAAAAAAAATGAGATCAGATAATCGACAAGTGAGAGAAAAATGAATTTATTAAAAATAAAACAGTTTTTTTAAATTGGAAAACATTATTGAAATTGTTACGTTGCTACATATTTTTGAAATTTTTGTTTAAGAAAACAATATAAAAGAGCTCTCAAAAAATATAAAAAATATATAAAAGAGAGTAAAATGTAAAAACCTTGTTGCGTGACTCGAGTTAAAGGACAACAGTTCGATTCGATTTTTAACGAAATAATTTTTTTTTTTTCCCATATAGAGCGGTCACCATGGTTAAGTTTGCATTGTTATCCCGAACCGAGCTGGGAAACGAGAGAAACTAATACAGAGGCGCATCCCCGGAATTCGTGGACTCGAGTAATTGCGATTTTCTGAAAATGGGAATGAAAAAAAAAGAAACACAAAAATGGAATTGCTTGTTCAACGTTTTTCGTAGTTGTTAAGGGTGAAGATGGCGTTTGAGGGTGAGACTGAAAGTTAGAGCGAGGATGCGGAACGGTAGAGACAGCGAAAAAAACAAAAACAAAAAAAAAAAAAAACATTGTTCAGAAGAAAATAAAAAACTAGTTTTTGGTAATGGCGGTTATCGCAACCAACAGCCTAAGAAAAGACTTATTTAGAGAGTATCCATGGAAACGAATGAACTATATTCAATAATTAGTTATATTGATTAAAGCGATCGCACCGACCGGCTGGATCGCACACGTATTAAATAATTTAAATTAAAGAGTAAAACTAAAAAAACTTGCGCTAATTAAGTTTTTCGGCAATTGGCCTCTCGCACGTGTCGCAATGGTGTATTAGTCGTTGAATTTTGCCCGAGTGCTACGTTATTATTGAAGAAAGAAACGAAAACAAAAAAAAATGAAAAAAAAAAAACAGAAACAAAAATGAAAACGAAAAGAACATGGAATGGCTGTCCGACGAAATTTTTATTATAAAAAAATAAAAGAAAAAAAAAATAAACAAACTCGGAGGAGTTAACAACTGTAAACGATACCCGCGTTTAACTCTGTGATACAGTAAGCTATAAGGTTAAATTTATTTTTTGCAATGAATTAGCGAGGAAAGAGTTAAGTAAGAGAAAAGAAGCGAGAGATAGCGAGTTGCGAAGATATCTCGATGATAACGATTTTTAATACGAAATAAGAATGTAAGTGATTCAAATGGTTTCTGGTCCTCTATCGAAAGTCGTTACAAAAATATTTGAAAAATCTTGAAAACAAAAAAAAAATCAGATTTTGGATGATGCCGAACTGGACGTTTGTGGCGAATCAGCCAAGGCAGTCGTCCTCGTAAAAAATTCGCATTAACAGAATCTCAATGCGATGCGATTTCGTCTCGACTGAATTTACTTCCCCTTCACTCGATTAGTCACCGACTGGGCGATAAGAACATAGTTTAGATACGCGATCGATGAACTATTTATTAAAGCGATATTAAAGCGATTAGTTATTTTTTTGTATTTTTGTTGTTGAAAGAACGAACCGTCGGCGATGTTACAATTATAATATTATCTCTAAACGCAGTTGATAAATCATTATTATTAAGAATGGCTGATTCTCAAAGATAAAACAAAATCTAGAGTTGAGTTCGCATTGTTAACTTTGATTAATGGCACAATTTTTGATTTCGTCGATTCAGGTTTATTATCTCGAGGGACATTTTGAGCTGGTTTTTGAAGCATGCATGAGGAGAAGAACTCGGGATTGTTGGGTTGCGATAAGTAATCAAACCGCCAAGATTAACGGGGGTTTCCGTCGATTTTAGGCACGAAAAGCTGTTTTATTTTTTTTTCTCGGTAACGAAAAGTCGGATCGGAAATCCCCCGCGGTTGATAATCCTTTAGGGTGATACGATCATGTGAAAAAATCTCCAGGTTCAAATATAAAAAATTGTAGGAGTAGTTCCATCTTTTTAAAGTAGATACTACATAAATATATATATATATATATATATATATTGAAAAAAAATGAAACTCGTCATACAATTTTTGATATTCGGGCCTCGGGATTCCCCGCGATCGGAAAACTGTTACAAACATCAAATCGCGAGAGGTTTTCGATCGAATTATTGATTACCGATAAGAAATAATTAAAATTTGATTATCCCGCTTGAAATCGAGTTATTCACGCCTTTACGAGCTAAAGAGCGTGTAAATTATCGTCGCGAGCGTTCTCCTCATCCATAACGATTCAACGTCACTGCCAAAAGCCCAACAAACTTATCCTCATACTCTAGACGAATAGTCGGCGATTATTCGCAACAACGAAAAAAAAAAAAAACAAACAACAAATTACCCAAAATAATTTTCGAGCTTTACGAACGAAAAATCATTGAATTTTTTTTTTTTTTGTCAACGAACAATCGAGCTTTTCGTTGTTGTTGTTACCGTCGAAGAACTCTCGATGATATCGTTCCTACCGTCGGCGCTCGACGGGACACGAGGCTCTCGTGGGATAAACACATTCCATGCATGTAGATGAACAATAAGTGTAACACATAAAAGAAGCGAAAGAAAACGTAATCTGCTAGCCTTTGATATGAAAGCGAAGAAAAAAAAAGTTTATAAAAAAAACATTAAAAAAAAAAAAAAAAAAAAACTTGAAGAACACGATCGAGAATAACAGGAAGCAATTTGAGTTTAAAATAATATAAACAAGAGTTAAAGAAAAAAAAAGCTTATCGAACATATAAACCGTCGTTTTAACTATGTATAATATCGTGATTTTTATGTAATGTTCAATAAACGAGTTGAAAATGAATGTCACCGTCTCGGCGTCTCAATTATTGTTCCAGCCTGTGTTTATTAATTTTCTTTTGACACGTCGATTTTTTTTTTTTAATCCCGTTTTTCCTCTCCGGCGAACGCTGAGTTTCGCTCCAACGCAGCCCTGAATAAATCTCGCCGTGCGCGAGTTCAGAGCGTGTCTGAATCGCTCGCCTGCTGTCATCGGATCCTCGGCTATATTCCACGTCGGAAATTTCCCCTCGGTTATCTCTCCCACCTCTCGGATGCGGTTGAGTTTCTAATGCACGGTGAATCACGCCGAGAATATTTACCTTCCGCGAATCGTCGATCCGACGACGTTATCGATCGACGCGGCATCAACGGGAAGTGAGACCGATCGTCTCTTACAATTTTCATCGAGATTTCGAGTTCGCGTGCGGTCCCCGTGACACGAATTTTTTTTTTTTTCTCAACAAAGTGCACACATGCATTTTTATCTAATTAACTATCATTCTTTTATAATTATTAAATGATTTTATTGTTAAATTATATTATTGTTTCTTAATAATAATAATAATAATAACAATATTAATTTACATTGTTATGAAATCAATTAATATTTTTACGCTAATTAAATGTCGAATCAAGTATCAATTATTATCAATGGAGATGTGCACTGAAAGTGTAAAAAAAAATCCTTGAACTTTCTAGTAAATTTTATTTTATTTTTCTGCCGATGGAGTAAAATGAGAAATTAATGAGTTCGGATCCGACGTAAGTCAGAATCGATAATGGTCGACGAGGCTTTTTCTCGTACTCGCGTTCTTGCTCGAGGAATTAAATGATTATTAAATCAATTAATATTTCTACGCTGATTAAATGTCGAATTGAATATCAATTATCATTAATTTATATTATTATCAATGGAGGTGTGGACTGAAAGGGTAAAAAAAAAAAAAATCCTTGAATTCACAGTAAATTTATATTTTTTTTCCTGCCGATGGAGTAAAATAAGAAATTAATGAGTTTTATTTCGGATTGGACGTAAGTGAGAATCGATAATGCTCGGCGAGACTTTTTCTCGTACTCGAGTTCTCGCCCGAGGAATTCGCGAGGTGGTTACGCCAATGGTGCGCGAGCAGCGAGTGGAAATTTCCGCTACGGGTTTGAGACACCGAGGAAGAATGCGTGTCGCGAAGCTTTGACTTAGCGGCGTGAAAATTGCACGGGAGGAGAGCAGCGAATCGCTCGACCGATTGGAGCTATAAAAATAAATGTACCATTTATTATTTTCATCCAATTTTTTGCAGTCTCGATAAATAGCAATTAATTGTGAGTTTTTGCTCGACCGATTGGAGCAATGAAAATAAATGAACCATTTTTTTCATATTTCTGAAACGGTGAAAATATATTTTAAAAGCGAACGTCAGCAGATGTCCCATATAGCACGAAACATTTTGAAAATATTTCAGAAATATTTTCAATACTTCAAATCTTACTGTGTATATGGATGTACAATTACATTTTTTTTTTTTTATGTCAGTAACTAAAAAAATAGGAACTTTTTGAAAAAAAAAAAATCATTAATGCAAGAATTAGGCATTTGCGTCATTATAATTATTTTGTTCAATAGAAGTCGTTAAAAGTTTGGTCAGGCAAAATTTTAAGTAGGTCAGCGAAAAG
This sequence comes from Amblyteles armatorius, assembly GCA_933228735.2. Taxonomy (NCBI): domain Eukaryota; kingdom Metazoa; phylum Arthropoda; class Insecta; order Hymenoptera; family Ichneumonidae; genus Amblyteles; species Amblyteles armatorius. The sequence continues at coordinate 3,803,877 of OW121697.1, forward strand.
TCCGGAAAAGGTCAAGGAATTTTTTTGCGGAAAATAAAAAAAACGCCCACCATGTATATATGTGTACCTTTCCGCGCCGACGAGTCACGGTCGCTAATGACAGGGTACGTCAAGTGCAGAGGTCATCGTCAGTGGCAAACTCGGCGTCAAGGAAGAGATACGAAATTATCATTCCGGGAACACGCATCTGGTGTTTAGCTGATGTCTAAAAAAAAAAAAACGTATTGGTCGATCCATCCGAGCTGGCGTAAAAAAAAAAAACGGAATTGAACGATCCATACGAGCCGGCTTAAAAAAAAAAAAAAAAAAAACTGTATTGGTCGATCCATCCACTGGGTACTCGGTAGGTAAACGTGTTAATCATTTTTACGACGGCGCGTTAATTCGGGTGGTGCGCCGGTGGAAGAGTTTGCTCGCCCGTCACTTATTCTTCTGCGTACTAATAATAAACGACACGCTCTAACTGCGTAGCGGAAGTGTTATTGTTGTCCCGCTAATCGTTGGGGGCGACGGGAATTCCCGATCGCAAAATTTATCTCTCGGAATAACAATTCCGCGATAACAATAGTGGTCGACGGAACGAGCTTTCGTCGTTCTTCCGTCAATGACCGTAAAATGACCACAAATACGACCGATGTATGAATTACCGAAAAAGTTCCAGATTGGGGCGTTTCGTCGGCGTTGATCAGAAAGTAACCGGAAAGACGGCCATGTTGAGAGGTTTTCTTTAGGTCGTTCTTCGGGTCTTCGGGAAGAACGACCCCAAACAAAACCTCTCAACATGGCCGTCTTTCCGGTTACGCCGACGAAACGACCCAATCTGGAACTTTTTCAGTAATTCATACATCGGTCGTATTTGTGGTCATTTTTCGGTCATTGACGAAAAAAACGACCCATTCTCAACCTAACAATTGGTCTTTGTTTCTAGGTTGGGTCGTTTCGCCGGCGTTGATCGGTAAGTAACCGGAAAGACGGCCATTTTGAGAATTTTTCTTTGAGTCGTTCTTCAGGGCGTTCGTGAAAAACTACTTGCAAAGAGACTCTCGACGAGGTCTCAGATAAATCGTTTTTGATAAAAGACCCGAAGAACGACCTAAAAGAAAACCTCTCAAAATGGCCGTCTTTCCGGTTACTTTCTGATTAACGCCGACTAAGCGACCCAACCTTGAACTTTTTCAGTAACTCATACATTGGCCATTTTTGTGGTCATTTTGCGGTCATTGACGAAAAAAACGACCCATTCTCAACCTAACAATTGGTCTTTGTTTCTAGGTTGGGTCGTTTCGCCGGCGTTGATCGGTAAGTAACCGGAAAGACGGCCATTTTGAGAATTTTTCTTTGAGTCGTTCTTCAGGGCGTTCGTGAAAAACTACTTGCAAAGAGAATCTCGACGAGGTCTCAGATAAATCGTTTTTGATAAAAGACCCGAAGAACGACCTAAAAGAAAACCTCTCAAAATGGCCGTCTTTCCGGTTACTTTCTGATTAACACCAACGAAACGACCCAACCTATAACTTTTTCAGTAACTCATACATTGGCAATTTTTGTGGTCATTTTCCGGTCATTGACGAAAAAAACGACCCATTCTCAACCCAACAATTGGTCTTTCTTTCGGTCCTCGTTCCGGACGAAAAATGTCACAGAACGACCAGTCATTTTTTCGGTCTGTCTCTGGTCGCTCGATTCGCCAGGATATTTATTGTAAATCTGTCACACAACAAATGACACGTCCACCCTTAACGATGACATCGATCTATACGATTCCTTTTTTTGTCACCGTCCCGATTTAGCGACGAGCGATAAATCGAACTTCTTCTTCCTGTGTAGATTCGTGGCAGAGGCAAAGTTCCATTCTCCGTATCGCGATAAATTGAACGCGTTCGTTTGCGGCCAGGATCGAGCGATTGTTGTTATTATTCGCCGTACAGTTCGACGCGCGGCGAGGACGCGGCGTGCGGGAGGCGGTGGACGAGCCGCCCGCAGTACCGGCGACGCGGCGTCGTAATCTTTTTGACCGCCACCTATTCTCCCTCCGTAACTGCCGGTATTCTAGTTATAACCGGTGCTCCTCGTTATTTTCGTTCGCCGCGGCGGCAATAAACGCGGCGCCTGCGAATATCGGGCGACTCCTCGTCCAGACACTTTGCGCGACGAAGATTCGAAATATCCGGTATTAAAAGCGCGCCCGCGGACGCCCCTGCCACCGAATTCCTCTTCGCCAATGTTTCAGCCCCTCTCGCGATCTCCATCGGTCGCGATTCTCGCCAGAGAAACAAGTGGAACAACATGGCGGCGCGTACCACGTGGTCTGCCGTTCTTTTCTAACCTCGAAAAACGATTAAGTTTCAACCGGCAGGCACCGTTTTGCTTTGGTCCGTTTTCGGTTCCCGCAACCGAAAAAGGACCAAGATCGTACTTTTTATTCTGTCCTTTCATTAAAAACATAATAAAAATAAAAAAAACAACAAAATTTAAAAACGCAGCGAAAAATTTTGATAAAAAACGTTCGGTCCTTTCTCGGTTTCCGCAACCAAAAGAGGACCGACCCAAACATACAGTCCGTTTCACCGTTTTTGTGGTCCGTTTCGTTCCCCAGCAGACGTGTCCGTTTTTCGGTCCGTTTTTTTAAAAGTTTTTTTCCCTAAAAGCGGCCGTCCGTGAACTTGCTGGGGCACCGATAGACCCAAGTAGCAAAAGGACATCTGGTACGAAAAAGTCATCCGAATGGGATACACAAGTCCACCCGAATGGTAAACCCTAGTGGAACTGGTGCAACCACGGATTCGAAGTTGCATCGTAGTCGCAGCCGCACTAGGATTGACTAGACATGCATCCGCGAGTTGCAATTACCGTGACGAGACTCCGGGTATACTGAAGTGAGACTGATCGCTTTGTTCAAACTTTCAGTCTTTATGCAACTCTGTTTTGATGGACTCGAGTCATCCCCATGCAACCAATTGCCGATATTTACAACTGGAGAACAAGTGGAACAACATGGCGGCGCGTACCACGTGGTCTGCCGTTCTTTTCTAACCTCGAAAAACGATTAAGTTTCAACCGGCAGGCACCGTTTTGCTTTGGTCCGTTTTCGGTTCCCGCAACCGAAAAAGGACCAAGATCGTACTTTTTATTCTGTCCTTTAATTAAAAACATAATAAAAATAAAAACAACAACAAAATTTTAAAACGCAGCGAAAAATTTTGATAAAAAACGTTCGGTCCTTTCTCGGTTTCCGCAACCAAAAGAGGACCGACCCAAACATACAGTCCGTTTCACCGTTTTTGTGGTCCGTTTCGTTCCCCAGCAGACGTGTCCGTTTTTCGGTCCGTTTTTTTAAAAGTTTTTTCCCTAAAAGCGGCCGTCCGTGAACTTGCTGGGGCACCGATAGACCCAAGTAGCAAAAGGACATCTGGTACGAAAAAGTCATCCGAATGGGATACATAAGTCCACCCGAATGGTAAACCCTAGTGGAACTGGTGCAACCACGGATTCGAAGTTGCATCGTAGCCGCAGTCGCACTAGGATTGACTAGACATGCATCCGCGAGTTGCAATTACCGTGACGAGACTCCGGGTATACTGAAGTGAGACTGATCGCTTTGTTCAAACTTTCAATCTTTATGCAACTCTGTTTTGATGGACTCGAGTCATCACCATGCAACCAATTGCCAATATTTACAACTGGAGAACAAGTGGAACAACATGGCGGCGCGTACCACGTGGTCTGCCGTTCTTTTCTAACCTCAAAAAATGATTAAGTTTCAACCGGCAGGCACCGACAGAGATACCCTAGCAAGACAGGCGACCGTCTTTAACTACTGTCAAAAGACCCAAAAAACTACTGGTCGTTCTGTGACACTTTTCGTTCGGACAGTCGTTTTCGCAGACGTATTTTTGTCCGAGAACGATAAGTCGTTTACTTGGTCGCTTTGAAGATAGTTTGGTGGTGGTTTTTCAAGTCGCAGAACTTGCCAGGGTTTCTTATAATTCGCAATAAAAGTGAATATCTGTCTACTTCTTAGGGAACCGAACCGTCTTAGCCGGCCAAGACGACTTAGCCGGGCGAGCTATAACGTGCATTAGCCGGATAAGATTTTTCAACCGGCCAAGACGGCGAAACTGTACAGCCCTACTATTGCCATGTAAAATTGGCGACTCTTACAAGTAAATATCGCAAAAACTGAACGGTGGAAGGATGCTGAACTTTGCAAATACGCTCTACGCATCTTACCCTTTCATCTGATATTGTTTGCTCGCCTATCTAGATTTGATGAAAATGTAAGAACTTTTCAAAAATAAGTGTGTCGAGTTCAGTGTAACCGAACGGATATAGAAATAGGAATTCCTTATCAGCGCCTAAGCCTCGAAGATCCGGTGGCGAACGACGCTCGGCGACTACAATCAGATTATAGATCCGTGTGTGCGCACCAGCTTGGTGACGCTCGAGCTCGTTTCCGCGACGTCTTTCCTGTAACAATTCAAATTCGCTCCTTCCCGGAATCGAGTCTCCAGCGATTTTCATCTCGACGTGGCATTGTAAAAAAATCCCCGTGAGATTTAATGCACCGGATTGGACGCTTTTATGCAAAAACTGGTGTATCAAACTTCATGGACATTTATGATTAAAAATGAATGTTCAATGGATAAAAAACATTCGGAATACTTTATTTTTAATTATTTACTATAATTTTCTTAATTTTACTATACTTTGAATTATTCACTTTAATAATTTACTATAATTAGTTACTATAATAAATAATAATTTCGTTAGAGCATCGTTGCTGACTTTTGTGTCTTGTATTTTTTTTTTTTAATAAAATTTTTTCGTGTAACAACCCGGAAGCTTGACGCAGAATCGGATTTATAATTGCATCCCAGGAAGTGCACAGAGGCGGTGGAGCCGAGCGTGGGCGAATTGATTAAACTCTCGGCAAACGCCAATGGTACGATAACGGCAAGTTTGCCGCTCGCGCGTTGGCGAGAACGTTACCATTGCTGCCGGACGGATTAACGCGACGGGGAGACGGTTAAGGATGCATCACACATGCTTCACACATTCCCAACCAAAAGTTCAATTCGATCAAAATTTCAGTACTTCGCGATATGCCAAAAATCCGAAAAAAATCCTCATTATTGTATGTGTAAAGATCTTTGATTTTTTGCATTAATAATAACAATTGCAAAAAGTTATTAACAAATGACTTGCAAGATTGATTGTTTACGAAAAAAAATCGACAACTTTTTATTTTCTTATTTTAAATGAATTCCTTGATTGTTTAGAATTCATATGAATTTTTTTAGAATTTTTCATGGTTTCAGTTTTTTTTTTGTTGCAAAAACCGTAACAAAGTTACGGCATTACAAAAAAAAAATTTAATTCAAAAATTCAAAAATGATAGAAAATTCTGGAAAAATTTAATGCGGCTTCTAGAAAATCAACGCATTCATTTGGAAAGAGAACAAAAAAGGTTTACTGATTATTTGTTGAACAATTTTTTTTAGCAGTTTGTTTATAACTTTTCGACATTGTTATTATGCAAAATGAATGTTGTTGGTACGTTCAGTACAGTTGATTTCTTTCAGTTTTTTTGTATCATTAGGAAGCGTTCGAATTCTCACTGAATCTCACTTTTGACTGGGAATGTACGTGTGAAGCATCCTTAAACATGACGAACGAACCGATTTCTCTTCACGCGCGTTATGACAAATCCCGTCGGAATTGTGCGCCAGTGGATCTGGCGGCTGGCCATCGTCGAGCTTCGTTTGCATGCAGTTTCCCCGGGCTGGCGCACGCGCGCTGATCGCACATCAAAAAAAGCCCGATGCAAATTTTTATCCGATGAAAAACTCCACGTACCAAGATGATTTTAACTCGGTACTAGCGCACAGCCTGAGCCCACGTGAGTTCAGAAAGAATTGAGCGAGAATTGCAAACACTTCTCGACGGGATAAAAATCTGAAAAAAATCAAGCTTATGGAAGTTGCTGAAAATATCGATCATGCATAATTTCCAAAATGTTATTAACAAATTAATGAAACTTTTTTTTTCAACGAATCCCCCGGCAACTCAACTTTTTGTTCATGTAAAAACAATTTGTTAATTTTTTTGAGTACGCATGGATTTTTTCAGAATTTTGTGTAACTTTTGAAAATGACGTTACAACGTCACAAATATTTTGTACGAGATTTCCTCAAAGAGGAAGTTTCGTCTCCGTAAAAAAAAAAAAAAATTATATTAAAAAAATCGAGGTTTTTCTGCCGGTTTTCAAAACCTCATAAAACATGGCCAAAATCACACTCAGAAAAAATGCCCGAGTGTGTGTGTTTGTGTGAATCAGACCCAAAAGATCTAAACTGCTATAACTCGGGAATGTCCCAGTCATTGTTGTTCGGTCTGAATGTTTTTTCAAAAATCTTGATCGACACTTTACTGTCTCGCCAATCCGCCAATTATGGCGCGACGAGAGTTGAATGGTCAAAGTGATTTAACAACAGATACAAATCGACCCGGATCCATCGATCAAAATAACTCGTGACGATGCTGAAGAGAATCCGTCCAATGAAATGAGCAATCCCGCGTCTGCGAGTCGACGTTTATCAGATAAGAGTGGCACTGACGTGGGCGCGTGCGGTGTACAAACATCGAACGAATACGCACTCGTCGAGAGTCGGCTGGACGCGTGAATGGGTCGGTCGGGCGTGTGCCGACTATTCTTCTCATCGACGTCATCGACGATCGGAGTCCGAGAATGAGCCTGACGTCGGTGACTGCGGTGACCGCTGAATGCCTAGCAATCTAAAATAGAATGAGTTAAACACGCTCTCGACGGGACTGGCCGACACTGCGAAGTGGCCCGACGAGGCGGAGTTTTGTGAATTTGGCAGAAGGGGCGACGCGCCGGAGTTATGCTCTGTGTCCAAACTTATATTATCGAGTGGGAACCGAGTTGAGCCGGGTTGAGTGAGGCAAAATGGATTCGTTGGGTGCAATGGTTTCGTGGGGCAAAATGGATTCATGAGGTAAAATGGTTTTATGAGGTAAAATGGATTCATGAGGTAAAATGGATTCATGAGGTAAAATGGATTCATGAGGTAAAATGGATTCATGAGGTAAAATGGATTCATGAGGTAAAATGGATTCATGAGGTAAAATGGATTCATAAGGTAAAATGGATTCATGACGTAAAATGGATTCATGAGGTAAAATGGATTCGCGAGGTAAAATGGATTCATGAGGTACAGTGGATTCATGAGGTAAAATGGATTCGTTGAGGCATTGATGGATTCGTGAGGTAAAATGGATTCATGAGGTAAAATGGATTCGTTGAGGCATTGATGGATTCGTGAGGTAAAATGGATTCGTGAGGTGAAACGGATTCGTGAGGTGAATAGATTCGTGAGGTAAAATGGATTCGAAGGGCAAAGTGGATTTATGAGATTTTTGTAAAATGAATTCGTATCGCAAAATGGATTCGCGGGCGAAAGTGGATTCGTGGGCCAAAATGGATTTCTGAGGGAAATTTAACCCAGAAAATAACTTTAACCCAAAAAATAACATTAACCCAAAAAATAACTTTAACCCAAAAGATAACTTTCAACTCTCAACAAAGAATCGACCACAACCTCAGCCCTTTAAAACTACCACGACCAAATTCTACCGCGAGCATCCCGATTGACGTTTCGCCCGTCAAGAGGCGCACCGTTGAGTCGGTGAATGGATGGACCTTTTCAACGGCCTTGACTCTCCCTCTCCGTCCCACTACGCATCGTACGATCGGCAGCCCCGTCGCTCCCGAGCTCCCGCGCACACCGGCGCTCCCCGGCTCGATCCTCTCGTAGGTATGCACGCGTACCTGCGAAACCGATCCGAGCGGAGAACACCTCCGAAGGAGAACGGACAGAGGCGCGAGGGTGCAAGCGCACTCGCCGCCACCTATCCGAAATCAATACTCGCCTCCGTTCCACAATCCACGGAGCGAACGCAACGCAGTTCCTCAAACACCGACCTTACTTTAATTTTTATTTTATTTCTCAGTAAAAAAAAAAAAAATTAATAATAATAATAATAATAATAATAATAATAATAATAATAATAATAATAATAATAATAATAATAATAATAATAATAATAATAACGATACTAATAATAATGTTTCTGAACTCGGTAGTGAATGACGTCAGCGAAAATATTCGCTATCGGCGAATCGTGCGGGTTCAAGCACGAGACACTATCTTGACCCGGATAACAAACAACTGCGCCTTCATTCTTTTTATTGTTACGTCTTTTTTTGTTGTTTTTTTTTTTGTTTTTTTTATTCTTCGGTTATCCGCGTTATCGATCGCCGTGTGGGGATGTGCGATGTTGGCTGGCTCGCAGTTACAATACACGGTTGCTCGCGCTCACCGACGCGGAGTAACACGTCGCGGCCCAGCGGCTCTCGCGGTGGTCGTCGTCGCGACATCGCGTCGCCGATGTAACTGCGTAGCCACCCTTATGCTCGTCGCTCGGTTTTAAGGTGGTCGAGTCGCGCAATCCAGAGTCACGTGCGCAAAGGTGAGACGCGAAAAAACGACCCGAAGAAAACGTCTCAACGTGGTCGTCTTTTCGGTTACTTTCCGACCAACGCCGACGAAACGACCCAATTTAGAGATTTTTCGGTAATTCACAAGTCGGTCGATTTTGCGGTTATCGATGGAAAAACTAAACGTTCTCAACCTTGCAATCGATTCTTTTTTTCGGTCGTTATTCCGGACGAAAAGTGGCACAGAACGACCAGTCGTTTTTTGGCTCTTTCGGTAGTCGTTAAAGACTGTCAAAAATAATCGGTTTCAATCTACTTGCGAAAATTTTCATACACGGTCTTTGTTCATAGGAAGTCATTATTTTATAATATTAACTTATTATTTTTTATATTAACTTATTATTTTTTATATTGACTTATTATTTTTTATATTGACTTATTATTTTTTATATCGACTTATTATTTTTTATATTAACTTATCATTTTTTACATCAACTTATTATTTTTTACATTAACTCATTATTTTTTACATCAACTTATTATTTTTTATATTAACTCATTATTTTTTATATTGTATTTAATAGATGGTTATTATTTTTTGTTTTATCGATGCAGACAAAGTACCGCATATAATTAATTTTTGATGACTTAGCTACCTTAATCAATTTTTTTCATTTTTTTAAAAAAATTTTGGAGAGGAAATTGGAGGGCGAATATTGATGTTTGTTTGATCGATCCGATAATTTAACCACCCGGATATTGAGTCAATTCGATCGCGGTTTCGTCACCCTTCTTCTGCGCCACCCTTCATCTGGCCCATTTGCCTCTGCAGTGGAGGCTCGAGAGCGACGTAGAAGAGCTCGAGTGGAAGAGCACGAACGTTCACTTCGGCACGTAGACTCGTTTACGGCTCCCCCTCGGATTACGGGTTGGTTACAATTCACTGTCGCAATGACGCATGTATTCGATTCCGGCAATTATTCGTAAATTTAATCCACCTTTTTTTTTTTGCAATTTATATTGCACAGCGCATAGTAAAAAAAAGTTTCCAAGTACTTTTTACAACAACTTATTGTGCAGAAATTTCCATGCAAACCAGAAAAATTTTTATTTTGTTTTAAGTAAAATATTTATTTGATTAAAATAAATATTTATTTGAACTAAGTAAACAGTTTCTTAATAATAATTAGGTAATAAAAATGTAGTGTAGTTATAATGAATATAAATATATATATAATTTTCGATTTACTTGAATGTAATAAATGTTTTAAATATTTCGTATCAATTAATATTTTAAATATTTTAAATCAATTAATATTATCTTACATAGGACCGAAAAAATTACGGAATAATTTTCGATCAGTCTGAAATGTGTCCCATAAATGGGATGTAAAAAAAAAAAAATATCGGGAAACGTGCTTGAACTGCGGATCAGGAGGAAGAAAAGTAAGCGATGCATTACGGGGTTGACTCGCTTGTTTTGCACACGATTGCGAATAGCCGACGCAATACGCGATCTCAATCGTGATAATGAAGAAAAAAAAAAATAACGTCGCAGTTGGATTATGCGCCGCAGCGTACATGCACTGTAATTGGCACCTTGGCGAAATTCACCCCGGCAAAATCTCGGAAACTGGCTTGTTGTGACGACGCACTTACTGGCAGGTAGGCAGCCTTCGATTCGGAACCGTCGTCGTCGTCGTGTGCGCACACACGGCAGCGAGAAGTGGCGTAAGTTACGTAAAAAAAAAACGTTACCGGCATAACTTCTTACGCTCACGTGACGTTCGTATGTTTCCTTATTTACACGATGCAAGTATCATGACCACGGGTAAGTCTCCGTCGGTCATTACGAATTTCTTTTATTTTTATTCTTGAAGTACAAAAAAAAAAAAAAAATTGATATGAGAAAATGGGGAGAAACGCACCCGTGTCTTCAATTCAAGATCAGCATAATTACATTGTTGCATTGGCAAACAAAATTCTAAAAATTCCGAAAATTCTAGAAATTCTAGAAATTCTAAGAATTCTAAAAATTCTAAAAATTCTAAAAATTCTAAAAATTATAAAATTTCAAAAAATTCAAATAATTCTAAAATTTCAAAATATTCTAAAAATTCCAAAAAAATCTAAAAATTCTAAAAATTGACTGTCCATTTCTTTCGGCTCATTATCTTTGCGTCACCGGACAGCGTCGCGGTTCCCGCGGGACGCCGAAAAACCCTGGTCTGGAGAGTAGTGCATTCCGCTTGAGCTATTTAAAGATTACTTCGTCTTCGGAACACATCGTAAACGGTGTCTGGTTCCTGTGACCGCTCGCTGCACAGCCGTTGCCATTTTGTCGCGTCTTTTCGCGAGTTCTACTTGGGGGGGGGGGGGGGGGGGGAAGCATTGTTCCCGATTATTCTAAGTGCCCCGGCATCAAAGTCTCCCCAGAAACCATCCCGGGCCCTTATTTTTCTAATTTTTATTTTCCTTATTTCGCCAGAAGCCAACGAAGGCTCTGATTTTCCTAGGTACGCTCCGCATCTCTTTGAGAACTGCCCCATCGTTCTAAGTACCTTCTGCGTTAATGTTTCTCTCAGAATCCCGCCCAGACACCGATTTTCCAAGTACATCCAGCATCAACATCTCTCTGAGAATTACTCCGATTGTTCTAAGTACTTTCTAAGTGTTGCGTCAAGTTCTAAGTAACGCGTGAAATTTTCCCAAGAAACTGTTCCATGCATTGATTATTTTTAGTCCACTGTGCATCAAAGCCTCTTTCCGGGTAGATTATTCTAAGTATTATCTGCTTCAAAGTCTCCTGAGAAATCGTTCCGCTCCCTCATCATTCTAAGTACCCTCTGTATCAAAGTCTTCCCAGGGCCCGCCCAGGCCTCGTTTATTCTAAGAACTCCGTGTCTGAAAGTCACCCCAGGAGCCAACCTAAGTCCTGATTATTTTGCGTAGGGGAGAGCGGGGCAAAATGGGATAGTGGGGCAAAATGGTATAATGGGATAAAACGTAATTTTTTCTGTTGTATCGTTGGGACAAAATGGGACATTAAAAAATTATTGGAAAACTGGAGTTTTGCCCCCGCTGTCCCATTCTGCCCCGCTCTCCCCTACCCCGGCGAAGAACCTCCCCGTCACTGTCGCACTCCCCTCTAATTACTCCAAGTTCACCCAGGTCAAAATCTCCTCCGCAAAGCCTTCGGCCGAAAGTGTCTTCGAGGACACTTTTCATTCTAAGTCCGCCTAACGATGTTTATACACAAAAAAAAAAATGCAACTAAGTCGCGGTCCAAAGGCCGTACGAGTTTATCGTCTGAGTCGTCGGAGTCTTCGGCGCCTGGCCGTCGGGGCTTCGTTAACCCTCGACCCAACGCCGAGGGACTGCCGCGATCGAACGACGATCCTCTTCTTCGGCGTCGTCGCAAACCCGCGACACAAACAATCGCGAGTCGCGATTATTCAACGCAAAACGCTTTTCGCGGACTTTCCGCGTCGCGCCCGCTGTTTCTTCCCCTTATCTAATCGCCGCGAGCAATTGCACGCCGCGATACGACACACCGCGTTCGCCTACGCGCGCGATCGCCGCGTTCCGGAAATACCGGGATTCCATAAATTTGCATCGGTAGAAAAAAAAAAAAAAAAAAAAAAAAAAAAATTCACCGCCAGGCCCGCCAGCGTTTCGATTTACTCGCCACCAATACGGCCGGTCTTTCGCCCGGTATTTTCCCGATGGAGCGTCGGCCGGCGAACGGGGTCCGAGAGCCGAGCCCGTCTCTGCACGGACGGCGGCAGGCGGTGAAACGGATTTTACCGATCTCCGGGTTGGCCGCATCGCGCCGAGTTTCTCGAATCGATTTTCTCCGGTTCGACGCAGCGTTTCGAGATGGTGCTGCCGGCGGAGCTACAGGCTCCCTCACAACACGGCGAGCCGTAGTTCCGAGCACTTTGTCGGTCGGCCGCGCGCGCCGCGCGGACGACGATACAGTAGAGATTCGGTTGATGCGCGCTCGGTCGCCGGGTTTCGCCGCCGGCTTGGGTTTCGGAACACTAGGCTCTGTTCTATGCTCCGAGTTTGTAAGGCCCGGAATTCCGTGATCGCGTCTGAGATTGGTCGCTTGGGGATGGTTCGCTGCGCGCGCCGATGAGGATACAGTAGAAACTCGGTTGGTGGGCGCTCAGTCGTTGCATGGTTTTGCCATTCGATTAGGTTGTGGGACGTTATTCCGTCTCCCCCGCTCAATTCCCACGGGATAACAGTTTCCAATTAAGCTTGGTCCCAGCTGCTCAGGAACACCCCGCTGGGCGCCGATGAGGATACAGTAGAAACTCGGTTGATGTGCGCTCAGTCGTTGCCCGGTTCTGCCATTGGATTAGGTCTTAGGACGTTCTTCCCTGTCCCCTGCCCATTCCCAAGGGCCAATAGTCCGAAACTAAGCTTGGTCCCAGCTGCTTAGGAACACCCCGCTGGGCACCGATAAGGATACAGTAGAAACTCGGTCGATGTGCGCTCAGTCGTTGCCCGGTTCTGCCATTGGATTAGGCCTTGGGACATTGTTTCCTTTCCCCCGCCCATTCCCAAGGACCAATAGTCCGGAACTAAGGTTGGCCCCAGCTGCTTAGGAACACCCCGCTGGGCCCCGATGACGATACAGTAGAAACTCATTCGATTCGCGCTCAGTCGTTGCCCGGTTTTTCCATTGGATTAGGTCTTGGGACGTTCTGCCCTGTCCCCTGCCCATTCCCAAGGGCCAATAGTCCGAAACTAAGGTTGGCCCCAGCTGCTTAGGAACACCCCGCTGGGCCCCGATGACGATACAGTAGAAACTCATTCGATTCGCGCTCAGTCGTTGCCCGGTTTTTCCATTGGATTAGGTCTTGGGACATTGTTCCCTTTCCCCCGCCTCATCTCCAGGGACCAACATTTCCTAACTAAGCTTGGCCCCAGCCGCTTAGGAACACCCCGCTGGGCCCCGATGAGGATACAGTAGAAACTCAGTTGATGTACGCTCAGTCGTTTTCCGGTTTTGCCATGCTGCCACGCGAGAGGTTCGACTGTAGGTACGCGCGGCGTCCAAGAAGCGAGCCTCTACTGTAGACCGGCCCACTTGCCACGCTGAAACCCCCTGTACGCGCAGTCTCGACGTCTGGCCGCCTCGATTGCCACCCGTTATGCAGCCACCGGAGAGAGAGAGTATTGACCGTCTCAGCGGGCACAGTGGAAATTTCCACTGCCCTACCCCAAGACTCTATAACTACACAGGGAATCCTAGGCGTCGCATCGCTCCGGCGCTGCCTACCGCCGTTACTCCGCCTAATCTTCACGGTACTAACATAAATGTAACAATAATAATAAAAATAAAAATAACAATAATAAAAATAATTTAAAGAATTTAAAAAAATTTGGACAATAATAATAATAATAGTAATAATAATAATAATTTAAAAACTAGGCCATCGTCATTAGCTATTTCATTATCGGAAGTTACTGGACCGAATCGACCGGGTCATAAAAAAAAAAAACTCGATTTTTCGCGTTCTCCAAAATGGCGTCCGACGAAAGACTAAAAATCTCGGAAATTCTTCGATGAAGTTTCGACGATCTTTTAACGGCACGATCGGACTCCGGAGACTGATGATCAAAGGAATCGGCTCTCCGCCGATGGAGGGAGTGAGATTTTTCGGAATCGCGACGCGACGCACTTGGTGCTCGAATGAGTCAATTTGCGCGCGTGGTCGCTCGGGCCGGTGAGCGCGACCGGTATGCGAGCGAACGCGGGGAAGGTGGAACGACGACGATAGCCGGGAGATATTGGGTTCGAGTGGAAATTCGAACGGACAGTGGAAGTCGTCGCTGGCGTGAAACGCGAGACGGTGCGTTGTGCGCGCCGCTTCTATTTTTAGTTAGGCGCCGTCCAACGCTCGGCAACGGCCTTCGGGGTTTTATGTAACGGCGACGATGAATTTTCATCTGGTCTTACTATCGTCGCCGCTCGTTAGCCTTCGTCGTTGTTTCCTTTTTCTCGTTTCGCTGTCCGACATTATTATGCTGATCGGAATTACCGAAGCTATTACCGGGCGATCGACTCATCACCCGCTGAGACCGTCTTGGCGATGCTTTTTTTTTGCTCTCCGATAGCTCGTTCGCCGGCGAGGTGACACCTTTATTACAACAATAAGTCGTCGAATCGATTTAATTAGTGTAAAAACAAAAATAGTGGATTACCGACGCACGGTAATCGTGACTCTACTTACCATCAGTCGGTAACCCGTTACCGGGGACTTTATCGACGGTCGGTGACCTGTCACCGACAGTCGGTGTGTTATCTACGAACGGCGTTATTACCGATGGTCGGTAAGGTAGATAGAAGGTAGATTTTACAAAATGTTGTTTTGATTCTTATTCGATTACATGATGCATTATATAAAAAATGTTAGGCATGTCGGACATAAATAGGATTTTGCATCGTAGATAATGTGTTCCCCCTGTTCCCTCGATTAGTCGAATGAACTATGTACGGCAGCTATTGTAAAAAAAAAACTGGCAAGTTTTTGTGTCCCTGTACCATCGCCCGATTTATAAATATGATTAACATCTTAATTTTTTTGTATTTTTGGCATGTAAAATTCGATGATGTAATATGATATAAAATTCGCGGGTTGTTATTTCGATGTTGCGATTTAAAAAAAAGACGTCATTACTCAACAATTTTGTGGAAGTGGATCGCAAAATTTCAATCGTCTTCGTCTGGCCGTACTTCCGTCCGACATCTCTGCGAAATGTCTCGGCCAGTTATTTGAAATCTTTTTTTTTATAGAACGGTGTTCCGTAAAAGACAAACTTCGGTCGTAAAGCAAAGCCGAAAGTAATTAGCTAAGTAGTTCTTGCGGTTGCGACGGCTACGAGTACGGGGACGATACTGGAACAGCGTCGGAACCTTCCTTCGTTTTGTCCCAACGTGAAAGAGAACCGCACCGTTGAACGTAGATAACGTTGAATTCAAACTTTTTCTCCTCACCGTGTTAATTTAATTGTACGATTTTCCTTGAGGACTTTTAAATCCATAAAGAAGCGACGTAATTTATATAGCGAAACTTTCCGATTTCCGTCCAATGCAAAACTATGTGGCGTGAATAAAATCTTTGAAATCCATCTTTAAACCTAAATTCAAACTTGAATATAAACCCAACTTCAAACTCAAGCATAAACCCAACTTTATACTTAAGTACAAATCCAACTTCAAACTTAAGCACAAACCCAACTTTACACTCAAGTACAAATCCAACTTCAAACTTAAGAATAAATCCAACTTCAAACTTAAGTATAAACCCAACTTCAAACTCGAGAATAAGCCCAACTTTAAACTTAAGTACAAACCCTACTGCAAAATCAAGTCCGAACTTACGACTTTCCATTCGGCCCTTAATTCACGCCCTATCTCCGCACACGTTTTTTAACTCCGCATACTTTGCCGCTCTTTCGTTGCTTCTCTGTTCGTCGAAGGCAATCTCTCGGCTCTTCGTAAATGGTATGAAATATTAATACACCCGCGGCGGGGGGAGGGGGGGGGGGGGGGAGGGGCGGGAGCAATCGTGCACCGGTACGAAGAGAATCGATCCGACGATTCGTTCCACGTTGAGACGCGGCTCGGTAGGGCGGAAGGATGGCGCTAAGGAGGAGGTGGGAGGGGGCGGGGGGGGGGGGGAAGATGAGGTCACACAGAAAATTTTACTTCGTGAATACTGAGAGCACACATCGATTCTCTCTGCCCCTTCCTTTGCATCGGTTTCTCCGTCCGATTCTCGTGAGGCGAATCACATTTAATTAAGCGAATGCACACCGGGCGCAATCAACTTACGAGAAGCGACGCGAGGAGGTGACCGAACGTCGCGGCTCACCGAGGTGATTGTTCTGATTAATTACAGATACCGATTATAGAACTCGTGACGGCCTTTTATTAGCGAAGGTTCCTCTGTGAGGAAGCCGGAAATACAGAAAATGATTTGTTATGGAAGAAGGCGAGCGAATGAAGGAACGTTGTGAGAAAGCGAAAACTTTAATTTTCAAACCTCAATTCGAACTTCGATTTTCGAATTTATATTTTATTTTTTTATTAGGAAGCGATGTGAAAATGGGAATTTTCAACTTTATGAGGAAGCGATATGAAAATTTCAATTTTCAACTTTTTTTCGAGTTAGGAGTTTTCGATTTTTCTCCATTTCGGAGTGTCCAAAAAAGTAGACTCTTTGAACGGAATACGATGAAACGATTTTTTTTCTTAATAGCCTGATGTGTCCTATGTGAAATAAGGTAGGAAATGAACAAATCGGGGCATGAAAAAAAAAAAAATACAATTTTGCACAAAAAGTGCTGTTTTTGCCGATTTTCGTTAGGTTTTAGGCTTTAAGGGTGATTTCCACCCTCTAAACTCTGATAAATCGAATTTGCCGCGTACCGTTTTCTAACTTACGAAAAAACGAAGAGATTCATTCGAAATTGGAAAAATTTTGAAAAAAAGAAAAATTAAAAAATATCAATTTAAAAATCAGGCATTTTGATTTGCATTATCAATTTTCTTGACCATAAGTCGTTGAAAGTTTGGTCAGAGAAAATGTTTAATTGGTCAGTGAAAAGTCAGGGAATTTTTTCCGTGGAAAAAACGGCCACCACGTTGAAGCATCAGAGAGCTGCGGCGAACATGAGCAGCGTTTCAGGAATAACGAATCTCCACAACGGGCGAATTTTTGTTCCTATCCGAGTCAAGTAAATCGGATCAACTTAATACCGTCAGTGCGTGTAATGAGTAATGAGCATTGAGCCGAAAGCCACGACTCGCGTTCCATTGCGCTCGGCTAAATTTTCAATACCGCAAGTCCTCGTACGTGGATCTCTTCATCTCCGGTTCGCCACGCCGACGACTACCGCGTCGAACTCTTCGACCGTGGAAATGGGTAACAAAATTATTTTCGCCAGCTTTCGGGCTCCGCGTTCATCGACTCCCCGGCTAATTAATCCGCTCGCGAACAAATTCCTTTTGCGAAGGACCATTCGCGAAATTACCAAGGCAAATCCAGCTGACAAAAAAAAAAAAAAAAACACAATTTTTTGGGTGCAACCGCGGATCCAAAAAAATTTGGTCAGAATCTTTTTTGCATTTTTTTTTTAAATTTGTTAATTTTTTTTACAATAACTATTTTTGCTATTATTTCTTATTTAACGCTAGAAGTCACATGTGGGGTACAAAAGTACCCCAGACGACACTCGAACCGCGCTCCGACAGTAGAAATTGACATTATCGACTCGCGACCTCCCCGATAATTTAGTTCCATGATTTGACGTTTACAGCGGCTGTATTATTTTTCAATACTTTAATACGTATTTTGTTTTTTGATACTTTAAATAATCCCGAAATTCCAATTCCCATTATTTTCAAAAAAAAAAAATAGCGTCGATGTCCCGAGACAGGAAAAAGCGAATGAATTGACGTCAGACACAGAACCAGACAGATCAGAACGATCCCGATTACCGAAGTAGCTACAGCAATAAGAACCGAATATGAATTATCGGAAAGCGGATTATCGGAATTATCGGAACTTCGAGCTTGATGCGGTACAGGACAAAATTATTCGGGAATAAGCAATCGTTCGCAAATTTAATACTTCGAACAGAGTGTCACGATAGCTACAAATGTACGAACACATCGAATCACACTTTATTTTCATGTCGTCCAAAGATACGTTTAAGTAAAAATAATCTGTATATCGACGGTACATGCGATTTGAACGAAAAAAAGATGTTTATTCAATAATTTAATAATTTCAACAACGGTGCAGTCTATTTGAATGCGGCTGGATTGATTCAAACCAATCTTCCGGGACCGCAGCTGCGAATTTGACATTACCAAACCTTTTTTTTGCACAGAAAAAAACGAATTAGTTGGACCAAAAAAAAAAAAAAATTGACCCAACCAATTGTCTTAGTGCTCCGAGCTCTGAGACGATAAACCGGTTGAGTTAACTCTTTTAAAGTTGGTTCATATGCTATTCGCTAGACCAAGTAATTTGTTAGCTGGGTCAAATGCCAGGGAAATTGTTGGATTCAGCCATCTACTTGCTTCCTTCAATAATTTACTGGCGTGTTACAACCAAGCGTCGACAAATTCTATTAGTCAAACGGGTCGACTAATTCTAGGTCGTTAATGTAACGAATCCGATCGTCATAGTAACCAATTTATACCCAACTAATAAATAATGATAATAGTAATAATAATAATAATAATAATAATAATAATAATAATAATAATAATAATAATAATAATAATAATAATAATAATAATAATAATAATAATAATAATAATAATAATAATAATAATAATAATAATAATAGTAACAATAATAATAATAGTAATAATAATAATATTTAAATTACCCAACCAAACATTTTTTCAGTGCAATATACGCATGAGAAAGTAGCCGGAGCAGAATTTGTCCCCCGCAAACAAATCCTCGAAAGCGCACAGGAACATTGTGTCGGCCCGAGGATAGACGGACACTCGTATCAATCAAACACTCGTATAAAAAAAAAAAAATAAAAAAAAAAAATAATAATAATAGTAACAATAATAATAATAGTAATAATAATAATAGTTAAATTACCCAACCAAACATTTTTTCGGTGCAATATACGCATGAGAAAGTAGCCGGAGCAGAATTTGTCCCCCGCAAACAAATCCGCGAAAGCGCACGGGAACATTGTGTCGGCCCGAGGATAGACGGACACTCGTATCAATCAGCGATGCAGCCTTTTTCCCGGCGCTCGACCCACTTCCAGCTCTCTCCTCGACGGCAGCTCGCTCCGCGTCAATCGAGAGGCGAGACTCGCCGAGTAACCAATTACGGTTCCCGGAGTACACGGAAGCCGAGACGGAACTTAATGTAGTCGTTGTTTTTGTTTTCTTTTTTTTTCTTCATTCCGTGAATCCTCAAAATTTCGACTCCGCCAGCCCGAAGCTTTACCCGGCGCGAGGTCGCCATCGCTCGCGCTTCGGTAATTATACAAATTGGGAAAACTTGTTGGAGTGCTGCGCGAAAGCTCGCCGGCGAAGAATCCACCGAATATCGTCGATGGGATAAAGCGGAGCAAGGAGGAAGAATTCTGGGTGGGCAATTTTTTTTTTTTTTTTTTTTTTTTCGAGGATTCACGATCGGTCGAACTCCTTATCTCTGGCCACTTCATCGAGAACCGTAGCTGTTACGAAAGGGGGGGGGGGGGGGGGGGTTGAATGGTTTATACGCTGCTCTCAAGAAATTCGACGATAAACGTATGTTTCCTCGACGCCGACCATACATTCCTTCTTTTCCCACGTTTGTTTTCTCGGGTTGCGTGCACAAAAACATTCCGAGCGTGATACGCCTTGGGGGTTTTCCGCAGCAGTTCGCGCGGGTTGTTGCTTCCAATTATCGCTGTTCCGGTCGTCATTGCGCGATATCGATTCGGAGCGAAAGAAATTGCGACGCGTGGCTTCTCGGGAAAGAAGGTTTGTGAAGAAAAGAAAATTACGATGAAGAGATGAGAAAATTTGGATTTTTAGTTTTTATCCTTTCACTTGAGAACTGATGAGGTATTGAGAAAGTCCCTACAATGTGCTGACAAAGTCCTGCCAAAGTCCTGACAAGGTCCTGGCAAGGTCCTGGCAAGGTCCTGGCAAGGTCCTAGCAAGGTCCTAGCAAGGTCCTAGCAAGGTCCTAGCAAGGTCCTAGCAAGGTCCTAGCAAGGTCCTAGCAAGGTCCTAGCAACGATTTGACGAGGTTCTGACAATGTACTGACAAGGAGCTAATGAGGTTCTGACAAAGTACTACCAAGGAGCTGACGAGGCACTGACAAGCCCCAGTCCAGAATCTGACAGTCCAATTCATTTTGAATGACACTGCATTCTCACCGCACATCCGCGTTGGGTGCAACAGGAAGGTAAAGAACATTACAAAGACGATAAATCATGGAGCAAAAAATAAAATAAATATATATTCTCATCTGAATTCCAACTTTGCATGGTTCGCCGAGAGTGAGGATTCTCTCGAGCCGTTATAGAATGCTTGTATAACCCAGATGGAAAATCACAGGCGCGCACTCGGGTTGCTAATGCGCACGTAGATCACCAAGAACTACTGCGAAAGCTTGTTTCACAATCTCAATTTAACGACTCTGTTTAAGGGTTTGCACAAGTTTGGAGTAAACTCTCGCCGTGGTGGTGGGAGAGACGAGCGCTCATGCAGCTCCCTCTCTTATGACTCGATGTATCCTCTTGCATCCCCGGAGTTTTCAGCCCGACGCTTTGGGCTCGCAAACTCTCGGACATTGTATCCGATGAGAATATTTACAACCGTCTAAAGCCCGAGTAGAAATTTTCACGCGTTACATCGGGGACTGATGAGGTCCTGAAAAGGCCTGATAAGGGCCTGATAAGGGCCTGATAAGGCCTTATCGGGACCCTATCAGGGCCCGATGTAACGCGTGAAAATTTCTACTTGCGAGTACGTCACTAAATATCGTTGACGGAGCGATGGAATGTCACAACGTAACAAATGTCACAACAAAAACCTCCAAAGTAATTTGCGAATGGCTTCCTAATTTATTACTGCACTTTAAGAAATCTGCGGTGTAGAGCCAGAAAAAAAATTTACTTTACTGCCACCGTTTATTTGGTTTAAGTAAAATATTTGTTTGATTTAAATAAATATTTATTTCATTTAAGTAACTATTTACTTAATTTCTATTGAAAAGAAAAGAAATATAAAATTGAAGAGAAATTGAAAGTAGTTTTGACGGTGGCCATTTTTATGTATCGTTTAGCGTAGCCTCGGCTATATGTTCCATGTTGAACAAGCCAACTTTGCGTGTAAATATCTCGGACACGAAGCGGCTAATGTTATTGAAATTTTACAAGTGTTTGAATGAAGTCATGAAATTTTTGAAAAAAACTATTCCATAGAGGTTAGAGTGCGAACACACTTTTTTTTACAACAAATGCAAAATTTGATAAAAGCAAACATAAATTGAAAACAAACGGAGAATTTTAACCCGTCCGGTAAAGCCGCTCTTCAGTTGCAGATTGTTTGATCGTACAGCCGTTTCACGCAAAACTTTCTGAAAATGTTTACGTGAAAATCCCGAAAAAAAAAAACAAAAATTCACGAAAACAAAGCTTCCTCCACGAGAAAGCAAAATAACAAAAACATACCGAAAATGTCGAAGTGTTCCGTTAAAAGCATATCGGTTGTAGCGATTGAAAGGAATCGCTTTTTCCCTCCTCCAACACACCCGATGACAATCATTTTGCATGAAATAATAATAACAATAATAAAAAATTGTAGATCCAAGTGTTTTTAACTTTTTCAACACTTATAATTAATTACACTGGAGCCCTTATATTTAGGATTTATTATACATTATATTTTTAATGTAAAGGAGAAATCCGTCAAGTAAATAAATAAAAATAAATAATAATGATAATAAATCGTAACGGCTCCGTACGGTTTGTTAGCGAAGCGAAATGCTCGGGACTTCAAGAAGATTAATCTAAAACAGAACAAAAAACAATTTTCTTTCTTTATTTAATATTCAATATATTTTGTACAGCATTTATTTTATATTATATTTTCATTGTGAAGGAGAAATCCGCCGAATAAATAAATAAAAATAAAAATAATAATGACAACAACAATAATAATAAAAATAATAAATCGCAACGTCTTCGTACGGTTTGTCAGCGAAGCGAAACCGTCGCTCACTTCAAGAAGATTAATAAAGAAACATCACAAAAAGCAACGTTCCTTTTTAATCCAGCTGCTCCAACATCTAAAAAAAAAATGTCGAATCCGAACAGGCGACGTCGCAGCCCGATCGGGTCCCCGGTCTATCGGATCCCCCTTTCTCAAAAGAGGATTGCCGTTAATTTATACGGAAGCGATACACCGCGATTTATGCGGAACGATAGCCCGCTTGTACGGTAAGCCTCTTCGGGGAAGTTCCGAAAGGATTCGATCCTGTAGAATCCGGCGCCGAGAGGCTTCCGAGGCACGGGAGTTGTTCCGCGAAGTTTCCAACGGAAAGGAATACGCGCGACGCGCCGAGATTCAAAAGGGCGTAACTCCCGCGATTCGAAACGGGACTTACGCCCCTCAAATCCCAAGGCGCGCTACGTACAGTATTTGCGCCGAAACATGCTGGTACGTACTCGAGTTTTCGACCGATCCACTACAGTATCGGATACTCCTCGAGTACGCGGTACATGTATATAGCTAAACTATTACCCGCAGCGATACGCACCGTTCGAGAAGGGGCGGCCATGAATATCGGTTTCCAATATGACACGGGGAGTTTGCCGATGTATAGGGCTGTGTATAAAGGCGATATTCATCGACGTTAATTTCGAGTGCCTTTCCCCCCCCCCCCCCCCCCCCCCCCCATTCTCCCCAACGTTACCGACACGGAAAGCCCCGCGCAACGGAATCGAGACCGGGTCTCTTCCGTTTGTCAAAGACTGAAAATTCCATGTTATCTATTTTGGGGGGGAGTTGGGGGGGGGGGGGGGGAGGAATGTTGATACCTCGAGGATGCCGTTCGAAAGACCGCGAGGCCGGGTTATCAAAATATTATCGTGGGTAATGTTGTTGAGGAAATTCAATATGGTGTACGACCTCCGGGACTTTAGCCGGTACACGGAAAACGATTCTTGGTTCGGGTCACCTAACTATCTATCAGTTGGGTATAAATTGGTTACAAATTGGACTACGAGTCGCAGCGTCGCAGGTTCGAATCCTCATTGTCGACCAAATTATTTATTCCGTGGTTTCCATGGTACGAAGGTAAGAAACAACGACGATAAAGCAATTTCGAGTGATGAAAAGCATTTATGTGGTCGTGCAGATGAATATTTTTTATTAATTGTTTATTAATATTTTTGGTAACGTGTGCTGTTGGTCCAACCAAGTCGCAAAACCGTCAAGCGCGAAACCGTCAAGCGCGAAACCGTCAAGCGGCCGATCCCGGATCTTAGTCGCTCCGGGACCTTAGCCACTCCGAGACCTCAGCCACTCCGGGACCTTAGCCACTCCGGGAGTTTAGCCACTCCGGGAGTTTAGCCACTCCGGGAGTTTAGCCACTCCGGGAGTTTAGCCACTCCGGGAGTTTAGCCACTCCGGGAGTTTAGCCACTCCGGGAGTTTAGCCACTCCGGGAGTTTAGCCACTCCGGGAGTTTAGCCACTCTGGGAGTTTAGCCACTCCGGGACCTTAGCCACTCCGGGACTTTAGCCACTCCGGGACTTTAGCCACTCCGGGACTTTAGCCAATCCGGGACTTTAGCCACTCCGGGACTTTAGCCACTCCGGGATCTTAGCCACTGCGGGACCTTAGCCACTCCGGGACTTTAGCCACTCCTGGATTTCAACCACCCGAAGGCTCGCCGTTTTCAAACATTCGTAATCTAATTCAGGGTATTATTTATGACGTTATCGTGGTCCCAATTGTCCGCAAATTGCCTTGTTTTGAAGCTCAACATCTAAGTTTACCGAATTACCCTCGAAGATCTCTCGGCCCCACGAAGAATAATGGAAACGAGGGTTCAGAAAACGTTTTTCGCGGTGGAAAGCGAAGCGCAATAGCTTCTTCGGAGGGAATTCGCTCGGGGCGTCTACCCGGTCTCATTAACCCTTTAGGTGGTCGTTTACACCGAAGATTGAGCCACACAGGAGGGAGACTCCCACTCGGCCCGTGGCAAAGGGCCGATTGTCTGACGAGCCTTGGGCTCTTTATCGCCAGACTCCTTTACTCACCGTGCCGAAGTTTCCAGAGGATCCACCGACGCAAGCTGGATCGTTACGGCGAAACCGACTCGGTCCGTAAGAAAAAATTGACCCATTTTTTTTTTTTTTTTAATTCGATATTTTCGGTAAAACGCAAACGGACCGACGAGATGAACCGATTTCTTGTTTTCACCTGGAAGTAAACTTCATTTTTTTTTAACTTTGGTTTTTGTATAATCGACACTTTAATTGAATGTTCAAAATAAACTTACACATTGATGAGACACACCGATACATCGAATGAGCGAACTTACCACATGGATAGTAATTACAGTATTTTTTTTTTGTTGTGCTTTCTTTTTATCTAGATACATTATTAATAATGATGATTATTAATAATTTAGCGTCGATGGTGATTATTGGAAATTCATGAAATATCGATATTTTTTTGTAGCACATGTCAGTAATCACGATTTTTTTTTTTTTTTTTTTTTGGGTTACGTCACGTCGATGAAAAGATACACTTCGTTTGCGTGGGGCGAAGAGTCAACTAAGATTCGGGCGGGACGTTCAACTAAATATTTTGTTGGTACAGCGAAAAAAAAAAATTGGTTGGTTCAACAATTTTTTGCGTTGAACCAACCAATATAGAATATTTTTGAGTCATTAAAATATTTGGTTCGACCAACAAAAATATTTATTCGAACGTTCCTGCCCGAATCTCAGTTAATTCGACTGAACTGTTTTTTTTTTCCTTAGTGCACCATTATTAATTATCGAATTTTTTTTTATTCAACTCAAAGGTTGATTTTTCCATGAAACTCGGATCGTTTCCTGTCCGAGGAAATGTTCGTTTCTTTCCCACCGTTCAACAAAATATTTTGTTGGTACAGCTGAAAAAAAAAAATTGGTTATTTCAACGATCTTTCGCGTTGAATTAACCAAAATATTGTTGAGTCATTAAAATATTTTGTTCGACCAACAAAAATATTTATTCGAACGTTCCTGCCCGAATCTTAGTTGATTCAACTGTACTGTTTTCTTTTTCTATTATTAATTATCGGATTCTTTTTTCTTCCACTCGAAGGTTGATTTTTCCGTGAAACTCGGATCGTTTGCTGACCGAGGAAATGTTCGTTTCTTTCCCAGCGTTTTCACTTCCTCATCGAAGTCGTACCGTGCGAGGGAAAGGGTTGCGTCGGGTCGTTCGTCCCGCTGGTGAGCGCGGCTGTTGTTCTTCCCCGGGCTCGTCGCTGGCCGCTGATTATCCTGGTCACGTCAACCGCCGGTCCGGGCTTGATTAGGATCGGTCTGCGAGACTGATTGATTAGTCACGTGGCGCTTCCGCTCCCGCTGTTGCTCACCGTGCTCGGACCGTTGTTAATGTTGCTCCGGCGGCCGCGACAGCGGCCGCTGACGATGCTGGCCGTGGCGGTCGGCGAGGCTGTTAAACTGCCGCACGTCGAACTCAGGGCGAACAGAACGAGCAGAAGCAAGACGCTCGTCACCGTACCGGTCGAGCAACCCGAACGGTCACCGCCGTGCATCGCCGCCGGTTTCTCCTCCTCTGCGGAATAAAATGAACGAAATGTGTCACAACCAGAAAAATAATTTATTCGACGGCCACCTTTTATTTTGTTTCAGTAAAATATTTATTTGATTTAAATACAAATTTATTTCATTTAAGTTACTATTTACCTAATTAAAATGAATATTCATTTAAATGAATTAATGTTTTACTTAAATCAAATTAATATTTTACTTAAACCGAATAAACGGTGTCCGTCGAGTCAATTTTTTTTTGGGTGGCATGTTATATGTAGGTACATGTAATCATGAATAGTGGTAAAATTCTAATTTTTTTTAGAGGGTCGAGTTTTGATTATTCGAAAATGGCCACAAAAATTTCTGCTTCTTCAAAAATTAACTTTGGCAACTGGTAGCGCCTGAATTATCGGCTTGGGAAGGAATTTTAAAAATTTACCATTTTCAGCATAGGGAATCCTGGGTTAAATTTTGCGAAACGGCACTTTTTTTTAAAAAATTTCGAGACATCGAACTAAAACCTTCGCCATTCTTTTCAAGTGGCATATTTACCAACCGATTTCAGTAAAGAAAAAATTCTAAAAAATTTTTTTGAAAAAATACAATTTTTGTCGAAAAATTGTATGGGTTACCCCTTCTCATTTTTCCACTTTCAAAATGGCCAAATATTTTTTTTCGAGATATCGATTTTTTACCACCTCCATTGGCTTCAAGTGGCCCATTTCCAAAGCGTCCAAAAAATACACACAAACAAATTTGTGTCCGTGCGTTCATGTGTAACAAAACAAACCCGGAAAAGTTTGCAAAATGGACCACTTTTGCAAACTTTTTTGTCACATTCGTACAGATAAAGATAAACTGTCTCACCCTCTATAACGTGAACCATAACGTAAGCCGACTTGGCGTTGCTCGGCTGGCAAGTGTAATTTCCACCGTGACTCGGTTGGGTTTTATCTACAACCAGGGTGGATCCGTTTCTCGTTGCGGCGACTTTGAGACCAGGCTCGGCGTCGTAGTTTATCATGCGCCCTTGCCGATACCAGAAAACGAAGATCGGCGGCTCGGTTGCGGACATCAATTGACACTCCAGTCGTAAACTCGATCCCTGCCTGACGTGGAGATCGGGCGCCCCAGGGATTACCGAAAATGCCTCCGTTATGTTCAGTCTGACGTAACGATGCTGCATTGGCTCGCTAGGAATCTTCGAAAAAAAAAAAATGTCGTTAGCGAATGATAAGCGAATGATTAGCGAATGATCAACGAATGATTAACAAATTATTAACAAATCACTGACAAATTATTAACAAATTATTAACAAATTATTAACAAATGATTAACAAATCACTAACAAATTATTAACAAATCACTAACAAATTATTAACAAATTATTAACAAATTATTAACAAATTATTAACAAATTATTAACAAATTATTAACAAATTATTAACAAATTATTAACAAATTATTAACAAATTATTAACAAATTATTAACAAATTATTAACAAATTATTAACAAATTATTAACAAATTATTAACAAATTATTAACAAATTATTAACAAATTATTAACAAATTATTAACAAATTATTAACAAATTATTAATGATTAATCATAACAAAAAATATGGTTTATTACTTGGCACTCGTACAATCCGGCATCGTCGTGCCTGACGTTTTTGATATTGAGTGTCCAATCGGTGGCGGATGGCCGGACCATGAAGCGGCCGTCCATCGAATGAGTTTCTCTCCCCACCGTCAGGAGCTGTCGGTCCCTCTTCCTCACCCAGGTCACCTTCGAGTCGTACAAAAAAAAAATCATCAAAATTAACACCAAACGAGCACTCATCGTAGACAGACGACGATGGGGGTAAAATGGACCAGCAAATAAATATTTATTTAGGTTCGATCGCGGTGAAATCGAGACGCCAGGATTCGAGCAACACGTCCGCCCGCGCCTCGCGATGACACGCTTAACGTTGCGGGAATTAAACGGCTCGAAAACCGAACCAAATCGACCGAGCGGCAAAAGAATTTTTCCTTAAAACTGCTCGGAGTCCACCAAACCCCATGTGTGGAGTTAAAAAAAAAAAAGCTGTAACAGATAGACTTTTGAACTGCATCTTGCCCGAGTTTGGGTCGGTGTTGCAACGTCGAAGTAGTAAAAAGCCCTGCATCTGTATCCAGCAGAGTTCCACGAGTTAGGAGGAACGCGAGAGCGATAGAGGCGCTGCGGCACGTGATGTATTATTCATGACGCGTACGCATATATATATATATATATATTTTTTCCCTATCTATTTCTCGACCACACGTGAAGCTGGCTGGGAGTGCGGCCTCCTCCCCCGAGGGTTGGAAAGCACGATCGAAGAAGTGCGAAAGGAAGGGCAAGGATTGCCAGGACGCTTCGCGTGAAAGGACAAGGAAAAAAGGAAACCAAAAAATCGACGAGCTTTATATTTATATTTATGTTTATGTTTATGTTTATATTTATATTTATATTTATATTTATATTTATATTTATATTTATATTTATATTTATATTTATGTTTATATTTATATTTATATTTATATTTATATTTATATTTATATTTATATTTATATTTATATTTATATTTATATTTATATTTATATTTATATTTATATTTATATTTATATTTATATTTATATTTATATTTATATTTATATTTATGCTCAACTTTTATTCGCGAACGATTTGAGATGACGTGCTGTTTTCCGCTTGTCGTATCGGCCATTAAGTTGGGGTTGTCTTTGGACAAAGTCGGAGCTCGAGAAACGGGGAAACCGTGGAGGAGGTTACAGTACGGCGAGTGTTGATTCGTCCGTGTTGCGCGGACGTTGAGTACCTGTAGCAAAGCTCGCTTTAGTGGCAATTCTTTTCGTCGAGGATCGTACAACGACGGGCACTCGCAACAGCCCGGCAGTGCGGTAGATTTCTTTTTTCCTCTTCCTCTTCTCGCTCGACCGGGCGCGTTACGATTCCTCGTCTCATCGATCCGAGGCATTGTCTACGAAGCCCTGGACGAAAGCCGCGAGAGAGACGAGGGCAGAGAAGTCGCTGGAACGGTTGGAGTTAGCGAAAGCTCACGGTCGTTCGGAGGGTCGAGTAGCAGAGCGCGAGTGGTTAATTTCTGTCCTTCATTCGGAATCGTTGATCTTGCGATAGATTTGGAAAAAAAAAAAGCGAAACAACGGTGAACGAAATGTTCTCCCGAGATCTCGAAAGTTTTATAGTAGCGCGGACAATTTAGGACGTAATAAGGTGGGGTGTTGGTCCTCGATCACTCGTCCAGATACTTACGGACACTTGCCCAGACTCACCCAGTCTTACACGGTTGCTTACACATATGCTTACATATAGACTTACATACAGGCTTACATACAGACACACATATAGACTTACATATAGACTCACATATAGACTTACATGTAGACTCACATATAGACTTACATATAGACTTACATATAGGCTTACATACAGACTCACATGTAGACTCACATATAGACTCACATATAGACTTACATGTAGGCTCACATATAGACTTACATATAGACTTACATATAGACTTACATATAGACTTACATATAGACTCACATATAGACTTACTTGTAGGCTCACATATAGACTTACATATAGTCTTACATGTAGACTCACATATAGACTTATACATACGCAGAAACTTACCCGCTCACACACTTGCACAGGCACTTACACGTACACTTACGTACACTTAGACGCGCTCTTACGCGCAGTTACGCAGTTACACTTACTCACGCTTACACACACTTACACACACGTACGTACACTTACGCACACTCACGCACACAGGGACTTACAAAGGAACTCACACAGGGACTTACAGAGGAACTCGCAAAGGGACTTACGCGGCGGCTTACACAGAGGCTTACACTCACACTCGCACAGCCGAAAATACTCACACAGACGCTCGACGAGCTGAATCGTGCGAGTCAAAAAAACTCGCCGGTAATTCGTGCTTTACGCAGACCGTATTAGCTTTGCAGCAATGTCGGATAACGAGGAGCTCGCTATTCAACGAACAAACCACCGCTCCGACAAAAAAAAAAAAAAAAAAAAAAAATACATACATACATGCGGTAAATGCGTTTTCCATTCTCCTCCGTCCCTTCCGCCGCACACCGCACGATTCGGGCGCATGTGTGCATCCGAGGGTTCAATCGTGTATACTTACCGTACAGACGCTCCGCGGACGAGCCTCGCAGCGCACACGGACGGACACTCCGTTCCGGAACCAATAGGAAGCGCCCGGCGTTAATTCGGAGGATCGACCGTGCGCGTTGCGCGACATATGTGGTCCAGCGTTATACCCGGTATAGTCGCACTGTCCGCGAGAGTTACAGCACTATCGTACGCTAAACGGAAGGCTGGACCATACGACGATGGAAAGGTAAATGACGGAGGGGGTGGGGTGGGGGGGGGGGGGGGAGAGAACCAATGACGGAGGGGAAGGTACGAGAGAACGGGCAGAGAGCATCGAACATACTTTAGGGGTTGAGAAGCGAAGTCTCGCAAAATCGAGTTCCCAATTTGTTTGCGGCCGAGCCCGGAGCTAACGTCACTCCCACGCCGCTCAACGCTACGGGGCCGAACGGGACTTACAACGCCCCCAAAGGGAACCGGACGGAAAGAGAACGACCGAGCTTCGCTCGTATTTTCGTTACGGCGAAGAACGTCCCTTGCCGAATTCGCACCCTTATGCTCACATTTCACGATACGTGTTACGTACGATAGTGGCAGGTTGGTGTGGCTCGAGCACTCGCGACGGACCGTGGAATTTACCGTCCCGGAAGTGTACGTTTAGGGGGATTTACCGGGAACGCGTGACACTCGGTTTGGAAATCTCAGTTTTCGACCGGATGCGACGCCACTTCGGAAATACGTCGCTTACGATTTGCGAATCTTATTATTTTTTTTTACGAGAAGTGACGTCACTCGGGAAATACGACACCTCCGATTTGGAACGTTGACTCTTCGAACGGAACGTGACGAATTTCCGGTGTGACGTCACTTCCGGTCGGAATACAAGATTTTCTCGGCGGATGTGATGTATTTTTTTGTACGTCGCTTCCGGTTTAAAAATCAGATTTGCGAAGCGAAAATGGTGTTTCCGGTATGAAGACTGTTAAAAAAAAAAAAACACCTCACTTTAGATGCACGAAAAAGGGTGGGTTAAAAAATATATTAAAAAGTCATAGCACAGTTAGCTCATTGAGAATGTGCGAAAGTCTTTCCACTTGTCGCTGCCCGAGAACTCCCCTATTTCGTCGAGATTAGGATTCCGCTTCCTCAATCGTGTTTTTTTTAATTTCTTTTAAACTCCATCTCGCGAACGACCCATATCTTCTATTTATTTATTTTCCCAACGGTTACGCCGCAAAACAACCGGATAAATCCTCGATCCGTCTTGAAGCATGCGAGTTACGCCCTTACGTTTCTCAGCAACACACATACACGTTCAGCCAAGGAGGAATCGGCGTCGCCGAGCCGGAGTAGCGATTTTCGAAAGAGTCGTGGCTGACCGAGTTTTCCCGACTCTTTTCGACCTTCCCCCCCCCCCCCCCCCCTCCCCCCTCCCCCCTCCCCCACTTCCGTCAATACACCGACATCCCCTCCGCGTAGTATCACTCGAGGGAATCATGAATAAATAACGTCGCGACCCGTTTCTTTAATCCCAATCTTCTCGTCTCAGCCTCCACCGTTGACCGAAGCGACGAGAACGCAATTTACATCTCGCGAAAGCGGCCGATTGTAATTCGCCGGTGAATATTTCATCGGCCCGGATTGTCGGGGCGTCCCGCGACGAGGGGAACGGGAGGGATCGAAGACGGACCGCGAAGTCGCGGTGCTCTCGCTCGTACCGGTTCCCATGAATTTTTCAACGGAACAAAAAGGAAGAGAAGCGAAGATCGGATGTCGAGATGTTTGTCGCCGGTGCGCTTATGAAGCAGCTTGTTTGCCCTGCGGCTCCCGCCGTATCGCCGGGCAAACGTTGTACTTCCGTTCTCTTTCTGGTTTTGTGGTTTTTTTTTTTTTTTTTTTTTTTTGCTCTGTTTGCTTCGCTTCTCTTGCTTTCCGTGGTTTCACGAGCTTCGGCGCGAGGACGCACACGAGGCTTCGTCGGGAAACGCCCTTTCCGATGGCAATAAAATCGGCGAGCCGAACTGCTGAGCCCCCTCTGGCGGTACAAAAACGCATCCGCGAACTCTTGCGGGTCTCGCGCGATTCGACGTTGGGAATCATGGAATTTTTTTTTTTGCATCTATCGACGGGAAATTCGAGTTCTTCGATTGTTTCCTTGGGTCACTCAGAAAACAAGCGGGTTGTTGAGTGCGTTGAAACAACTCACGAGACACATGTTACGTGTGTTGCGACAATCAAACGCATTGATAAAACACGTGTTGGTCGGCTTGCGTGTTGCAACGAGACGTTTGCACCGCATCTTTCCCGGATTCCCTGTACAAACAATGGATATGTCCTTATTTCTCCACCCCTAGAAACTTGAATCAATAACGTAACATCCCGATCGGGCGTGACAAACGAATCTCCCGGTAAAGACCCCAGCTCACCGGCACGTCGAAGAAAAAAACTACCTTTGACCGAGAAATCCTTCCGCAGTGAGTGCTGGATTCTCATTTGGGAGACAACAGAATCCTCGTTCGTTAATAGAATTCCCTCGCCCCGAGGAGACTGAAAACAAGCGTTGAGAGCGTCCGCGCAGCTGGAGACTCCGGTGAGAGACCCGTGAAGAATATCACTCCGTCGGAAGGGAAGCTCTTTGTCCGGTCGCCTCCTTTATTTTTCTGTTCATCTCGTGAGTTACGAGGCGCACGTGAGCCCGTGATCCTGGAATCGAATCAACAGCCGCCTCAGCGAGGAGCTGACCGAGCGGGAACGACTCCACCGTCGGCACTTCAGCGTCCCGCTGCCGGATCCCGGATAAGCCAAAGCAAAAGACACCGTGCAGGTCTCCGGTCTTTTCTCTTTGACTCCGCGGCTCGACTGTAATTAACTGCTATCAAAAGCAGGTGCGCGCTCGGGACGAAACAAAGAGACGCGGCAGCTCCGGGTGGCGCCCATACAAGCGCTTTTCCTACGGAAAGGAGAAATCCCCGACACCTCCAGGGGTCTTGATGACGTCGCTGCATGGAACGAGTGTCGGAGACTCGTGGCTGCTCGCGCTCTCAATTATCACACTCTCGCTTTGCCTTTGTGATCCGGAGCTGGGGAAGGGTAACTGTCAGCGGCAAACTGGCCTCGACACATCCTTCATGCACGAAATATGGACTCCAGACTCGGTCGTTGCTTCTTTCCTGACCGAACACTCGGTTCAGTTTCGCACCCGCACTTTGGCTGGGTCAGTGACATCGGCTGTGATCCGTTTGGGTGCGTTCGAGTGTTTCCGCGCTGAGGCGAATTCCTGGTTGTTGCGATGGATGGAGAAACTTGTCATTTGCGTTCGACCCTAGATATCGAAGATCCTTAGATAGGAGCCAGATAGCCAACCGTAGGTCAGTGACATCAGCTGTGATCCGTTTGGGTCCGTTCGAATGTTTCCGCGCTGAGGCGAATTCCTGGTTGTTGCGATGGATGGAGAAACTTGTCATTTGCGTTTGGCCCGAGATATTGAAGATCCTTAGATAGGACCCAGATAGCCAACCGTAGGTCAGTGACATCAGCTGTGATCCATTTGGGTCCGTTCGAATGTTTCCGCGCTGAGGCGAATTCCTGGTTGTTGCGATGGATGAAGAAACTTGTCATTTGCGTTCGACCCTAGATATTGAGGATCCTTAGATAGGACCCAGATAGCCAACCGTAGGTCAGTGACATCAGCTGTGATCCGTTTGGGTGCGTTCGAGTGTTTCCGCGCTGAGGCGAATTCCTGGTTGTTGCGATGGATGAAGAAACTTGTCATTTGCGTTTGGCCCTAGATATTGAAGATCCTTAGATAGGACCCATATAGCCAACCGTAGGTCAGTGACATCCGCTGTGATCCGTTTGGGTGCGTTCGAGTGTTTCCGCGCTGAGGCGAATTCCTGGTTGTTGCGATGGATGGAGAAACTTGTCATTTGCGTTTGGCCCAAGATATTGAAGATCCTTGGACAGGACCCAGATAGCCAACCGGAGATCAGGCGAAGAAGGGCGATCGCTCGCCACCAAGCTTTGGTGTTTGCTCGCCAGCAATATGGCGACCATAGTTCCATCAGCTTCCGGCTGGAACTTTTCTCCCGACCCTGAGTGCCAACCTCCGCACAAGACGCAGATGTGTTTCCGTTATCGACCGAGTCAGCTTCGCGTCATGTCAATGACGTCGCGAGTAAATAAACTTCTTCCAGCCGCGCGTGTCCAAGTTTGACGCTGGTCATCCAACAGTGGCTGCGTGACCGGGTTGGAAAACGCTCGGAGCGTTGGCAATTCGACCCGGAGCGTCGGCTAGGGGAGTGCTAACGCACCGGGCGCAGCAGGCCTCGGGAAGCTTCGGGAAGCTCGTTATGTATTATTCACGTCTCCGATGCAACGGGGTAACCACTATTGATGATGTTATTGTTAGCATGCGAATGCGGTGATACGGGGAGGACAGGAGAGGCTCCGAGAAGGAGATGCATCGGGCAGGGTGCCGACTATACCGTAATGTATGTAACTACGCTTGTAGCGACAGAGCAGAAGCCGTTGAGGCTCGTGAGCCGAACCTTGAATAGAGGCTACGCGTGTGCACACTCCTGGTGCCGCGGGTGGGCCATTATTGTTATCACAGCTCCCGGAAGTTATGTATCGGACACGTGCCGCGGGAGTGCGGGAGGATCGCCCCATTCGCTCGTCCACTCACGAGGATATCCTTCCTCGTAGACCCGTGTGTTTCCGCGCTCTGTTTACCATCTGGCTCCTGCGATCCCGTCGATGGTTTGGGTAGCCACCAGGAGGAATCCTGCGGGAAGCATTGCCCGGACGAGGCAGACTCTGGGTAGGCTGCCGTTGAGCTGGATCGCCACCGAACTCCTTCAGGCAAGTGATGGCGTAGTTTTTCAATGCAAGGTCGTCGATTCCATTGTGGCCTCGAGATCGTCCTCTGGGTGTCATTGATGCCTGGTTTTTCTGGATACCTTGCTGGATGTCTTAACGGGATTGAAGATGTCAAGCACGACATCCAATCTTGCTGGATGGCTTGCTTGATACCTTTGGACGTCTACTTGCTAGATGTCTTGCTTGATATCTCTGATCATCTAGTCTTGCTTGATAGCTTCGGACATCCAGCCTCGCTTGACAGTTTTGGGCATCAAAGTCTTGCTCGATAGCTTTGGACATCCAGTCGTGCTTGATATCTTTGGACATCCAGTCTTGCTTGATATCTTTGGACATCCAGTCTTGCTTGATATCTTTGGACATCCAGTCTTGCTTGATATCTTTGGACATCCAGTCTTGCTTGATATCGACATCCAATCTTGCTGGATGGCTTGCTTGATACCTTTGGACATCTACTTGCTAGATGTCTTGCTTGATATCTCTGATCATCTAGTCTTGCTTGATAGCTTCGGACATCCAGCCTTGCTTGACAGTTTTGGACATCAAAGTCTTGCTTGATAGCTTTGGACGTCCAGTCTTGCTTGATATCTTTGGACATCCAGTCTTGCTTGATATCTTTGGACATCCAGTCTTGCTTGATAGCTTCGGACATCCAGCCTTGCTTGACAGTTTTGGACATTAAAGTCTTGCTCGATAGCTTTGGACATCCAGTCTTGCTTGATATCTTTGGACATCCAGTCTTGCTTGATATCTTTGGACATCCAGTCTTGCTTGATATCTTTGGACATCCAGTCTTGCTTCGTAGTCTTGGACATCCAGTCTTGCTTGACAGTTTTGGGCATCTGGTCTTGCTTGATGTCTTCGGAAATTCAGTCTTGCTTGATATCCTTGGACCGGATGTCCTGCGGAGGTCTTGCTCGATATCCTTGGACCGGATGTCCTGCGGAGGTCTTGCTCGATATCCCGTTAAGATATCAGCAAGACAAGGAATGCAGAAACCAGCTGTAAAAACCTCATTCAACCAAAGAGCCCGATTCAACGCTTCCAAGTTCCTAAGTCATTTCCTCACCTACCTCACCGTGTCCCGTTCCACCCGGTCCGATTCTCGCATCCCCCCGCCAACTTTCTCCGAGATTATAGTACGAATCGATCAATGCGACGCGAAGCAGCCGGAGCCGCGCTCCGAAAGCTTCCCAGCTCCGCGCTGTGTCGTCGAGATTAGAGAAGCTCTTTCGCCGGCTTGTTATCCCGAGGACGCAGCCTTGTCCGCGATGTACACGTTCCCGCGCCAGCGGATAATCCATCTCATCCCGCTATCCCCAATACGTCTGTTGGATGATCATTTCTCTTTCATTCCTCTCTTCGTCCGTCATCGTCGTCCTCCGCGTCCTCTTTGCAATTTTAATATCGGGAGATTACAACCCCACCCAACGGTCGGCGGTCGTTTTGTTCGAGGCGACAGGTGTCCCCCCTTCCCCACCGGAATCCTCGCCGCCCCGTCGCCGATCTCCCTGCATGCTCCCCCATCCTGGCGTTCCGGGGTTACGCACGAGCGAAAACCGCCCTGGTGTCAGACGGCGAGTATTTCGCGATTCTCGAGCCCCGGCAAGCTTGCGAGGCCCGAAGGCTTTGATACACCAGCGGGCTGCCCCTCTTATTTATTTATGGCGTGGTGTGTCGGTGGTGTGCAACAAAGCGTCTTTCTCAGCAGTTTCCCGTGTGTGCAATACGGGCTTGCTTTTGCGGGTCGGCTTCCCCAATGCCGCCTCATCAAACCGCGTGCCGGATATCAAAAGGGCTGGAATAACGCACCTTTGGGCTGGTTGTTAGGCCCTTCTGATCCGCAGCCTTCGACGCGCGTGGTGCTAAACTACATTCGCGACTGCACTATGAGCACGACCTGCTCTCAAGGTATTTGTATAAACTTGCCGCCTAATGCTTTTGGCGTACTGCTGTGGGCAGACGAGTGAATTCATCTTGTTCTGACTGCAATGTTTGCTCAACGACGATTAACATGTTACTAACGCGCATAAATTAGCATACGTGTGGGGTCGCGTTTGGCGAATCTAGAGTTTACGTTGGGATGTTGTTTCGGAGCCGGCAATACTGGCGGATCGCACGATCGCGTCTAGAGTGGCGTGTTTTTTGGGATGCACTCACTATGCCGGATCCCAGGTTGGTGATCTTGCAGGGCAGCACCGCCGTTCCGTTGGTTTGGGCGATCACTCGTTTTACGGAGGTCCTCGATGACGGTACACTGTTGGACGGAGGTCCGTCACTCGTGGTCGCGTTCGCAGCGGCTGAAACAGTGGAAGAAGGAAAAGAAAGCTTGATTGGTGGGGTCGTTCGGGGTAAGGTGAACGGCCCAATTATTGACCGTGGCCCAATTACTGTCCTTTAATCGTATTGTCTAGGATAGAACATTCTACTTGCGCTCGGTATACTCATTTTTTTTTTTTGCACATCCTTTATTTTGTGCATCGTGCGACTGAACAAGCATCGAGACAAAATGTTATAGAATCGTTGAGTTGCAGAGTTTTATCTGCAAACCCGCCGGAAACAAAGTCGCGCGGGCCATTTTCTTGTCAGTTTCGTTGAGCGATTACGTCTCCAAAATCGGTTCGTTCTCTACGATCGATTGTAAAAAAAACGTACGAATTCATTTGAATCGAACGTTCCCATCCAATTCCTACGGAATTTACGCCAGTCGATCCCGTACGTTTTTCCACAGGTTTTCCCACAGTCATTCCCATTGAGTGGAGTTCGCACAAAATTTTCGACGGTCAATCCCGTACGCTTTCCGATGGTAATTCCCATTCTTAACGTACCAAACGAATTTCCAACGATCGATCTCGTACAGAAAAAATTTGGAATAACTGATGCACCCAGAAAAATAATTTATTCGACGGCCACCGTTCATTCGGTTTGAGAAAAATATTTATTTAAGTGAAATAAATATTTTACTTAAACCATACAAACGGCGGCGGTCGAACGAGTGTTTTTTGACATAAATAAATAAAAAATACTAATTACCAGAACATGATGCTCCATTCAACCATTGTTTTCTTTGTGCAATAAAAGAGGAATTTGTTGATATTTTTAAAAATCTTCTGCTGTACAGAACGTACCGAGAGGTACGTTATATATATATAATCACCACACGCGTCGATCGGTTCATGCAGAGGCGCGTCGTGCTCGCTGTGCGAAATTTCCAGGCGACAGGAGAACGAAGGTGGTACAAAAAAAACGTCAGTTAACCGACTGCGTCGAAGCGGAAAGCGCCGGTGAAGATCGAGAGCGAAGGAGGAAAATCCACTCGACTCTTCTCTTATTGTGTTTGCCGCTCGGTGAGTAGTCCGCACCACTTCTTCGTTCACGGGCCATCGAGGCCGCCAATTGGAATCCGGGGATATTGGATTCCTGCTGGAAGGAATTCCTGGCGGACGGAAAGAAACGGAAGGAACCCCGCTGGGCTCCGACACATCCGACTCCTCGGTGAGCGGTGCTTCCGCGGACCTTTCGTAACGACCGGAAGTGGACGAGTTTCTATCCGGTAATGAGCACTCAAAATCGGCTCGTTCGAGAAGATTTCGGATTGCACGCCAGAGTTCGGTACTGGCTGAACACCGAACAAGAAAGAAAGGACACAAAAAAAGGAAACAGATCGACACACTGGAAATGTCGGAAAATGGCTAAGAATCCGGAGATTGGAGAAAAACGAGCCAATCAAGGAAACTAGAGCCATAATCGTGAACAATTTGCCGGAACTGCTTTTGCAACCCATGCTGACGATCCAGAATCAGAGATGACCATTCGGGACATCGACGAACATGACGCCAACAGCGAGTTTATGAAAAGAGTCTTGTAGCGATGTCTCCAAACGGATTGTCGACAATGGTTTTCTCTCAAAGACGGTTTGGCACCGGTTGAACACCAAACGAAGAAAGGGAACAGATCGACGGACGGAAAATGTCGGAAAATGGCAAAGAATCCGGAGATTGGAGAAAAACGAGCCAATCAAGGAAACTAGAGCCATAATCGTGAACAATTTGCCGGAACTGCTTTTGCAACCCATGCTCACGATCCAGAATCAGAGATGACCATTCGGGACATCGACGAACATGACGCCAACAGCGAGTTTATGAAAAGAGTCTTGTAGCGATGTCTCCAAACGGATTGTCGACAATGGTTTTCTCTCAAAGACGGTTTGGCACCGGTTGAACACCAAACGAAGAAAGGAAACAGATCGACGGACGGAAAATGTCGGAAAATGGCAAAGAATCCGGAGATGGGAGAAAAACGAGCCAATCAAGGAAACTAGAGCCATAATCGTGAACAATTTGCCAGAACTGCTTTTGCAACCCATGCTGACGATCCAGAATCAGAGATGACCATTCGGGACATCGACGGACATGACGGCAACAGCGAGTTTATGAAAAGAGTCTTGTAGCGACGTCTCCAAACGGATTGTCGACAATGGTTTTCTCTCAAAGACGGTTTGGCACCGGTTGAACTCCAAACAAAGAAAGGAAACAGATCGACGGACGGAAAATGTCGGTAAATGGCAAAGAATCCGGAGATGGGAGAAAAACTAGCCAATCAAGGAAACTAGAGCCGGAACCGTAAACAATTTGCTACAACTGCTTTTCCACCCCATGCTTAAGGATCCGGAATAAGTGATGATCAATCGGGACATTGACGACTTTGACGACAACAGCGAGATTATAACGAAAAAAAAAACAAGTTTCTCAGTCGCGTCTCCAAACGGATTGTCGACAATGGTTTTCTCTCAAAGACGGTTTGGCACCAGTTGAACTCCAAACAAAGAAAGGAAACAGATCGACGGACGGAAAATGTCGGTAAATGGCAAAGAATCCGGAGATGGGAGAAAAACGAGCCAATTAAGGAAACTAGAGCCAGAATGATGAACCATTTCGGAGAACTGCTTTTTCACCCCATGCTGACGATCCGGAATAAGTGATGATCAATCGGGACATTGACGACTTTGACGACAACAGCGAGATTATAACGAAAAAAGAAAACAAGTTTCTTAGTCGCGTCTCCAAACGGATTGTCGACAATGGTTTTCTCTCAAAGACGGTTTGGCACCAGTTGAACACCAAACAAAGAAAGGAAACAGATCGACGGACGGAAAATGTCGGAAAATGGCAAAGAATCCGGAGATGGGAGAAAAACGAGCCAATCAAGGAAACTAGAGCCATAATCGTGAACAATTTGCCAGAACTGCTTTTTCACCCCATGCTTGAGGATCCGGAATAAGTGATGATCAATCGGGACATTGACGACTTTGACGACAACAGCGAGATTATAACGAAAAAAAAAAATCAAGTTTCTCAGTCGCGTCTTCGAACGGACTTTCGATAAGGGTTTTCTCTCAAAGCCAGTTAGCTTCCTCGGAGTTGGGCGAAGGAGAAGCGAAAACCTTTCACGATTCGTCCGACAGGCTACATTTCCCGAGCGCCGCAAGGGACCCGAAGGATGCTGTTGCAACTGGGTCGCTAGTAATTATTCGAGTTATTCACTCAGCGGACAAACTACGCCGGGCGGAGTTGGGGCGGATGGAAAAGAAGCGAGGATCTTCGCGCAAGATGGCGGATCGCCGGTCGGCGAGGACCACAAATCACGTGACCCATTGCCGCTGCATGCACCGTCTCACCCTCCGGCAAAGTATCATCTCGACGACGTCGTACCACTCGTTTGGCAACGAAAACTCTGATTCGAATTCCTCTGCGCTGATAAAAAAATACGGTTGAATCGACTAAGATTCGGGCAGGGACGTTCAACTAAATATTTTGTTGGGACAGCTAAAAAATTGCTTGGTTCAATAATTTGTTGGGTGATTTAACAAAAAATTTTTTGAGTCGCTAAAATATTTCGTTCGGCCAACAAAATATTTATTCGAACGTCCCTGCCCGAATCTTAGTTGATTCGACTGTACTTTTTTATCAGTGTGGCGCGGTAGATCCGAAGAATAAAAGACGAGGCTGATGTCCTCCGTCCGACGATTACGAACGTCGATAACCGCACTGAAAAAAATGCTTGGTCGGGTCACCCAACTATTTATCAGCAGATCAATATTTTGTATCGATTGTTTATCAATATTTTTGGTAACCCGTGCCGTTGGTCCAACCGAGTCGCTCGGTCGTGACACGTCAGTAAATTATTGAAGCGAGCGAGTGAATGGCTGATCCAACAATTTCCCCGGCAGTCGACCTCGCCAACAAATTCAACTCGACTCAACCGATTGATCGTCCGGCGCTCAGAGCACTGAGACAACTGGTTGGGTCAGCAATTTTTTTGTCGGTCCAACTGATCCGTTTTTTCCGTGTTCTCCGCCACATTCCACCGGTTGCAAAGCGGACGAGTCGAATTCCGCTGGCGCGGTAGATCCGAAGAATAAAAGACGAGGCTGATCTCCTCCGTCCGACGATTATGAACGTCGATAACCGCACTGAAAAAAATGCTTGGTCGGGTCACCTGACTATTTATCAGCAGATCAATATTTTGTATCGATTGTTTATCAATATTTTTGGTAACCCGTGCCGTTGAAGCGAGCGAGCGAATGGCTGATCCAACAATTTCCCCGGCAGTCGACCCCGCCAACAAATTCAACTCGACTCAACCGATTGATCGTCCGGCGCTCAGAGCACTGAGACAACTGGTTG
This sequence comes from Amblyteles armatorius, assembly GCA_933228735.2. NCBI lineage: Eukaryota > Metazoa > Arthropoda > Insecta > Hymenoptera > Ichneumonidae > Amblyteles > Amblyteles armatorius. The sequence continues at coordinate 3,845,498 of OW121697.1, forward strand.
GGTCGGCAATTTTTTTTTCTCGGTCCAACTGATCCGTTTTTTCCGTGTTCTCCGCCGCATTCCACCGGTTGCAAAGCGGACGAGTCGAATTCCTCTGGCGCGGTAGATCCGAAGAATAAAAGACGAGGCTGATCTCCTCCGTCCGACGATTACGAACGTCGATAACCGCACTGAAAAAAATGCTTGGTCGGGTCACCCAACTATTTATCAGCAGATCAATATTTTGTATCGATTGTTTATCAATATTTTTGGTAACCCGTGCCGTTGGTCCAACCAAGTCGCTCGGTCGTGACACGTCAGTAAATTATTGAAGCGAGCGAGTGAATGGCTGATCCAACAATTTCCCCGGCAGTCGACCCCGCTAACAAATCCAACTCGACTCAACCGATTGATCGTCCGGCGCTCAGAGCACTGAGACAACTGGTTGGGTCGGCAATTTTTTTTGTCGGTCCAACCGATCCGTTTTTTCCGTGTTCTCCGCCGCATTCCACCGGTTGCAAAGCGGACGAGTCTCCGTGGGCTTTTCGTTCGTACGACGCGACGAGAATCTACACGGATCTTTTCTAAGGAGCGGCGAAAGAAAGCGGCATCGTTGCTGCCGATGGCACCGACGCAACGATCGCTCGATCCCTACAGACGGCAGGCTCGCTTACTCGGTCGCGTTCCCCACGTGACTCGGCTGACTCGCAATTCCGCGAGCCGTCCCCGGCGTGGCGTGTCGTTCGCGATGGCATAACTCGATTCGAGCGAGCCCCGGATCGAGCGATTCCGAATAGCGAGGGAGAGACGGTCGTGCATCGCTGGGACATCCGATGGGAACGCCGTCGCGAAATTTAGGGCGAAAAATAATGGCGGCCGGAAACGATGAATCTTTCCGTCGCCCCTGTCGCGGTTTCCCTCCACAGCCGCGGCAGAAACGTGCGCACGTATCGTCCGGTTTCTCCAAATTTTTTTTTCCGTCGTTGTGTCTGGTCGAAACGTTTTAATGAATATCCGGTTTTCCGCTCATGGTCTTCGCCACCTACGAGACGCAGTCAAAGGAAAAGGCGCTCGTCGGACGCTTCGATGCGATACCGTTGGAACGAGGAGTGGAAAAATGAAAACGAGCGAGACGAAAAGGCACGGAGCGAAAGACGAGCGACGGCGAGCCGATCGTCAAAGGCGGCGAAAAGCCGGACGGGGACGAGGCGAGAGAAGATTTTTCTTTCCGGCGCGAGCCCGGGACAAAGGGGTCGCCGGCGATCTCTCACCGTGCAACCTCGCTCTTGTGTATTCGCACACCGAGAGAACCGAGTGGTGAGCACAACTGCGTAAGCTCACTGACGTTGTGTGTGGAAACATCTTCGGGCGTTTTGAGATCGATTGGGAATTCCCAGGTTCTGACTGTTAAAGTTCGACCCTGAGACTCGGGGTCAAATTTCAAAATAGTGCCTAAATCCCTCGAGGATTTATTCCCAGGTCGTAACTATTCAAAGTTTCCCTGAAACCCCAGCTGGGTCCGATTGTTCGAAATTCCTCCACGTCGGTTTTCCCAGGAACCATCCCAGGTCGTAACTATACAAAGTTCCCCTAGAACCCCACCTGGGTCTGATTATTCGAAATCCCTCCACGTCGGTCTTCCCAGGAACCATCCCAGGTCGTAACTGTACAAAGTTCCCCTGAAAACCCGACCTGGGTCTGATTATTCAAAATCGAATAGGGTCAAATTTTTAAATGGGGCCAAAATCCCTCGAGGATTTATTCCCAGGTCGCAACTATTCAAAGTCCCCCTAAAACCCCAGCTGGGTCTGATTATTCGAAATCCCTCCACGTCGGTCTTCCCAGGAACCATCCCAGGTCGTAACTGTACAAAGTTCCCCTGAAAACCCGACCTGGGTCTGATTATTCAAAATCAAATAGGGTCAAATTTTTAAATGGGGCCAAAATCCCTCAAGGATTTATTCCCAGGTCGTAACTATTCAAAGTTTCCCTAAAACCCCAGCTGGGTCCGATTATTCGAAATTCCTCCACGTCGGTTTTCCCAGGAACCATCCCAAGTCGTAACTATTCAAAGTCCCCCTAAAACCCCACCTGGGTCCGATCGTTCGAAATCCCTCCACATCGTTCTTCCCAGGAACCATCCCAGGTCGTAACCATCGAAACTCCCCCTAAAACCCCACCTGGGTCTGATTACCGCAAGTCTCCGACATCAGCCATCCTAAGAACCATCCTCGACTCTCGTCGCTCCGAATCCCTCCCAGATCAAAGTCTCCCCAGGGAAGCTCACCTTTATTCAAGGACCCTTTTCACTCAGCAGCCCCACCAAAGATCCTCCCAAATTAAAAACGTCTCTCCCGACCGAGTCAGCCACGCAACGCTGCCGAGACTCGAAACTCGTCTCGCCATCGGTGGAAAACTTTGTCCGTCGATGCACATTGCAGAATCATCGAGGAGTCCGTCAGGAGTCTTTAAAGCCCAGGATCGTAGATTATCGAGGTCGGAGAGAGTGGAACACGGTGCTTAACGTTCGTCCCAGCCAGTGCACTCGGGGAAGAGATATCGACAGGTTGCGAGAGCCAATCTCATTCTTCTGTGACTCTCCCCCCCCCCCCTCCCCCCCCCCCCCCCCGCCCCTCCTGCTCTATCTCTCTCGCGACAATAGCGGAGCTCTCATCGTGAATACGAATGAGGTCCTGGTCGATCGGGGCTGGAAGCTCTAATTGAGAAAGTTCCCTCTCCCGACGAAAGCCCGCCCGTTTTCGGGCTGGGGTCTCGCCGTTGACTCGATGGAGATAGCCCGAAGTCTGTCGCCTGCCCTTCCTGGGTCTTCCCTACCGCCGCCACCGCTCCGTTCAGACTACCAGCTTCCCTTCCCCCCCCCCCCCCCCCCTCTCCGACTCCCGCACAGTGTCTGCTTCGGTTCTCTCTCGTCTCCGTCCCCGTGTCGCCGTTTCCCCATTTGTCCGGTCTCCGACGGTCCTTCGGTCTCTCTCGTGCCGATCCCTTTGTATCCAGGCTCGGCTTCCCGCCCTGCGACCTCACTCGCTCTGCCCCCCCCCTCTCCCCCCTCCTTCTGGGGAACGATCCAGCCACGTGATTAAGGCTACTTCCTTCGAGAGTTGGATAATAATGACTCGCGATGTAGATATTCCCGTCGGAGCTTGGTCCGATCTTTCCACTGGTAATACAAGGGTAGAGAGAGGCGGGGCGGGGCGGGAGGGGGGGGGGGGATATAAGCTGCGTCAGAATTGTACGTGTGATACGGGACTAATGAGAGTGTCACGACTCGGAGAACCGCGCGTGTGTCCTGGGTGTAGCGAGAGGAAAATCTACGGTTCTAAACAGGAAACGTTCCTCGCCACGAATTCGGATCACGATCGTAAATCCTGATGACCTTGATTAAGTGAATCGATCCCTTTCGACTGATTGGATCTGGCCTCGGCGCGGCGAGACCGGAAATTAAGTCACTCGATCAGCGCTCGCTCGTTTCAAGCCCGCTCTCTCCGTGTCTCTCTTTGTGTGCGCATATGTATGCGCGTGTGTGTCGCGTCGCGAGCTTTATTCTGCAACAGGAGATCGATGGATTCTCGGGTGTATGCATGTGAGCGTGAGTTTTCTCTTAGTTGCTTCGTTGCTCTTAGCTGTTTGGTTGCTCGGTTGCTCAGCTATCATTCGCTCAATCGATCAGTCAGCTCGTTCGATCGGTCGGCTCGTTCGATCGGTCGGCTCGTTCGATCGGTAAGCTCGTTCGATCGGTAAGCTCGTTCGATCGGTAAGCTCGTTCGATCGGTAAGCTCGTTCGATCGGTAAGCTCGTTCGATCGGTAAGCTCGTTCGATCGGTAAGCTCGTTCGATCGGTAAGCTCGTTCGATCGGTAAGCTCGTTCGATCGGTAAGCTCGTTCGATCGGTAAGCTCGTTCGATCGGTAAGCTCGTTCGATCGGTAAGCTCGTTCGATCGGTCCGCTCGTTCGATCGGTCCGCTCGTTCGATCGGTCGCCTCGTTCGATCAGTCGTCTCAATTAATCAGTAGATTCGTTGCTTAATTTAATTGCCATAAAATTATGAAGTAGTAGCGAAACTTATGTGTGCTTACCGGTGGAACGTAGGAAATGTTGACAGGATAGCAGAACCAGTAGGATTGACGCGTCCATGACGTTGAGCCCTATTCTTTCATATTTTCATCGTCCCTTACGCCTCAGCTTCTTCTACACGGTTCTGAAATACGAAAAAATAAAAACACAAAATTTAAATGTTACAATAAAGCAATGATTTTTGGTATTTCGAAACAGCGATATCTCGGCTTCCCGGTGCGACTGATCGACTCTCCAGCCTTGAACTCGTAGCTCCGTAATCGTCTCCCGAATAATTAGCAACTTTTCATTTTTTTTTTTTCGGCATTATGTCACTTCCGGATCGAAAGCGAGATTTTCAAACCGGACATAACAGAGATTTTTTTTATTATTAAAACAATCATTCAGTCGAATGAGGTAACTCCTGTAGGTGCACGTAAATACAAATTTATTTCGAACAGATAAAAAAAAAACATTCCATTCGAATAAACAGAATTCTAACGCATGGATTTATTAAAATGTAATAAACCAATTATCTGGGTTGCATGGTCGTCTTAATTCCGTAAGTTCCAACTTATCCGGTCGGAAACTGTACCGTGCGCCAGCTCCGCCGTTTATCTTACATTTCTCGTCATCTCCGTCTCACGGTCCAAGTATTTTCCTGGTCGTCTTTCATATTTCAGGGCCTTGCTCCCGTTATTTATTCAAGCCTTGCGTTATTCCTTTCTCCCGACGGTGTTTTAGCGAAGAAAAAAAAAAAGAAGCCTCGCATCGCGGCCCGTGGCGAGGGAATAAAAGATTTACTTGACGCCCGCCTTATAAAAAAGTCACTCCGGAGTCACCAGCGGGCTGGAATGGCATGACGAGAGTCCTAAATCCGGAGCTAGAGACAGCTAAAGTGTTTCCCCCACTCCCTTCCGCAACCAGTCCGACCCTGTTCCGGTTTACGACCGTACTAGCACGGAAGCTCAAGGAATCCGTCTTGGCGAATGCCCTTTGGCGCTTTTATATGTTTCGTCTGACGGAGCGCATCGCCGAAGCTACTTGTCTTCTTTTCCGCTATTGTCGCTCTATCGTACCGCTGTACCGGTCTTGATTTTTACCATGACCAGCGGCATTGCGCAGCCGAAGTGTGACAACTACTTGTCCACAAACCTGCGCACACTCGAAAAAATGCTTGGTTGGGTCACCTAACTGTTTATCAGTTGGGTATAAATTGGTTGCTATAACGATCTGTTTCGTTACAATAATGACCTCGATTTAGTTGAATCAACCGTTAACAGTTGGTTGACGCGAATAGTGAACACAACTGACTCGATGAGTTAGTGTAACTACTAAAATAGTATTCAGGATGGACAACGAATTTTATGGGCACTTTAACCAACTATAGTTGTTAGTGCGACCAGGCTCGGCGCGCGTGTCAGACAACCACACTCAAAAAAATGCTGGGTCGGGTCACCTGACTGTTTATCAGGTGGGTATAAATTGGTTACTGCAACGATCTGTTTCGATACAATAACGACCTAGAATCAGTTGAATCTACCACTTACAGTCAGTTGATGCTAATAGTGAACACAACTGACTCGATGAGTTAGTGTAACTACTAAAATAGTATTCAGGATGGACAACGAATTTTATGGGCACTTTAACTAACTATAGTTGTTGGTGCGACCACGCTCGGCGCGCGTGTCAGACAACCACACTCAAAAAAATGCTGGGTCGGGTCACCTGACTGTTTATCAGTTGGGTTTAAATTAGTAACTACAACGATCCCTTTTGTTACAATAACGACCTAGAATCAGTTGAATCTACCACTTACAGTCAGTTGATGCTAATAGTGAACACAACTGACTCGATAAGTTAGTGTAACTACTAAAATAGTATTCAGAATGGACAACGAATTTTATAGGCACTTTAACTAACTATAGTTGTTAGTGCCAGACACACGGAAAAAAATGTTTTTTTGGGTCACCCAACTATTTACTAGTTGGGTATAAATTAGTAACTACAACGATCCCTTTTGTTACAATAACGACCTAGAATCAGTTGAATCTACCACTTACAGTCAGTTGATGCTAATAGTGAACACAACTGACTCGATAAGTTAGTGTAACTACTAAAATAGTATTCAGGATGGACAACGAATTTTATAGGCACCCTAACTAACTATAGTTGTTAGTGCCAGGAACACGGAAAAAAATGTTTTTTTGGGTCACCCAACTATTTACTAGTTGGGTATAAATTAGTGACTACAACGATCCCTTTCGTTACAATGACGACCTAGAATTGTTGAATCTACCACTTACAGTCAGTTGATGCTAATAGTGAACACAACTAACTCGATAAGTCAGTGTAACTACTGAAATAGTATTCAGGATGGACAACGAATTTTATGGGCACTTTAACCAACTATAGTTGTTAGTGCCAGACACACGGAAAAAAATGTTTTTTTGGGTCACCCAACTATTTACTAGTTGGGTATAAATTAGTGACTACAACGATCCCTTTCGTTACAATAACGACCTAGAATTGTTGAATCTACCACTTACAGTCAGTTGATGCTAACAGTGAACACAACTAACTCGATAAGTTAGTGTAACTACTAAAATAGTATTCAGGATGGACAACGAATTTTATAGGCACCCTAACCAACTATAGTTGTCAGTGCCAGACACACGGAAAAAAATGTTTTTTTGGGTCACCCAACTATTTACTAGTTGGGTATAAATTAGTGACTACAACGATCCCTTTCGTTACAATAACGACCTAGAATTGTTGAATCTACCACTAACAGTTAGTTGACGCGATCAGTCAACACAACTACCTCAATTAGTCGGTCTAACTACTTATTAAATTATTTAAATTATTTTCTAAAACATTGGGCATTCGCGTCTCGAGTCGCCTGCGTTCCGTTCGCCACTCCCTCTTCCCCCCTCTTTCCGCACCACGTAGAACCACGCTCGAACACTATATCCAATTAAGTGCTCGTTCGTTAAATCGTACATAAATTTTAAACGATATACGACGGCGTTAAAACTGTCGATTTTTCTAATTTGTGAAAGGACCTGTGTCTAACTTTGTAATTTACGGTGCCATCGGAGCCGACGGGGGCTTATTAGATTCTGTCGGAGGGGTGCCCGGGCGCACCTATCTATCGTTTATCCCTTTCTCCCCGATACAGACCGCCATCCATTTCGCTAGCTTCTACTTTCGCGGGTTGGTGTGCTTTTCCGAAGCGTGAACGAGCTTTCGCTCCGCCACACCGGTATAATACATATGCATATATGCGAAACCGTATGTGTGCACGTGTGTGTGTGTGTGTGTGTGTGTGTGTGTGTGTGTGTGTGTGTGTGTGTGTGTGTGTGTGTGTGTGTGTGTGTGTGTGTGTGTGTGTGTGTGCGTGTGTGTGTGTGTGTGTGTGTGTGTGTGTGAGTGGATAGCATGCTTGCTGAACCGCGAAGGTATTAGGTCGAAGCCGAGGTAATCTTGGTGGGTATCGTGCGGCTCGGTGGAATATTTAACGGTGCTGTTGCTGCTTCGGCGCTGGGCAGCGTACAGTGTGCATGTACGAAGTGTGGTTTTGCATCGACACCGCCTGATTTATCTCCCACCGGCGTTGAATTATCGATCTATCGGCTTCCGCGCGATATCAATGATAATAGAAGTGAGTTAAAGGTCCGCCGGCAAACGAATTTGAAGGAATAACAGAGCAACGACCAAAATGGCGTACGATTGCTTCGATTGTAGGTCAACAGATCTTGAGTAGTTTTAGGATCAAGGGGTTTCTTCTTATACCGTCCAGTTGTCTGGTCCCGCTTGGTGGGGACTGATTTTTCTGAAGATTTTTACCAGCCCTATCGTAGGGCCCTATGAGCTTAGGCGCGCGATCCCAGGGCCCGATTTTTCCAAACCCTTGATTTATCTCCCACTGGCGTTGAATTATCGATCTATCGGCTTCCGCGCGATATCAATGATAATAGAAGTGAGTTAAAGGTCCGTCGGCAAACGACTTTAAAGGAATAACAAAGCAACGACCAAAATGGCGTACGATTGCTTCGACTGTAGGTCAACAGATCTTGAGTAGTTTTAGGATCAAGGGGGTTCTTCTTATACCATCCAGTTGTCCGGTCCCGCTTGATGGGGACTGATTTTTCTGAAGATTTTTACCAGCCCTATCGTAGGGCCCTACGAGCTTAGGCGCGCGATCCCAGGGCCCGATTTTTCCAAACCCTTGATTTATCTCCCACTGGCGTTGAATTATCGATCTATCGGCTTCTGTGCGATATTAATGATAATAGAAGTGAGTTAAAGGTCCGTCGGCAAACGAATTTGAAGGAATAACAGGGCAACGACCAAAATGGCGTACGATTGCTTCGATTGTAGGTCAACAGATCTTGAGTAGTTTTAGGATCAAGGGGGTTCTTCTTATACCATCCAGTTGTCCGGTCCCGCTTGATGAGGACGGATTTTTCTGAAGATTTTTACCAGCCCTATCGTAGGGCCCTATGAGCTTAGGCGCGCGATCCCAGGGCCCGATTTTTCCAAACCCTTGATTTATCTCCCACTGGCGTTGAATTATCGATCTATCGGCTTCCGCGCGATATCAATGATAATAGAAGTGAGTTAAAGGTCCGTCGGCAAACGACTTTGAAGGAATAACAAAGAAACGACCAAAATGGCGTACAATTGCTTCGATTGTAGGTCAACAGATCTTGAGTAGTTTTAGGATCAAGGGGGTTCTTCTTATACCATCCAGTTGTCTGGTCCCGCTCGATGGGGACTGATTTTTCTGAAGATTTTTACCAGCCCTATCGTAGGGCCCTACGAGCTTAGGCGCGCGATCCCAGGGCCCGATTTTTCCAAACCCTTGATTTATCTCCCACTGGCGTTGAATTATCGATCTATCGGCTTCCGCGCGATATCAATGATAATAGAAGTGAGTTAAAGGTCCGTCGGCAAACGACTTTAAAGGAATAACAGAGCAACGACCAAAATGGCGTACGATTGCTTCGATTGTAGGTCAACAGATCTTGAGTAGTTTTAGGATCAAGGGGGTTCTTCTTATACCATCCAGTTGTCTGGTCCCGCTTGATGGGGACTGATTTATCTGAAGATTTTTACCAGCCCTATCGTAGGGCCCTATGAGCTTAGGCGCGCGATCCCAGGGCCTGATTTTTCCAAACCCTCAGAAGACGCCTACCAGGCTCTAAGTATTCTTTGTTCCCCTGGGAATCCAAATGCCAGGTGTCTGGTATTCTGTCTTCTGGTCGTCCAGGCTTCCGTTTGTTTCGCTCGTAGGTCTTGATTTTTCTGAATGCCCCTAGGCAGACCTATTCCTGGCCCTGACTTTTCTGAGTCCTCCCCTAGAAAATCTCTCCCAGGCTCGAATTATCTTACGTACCTGTAAGAACTCCATCCTGGACCCTGATTTTTACTCCCCCTACGGTCCTCGACCCGGTCCCTAGTTTTTTTTTTTTCGTCCCCGATGGGCCGAAACGCCTTTCAAGGGCACTCGACCTTTTATTCGAAAACTTCTTCGACGGAACTTCTGAGTGAGATTTATCCTTAAAAAGCGTTGTGGTTCCCTGGTAGGACTCGGAAAAATTAGGCCCGGAAGAAGACGCGTTGGGAGCTCATTGAATCCAAAACGCCAAGACGTTGAAACGAAGCGAAACCTATCCGGCTCAACCGCTAAGTTGATATCGCAATCCTGGAACGAAAGCTCCTTAAATTCCAATTAAATCGCGCCCCGGGTAGACATCGAGCCGGAACCGCAACTCGGTTTGTTTGGTTTTGACGCCACGTCGGGAAACACCGGCGATCGATGCGACTCAACGACACTCGATTAACAGCCAGCGACAGGCGTTCGGGCATCGATCGACTAATCGGCCCGGAGCATTCGAAGGGCGCAGTTGTTACGTAAACTTTGCGGAACTGCATCGGGGTTTGTGCAACGGCACGGGACGGGAAACTTGTCGGGTGCTCGCTCGAACGAAAGTTTCAACTGCCGTGCACCTCCGTCGGGCTTTCTCTCTTTCCCTCGATTCCCGCACACGCACGCGCGCACACAAAATCTTCGCTGCGATCAGCAGTCACGAAGTTTCGACCGGGAAGAGTTGTCGGAAATGTCGCAAGTCATCGCTGAGACGCGCGACCGACGTGCCGGGAGATTGAAAAGTTCCATTTCACACCGCCGTTCCAACCCAACCCAAAAACGCGGTACCGGGAACTCCAATTAAGATGTCGCACATGTGCGATAATTTTTTATTTTCCAATGAGTCTTCTAGTCATCGTTCCTAGAAGACTCCGGTTTTAAACCGGCCTTGTTTGTAAATAAGGCCCGACTAAAATAAATAAATGAATAAGGAGCAACTTTCCTACGGTTTTGGAATATTCGGAGAGGTTCACAGAATCGGCATGCACACTCTTTCGACGCATGCGAGATCCAGAATTTTTTACATCCAACAGAGCGGATGCTGTAGACATTTCGGCGGCCGTGTTGGTTCTCGCGACAGTTCAAAATATTCGATTTTCTTTGATCTTCCGTTTGTGCTGTTAAGACGGTCCCGTAAGATTCGAAGCATACGCGTCGCATAGTAACGACGAATAGTGAAAACTAAGGAATCGCATATGTTCGTCGGTAAAACAGGAAGATTCATGGTAAGTTTTCAATCGAAATTCGACTGCACACCAAAGCGTTTGTGTCAATCTCATAATCCTGCGTGATTTGACGCACATGTGTAGCATATTAACAACGCCAAGTCGGAGCCGAAAAATTGTCTAGCTCCGTCGGTAAAACAGGTAAAAGCAAGTAAAAAAAAAATGAAAAAACAAAAACACCTCCAGCAGCCCCTCAAAATGAAACCAAAACCTGGTCACATCACCGATTACCGCACGCCTCGGATTCTTCGTCTCCATGTCCCCACATCGACCATCACGAGGTCCGCGCCAGGACGGGAGCAACAACGCTGAGTCGTCGCTGAAAAATTGTCTAGCTCCGTCGGTAAAACAGGTAAAAGCAAGTAAAAAAAAAAATGAAAAAACAAAAACACCTCCAGCAGCCCCTCAAAATGAAACCAAAACGTGGTCACATCACCGATTACCGCACGCCTCGGATTCCACGTCTCCATGTCCCCACATCGAACATCACGAGGTCCCGCGCCAGGACGGGAGCAACAACGCTGAGTCGTCGCTGAAAAATTATTCAGCTCCGTCGGTAAAACAGGTAAAAGCAAGTAAAAAAAAAATGAAAAAACAAAAACACCTCCAGCAGCCCCTCAAAATGAAACCAAAACGTGGTCACATCACCGATTACCGCACGCCTCGGATTCCACGTCTCCATGTCCCTACATCGAACATCACGAGGTCCGCGCCAGGACGAGAGCAACAACGCTAAATCGTCGCTGAAAAATTATTCAGCTCCGTCGGTAAAACAGGTAAAAGCAAGTAAAAAAAAATGAAAAAACAAAAATACCTCCAGCAGCCCCCCAGAATGAAACCAAAACCTGGTCACATCACCGATTACCGCACGCCTCGGATTCCACGTCTCCGTGTCCCCACATCGACCATCCCGAGGTCCCGCGCTGTTACAACAATGAGCGATATTACATTGTGGACTCGGGATAATAGGTTCGGCCGTTCCAGTGTCGGTGCGGGTCGTGCAGGTCGTGCAGTCGGTCCATCCCGCTACCGCTCCGGTGCGACCGCCGTTGAATCAGCGATGTATACTCGCCCTCGTTGCCCGGACCCTAGGCCGGCTTTGGCGAGAATCAACGGCGGGGTTTACAGTGACTGCGGCGGCACAGATCGTACCGGTAAGCACGCCGGGGCGGGCGGGCGGAGAGACCGGAGCCAGATCGGCTTGTTTGGATTACGCGAATGAACACGAGTCTGCTTCCAAACAGCCCGAACCCTCCGATCGCGAGATTACGTACCCGGAATCGGTGCGGCCCTCCATGGGAAAACACGTCCGTCCATTCGTTCGGCGGCGTCGTCGTGACGTTCCTCGCGGAGACGAACACGGTCACCGACCGCCGGTTTCCCGGAGAAACCCGCGGCCTCGATCTCCGGTCCTGTCTCTCCGGCCCGATTACTCGGTACTTGTCCCATTTGCGCCGGAATTCCGCGCGAGATTGAGAGACGGCGAGCGCCCGACGCGTCCGGAACGGGAGCAACGTTGGTCGACCGTCAGGGCTGCGCGCACCGTCCCGACAGCGAGGCTCCTACACGGAATCGGGATGCGCTCCGCTCACGAGAATAAACGTATCCGCTTGTTGGCTGAAGAGGCAACGGACGTTGATTCGATGGGAACCCGCCGTCGAGCTTTCGCCGTTCGAACGACCTTTCTGAACGATGAATAAGAACTTCCGGTGTCGCGAGTGGTCGAACGATCGGGGAGAAAAGGCGAATGTTTTCCGGGAGATCGGGAACGAGTGCGCTGGCTGGAACATATGCATTGTACAGCTTGCGAAGAGCTTAGCCCCCCCCCTTCCCCCCCCCCTCCCCGCCGTCGCGAGGGCAAGGATCGGCAGGCTCCCGCGCTTATTTTTATCGCCCAAACGTACCGATCCGCGCTTGGTGTACACAGCGTTGCGAACACATTCGCAACGGCCGAGTTGAGCCGTCCGTGCGAGCGTTTTCGGTACCGCTGACTGTTTCTACGCTCTTCCGGCTGCATTATAGATCGAGCGAAATCCGGCCGGCCGAGCCGAACGGAAGGAACTGTACGGAGAGACGGACGAAGATAAAAAGGCTGAAACGTGGGGAGATTGAAACGCGGAAGCGATAGCCGGTGCCCCGATGCGTAAAATACCACTCTTCGAATCGGATGGAGTGCACGTACCGATCCGTAAATCCCGATCTACGGAATAACGGCTGCGTAAACGCTGCGATAGCTAGTCCCGGATCGAAATCCTCCGTGTTTGCACTCGGAGGAACGAATGGAAGGGGGTTTTATAGCGACGGAACGGAAAGTCGACATGGCAGAGGGACGGATTCGGAAGTAAGGGGTTGAATGGGGTTCCCGATGAATAAAGGACGGTTGGATCTGTGCAGAACTCTAAAAAGACCCTGACGAGGACCCTAAGAAGGACCCTAACAAGGACCCTAACAAGGACCATAACAAGGACCCTACCAAAGACCCTAACAAGGACCCTAACAAGGACCCTAACAAGGACCCTAACAAGGACCCTAACAAAGACCCTAACAAGGACCCTGACAAGGACCCTGACAAGGACCCTGACAAGGACCCTAACAAGGACCCTAACAAGGACCCTGACAAGGACCCTGACAAGGACCCTGACAAGGACCCTGACAACGATCCTAACAACGACCCTAACAACGACCCTAACAACGACCCTAACAACGACCCTAACAACGACCCCAACAACGACCCTAACAACGACCCTAACAACGACCCTAACAACGACCCTAACAACGACCCTAACAAGGACCCTAACAAGGACCCTAACAAGGACCCTAACAAGGACCCTAACAAGGACCCTAACAAGGACCCTAACAAGGACCCTAACAAAGACCCTAAGAAGGACCCTAAGAACGACCCTAACAAGGACCCTAACAAGGACCCTAACAACGATCCTAACAACGACCCTAACAACGACCCTAACAACGACCCTAACAACGACCCTAACAACGACCCTAACAACGACCCTAACAACGACCCTAACAACGACCCTAACAACGACCCTAACAACGACCCTAACAAGGACCCTAACAACGACCCTAACAAGAACCCTAACAAGGACCCTAACGAAGTGCCGTCAAAGTCCTGATAAGGTCCCGGAAAGGCTGTGGCAAGATCTTGTCAAGAACCAGAAATCCTGGTAGAAATTTCAGAGCTTTGCATCGGGCCTTCATAGAGTCCGGAAGATTCCTGACAAGGGGTTGGCCAGGCCGTTCCAGGATCTTGTCAGGTCCCGATGTAACTCTCGAAAATTTTTACTAGGGCAAGGCTCAGAGAAGGTCCTAACAATGCTCTGGCAAGTCCCTGAGAAGGCTCCGACAAAACTTGACATCACTCGAGCTCAATTTTTCAAAATCAGACTAACCGCTACCACCGACTAGCGAGCATTCGCCCGTGTCGATATTCCTTCCTCCATTTATCGGCCGTCAATGGTCGATTAAGACTATTCGCGAAGGTAGGAAATGATTTTTTTTTCTCTCGTTGCGCGTTACACGAAACTCTCGCGACGCTTTCTCCAGCGGTACACATTCTTTTTGTCCCACCGTCATCATCCCCCTCAGGCCGCCCTTGTCTTATCGTCCGGACCGGTAAAACTTTTTCAATTTCCTCGATGGCCCTCGGCTTCGGCAATATCCGGGCATTACCGTGTTCCCCACTTGTTCCACTTCGAGATACAGCCACGATAAAGATTCTGCCCCGTCGGACGCTGAAAGTAAAATAAGAACGATCCGCGAACACAATCGTCATATAACCGATCAATGGCGGATGGGAATTCTCGATCTCCCTTTCATCTTCTCATTTAATAACTCTGCCGTTATACAATTTCGAGTGTAACCGCTCAAAGTGAATCTCTTCTCCTCGGGGAGAAGAGAGGAGACATCCTGACGCTCGTAACGAGGAACGGGATGAAAAGAATTAGTTGGCAAGGACAAGGAAAGATCCGACAATTTTGAAGTTCTTGGCGATCGGCGCGGTTGAAGGTTCGGTGTGTGCACTGTAAAAAATGTTATGAAATTTACAACACGTTTAACATACAAAGTTGTATTAAATATTCAACCTCGGTACATGAAATTAGAATTCATATACATTGTATTCGAATTTTTATTATTTAATTTTAAATGCGATACCTGTATATTAAAATTGTCGTACAGTAAAATTGTAATTTTCTTTGCTAATAACCCGTATAGAAAAATTGTAATTTTCAATAACATTGAAAATTAAGAAATCCGTATATGAAAATTATGTTATTGTTACAAAAATTATACGAATAACATTGTTTCTAATGTACCGGTAACGCAATATTCTTACATACGTGCGAATGAAATTTCGTATACTGTATATGCATAAAACTTCATATACATTTATGAATTTCCAAACAGAAATTTTCGTACAGTGTGCCGTTGTCACGACGAGAACTCTGCGCAGAGAAAAAAAAATCAATCGAGTCAACGAAATGTGCGCTCGCGGGGGGCGAAACAAATGTTCGGTCGATCGAACCAACAGGTCATCGATTCAAATTTTTTTCCACTCACCACAAGAATTATTCCGTTCGATCGACCAAATATTTGTTTCGCCACCCGCAAGCGCTCATTTCGTTGCCTCGATCGATTTTTTATCTGAGTCCGGGCGGTTTTCCGGTTCGTTCCCGCTCGGCGCCGGTCGGGTTCGACCCGGTGGCCGAAGAAAGCGATCGGCCAGGAGCCGCGGAGCGCCGACTCGGCGATCAGGGGGCAATTACGAGTCGGACTCTCCGGAGAGGCTTGCCGATCTCTCGCGATCGGCCGGCGACCGCTCCTTCCTTTCCCGTTCTCCCCGGCCCGACGATCCGACCGCGGTGGTTCCTTTTCCTCATCGTCCGTTCGACGTCGAAGCCCGTCGTTCGCGAGCCGGGGATCGCTAACTTCCGGGCGAAACTCGCGAATCGAAACCTCCGACGGCGTCGTCATTTGCGAACGGTTTTGACGGTCGTTCGGGCGAGCGCACGCTCCGATATCCGGAACGGAATTGCCGCAACGGTTATCGCTGAATGCCGTTTCTCCTCCCACCGGGCTGGATACAGATAAGAGGCAAGTTTTAACGACGTCGGGAGAGACCGGGCTTGAGAACGGGGCGAGCGGCCGACAGGTGGACGAACCGGGGAAACTGCCAATGCGCCGGCCAACCGGAACGCTTCCGTTCCTCCCGATCGACGGTTCGCCGGTCGTGCGTTTTATTCCGTCAGAATATCGGTGGAGTTGGAAAACGATCGTCGGAGCGACGTTGGAACAAAATCGAGGTAACCCGAAACACGGGACGAAACAGGTTGCGATTCGGTAAAAGTTTCTGAAACATCGTCTGCAACGTCACTTCCGGATTAAAACCGAGATCTTTGAACTGAACGTGACGTTTTTCTGTATGACGTCAGTTGCGGTCAACGACCCCAACATTTTGAAAATCGGTCCCGACGTTTTCACACGTCTGGCCCGGCACGAATCTAATGCAGAATCAGTACTGGGCCGATATTGGAATGGTCACACCTGCCCAATGCTGGCGCCAAGCCAGTAACGCGTGCCAGTGTTCAGCCACTGTTCAAAAACGGTAATAATAAACAGTGAAAGTACAATTGTGCTTTTTGAACATTGTACAGTGTTTGTCCATTCCTGTGCCAAATTCAAACTCAATAACTCCATATTTACTCAAATTATACCATTTTTAGTATAGTCTTGTTTAGATAGTCTTGTTCTCCTATATAGGCCGTGTCCAGGACCGGACCAGTTTTCCTATACACGCACTACGCGCTGTCCATCCAGTTTTCCTATACATGTATGTACGTTCCTATACATGTCTGCGCGTTGTCCATCCAGTTTTCCTATACGTGTATAGGAAAACTGGATGGACAACGCGTAGCGCGTGTATAGGAAAACTGGACCGGTCCTGGACACGGCCTGTACAGGAGAACAAGCGCCGGAGAGTACAAGTATTTCTCCAGCGCTTGTCCAGCTAGCCGAACCCAATCCAGGCGCACCCAACAAATTTCCACACGGGATTATCCCTAGATCGGAGTTCCTACCGCACAATTGTGATACGATGTACAACCGGATCGTTATCGTTTTCCTTCATCCGATGGTCTTCCCTCTTCACGTTGACCGCTTCCCTCCCACCTCCCGACCGATTCTCAAATCTCACTCCGGGAAGCCGTATCGATAATCCTCGTCGAGCGGCTTTTCGGCTTTATTTTTTTTTTGCTGAGCCCCCCGTTATCGATGTCCCTTATCCGCCCCGGTCCTCGGTTTTCACGGTCCCCGCCTCGCGGATCCAATTCCCGCGTCACCGAATTATGTATGAATTTTTATGTATTGTTCGGACGACGAAACGCAGATTTTTCCATCCCCGCGTCGGTCGAAACGCGAAACCGGTCGCAAAACTGCTCCCTAGTTACTTTGGCGCTGCCATCGCTGCGTTTGGACTTTTTACAACAACTCAGTGTCCACGAACGTCCCTAATTTTTGATCTGCCAATTTTCCGACCGCACCAACCGGCTTCTAATTTTAAGACAAGTACAAATAAAAATTGTTGATAACATAAAATTGTTGCACCAACGGGCTTTCTAGTTTTAACAAAAATTACAAATCAAAATTGTTGATAACACGGGAAATAAATGGACGAGTTTGTATATTCAAGCCTTGAGAAGCGAGCTTGTCACTCATTCGACAAAATTATTTTTACGAAACTTCGTATTCCAATTTTACTGAATAATTTTTTTCCACTGCGAGTCACGTCTGACGAAAGCGGATCTCTACCACTTGAACTCCCGTCACGTAGCCGGGCAGTACTTCGACGGGCTGAGCTACTTCGCAGACCCCTCCGTCGCGCCGACGGGTCAACGTGGACGTAAAACGGAAGCGTGGGTACGGAAGTCGCGCGCCGCACGATGCACAAAAGAGTTCGCGGTGGCGCGGGGCAAAACGAAGTCGCTGGGGAATAAAGGAACAGAGAAAGTCCGTTTGAGCCCGGAGGGATGAATTGACTGTTTGCAGTCGACTCATCCGACAAGGCGTCTTACGTGTCGCCACCGACGCACGTGCAACAGTTGACTGATTCGAGCCGTTGAACATTTTTGCTCGGCGCCCCCGAGCAAAACCTGCTCGGTCGGTCGCGTCACCCGGGTTTATAGGTGGACATTGCCGAAGTGCTCAACGAAACTCCGTTTCTGCTGGTCCGGTTTTGATGTTGCGAACTTCAACTCCAGTGTGAATGGTCGACGCGATCTGTGCTCGAAGTTTTGGAGGCTTTAAAGGAGGTTGCGTCAGGGCCGTGTGAGGTCATTTCCGGGATTTTTCAGGGCCTGATCTGAGGCTCTAAAAATTCTGCTCGTATTGGCTCGCATTGTGGGAAGACGTCATTCAGCTTGTGGGCACGGAAAGCTTGATCGTTAAAATTTGTGCCCCCCTCGGATTCCCTTCCAATCGGACACGCGATGGCTAACCAGCGTATGACGTAAATCGAGGTTCATTGGGATGGCGTCAGTTTCGATAAACCGATCGGTGATACTCTTTCTGCATCGGCGCTCATCGCGCCCTTGATGCGGTCTATCGCGACCATCGGGGCTGAAGTCCTCGATTGCTGAAGTCCTCAACCAAACTCTGTTTCTGCCGGTCCGGTATGAATGTTGCAAACTACAACTCCAGTAGAAATGGTCGCCGCGATCTGTGGTCCAAATTTTAGAGACTTCAAACGGGTCCCGTCAGGGCCGCATGAGGTCATTTCCGGTCTGTTTCAGTTCCTGATGTAAGACTTCGATACCGATCGATGGTCCTCTTTCTCCATCGGTCTTGTCACCCGGGTTTATAGGTAGACATTGCTGAACCCCTCAACCAAACTCTGTTCCTGCTGGTCTGGTTGGAATGATAGAAACTACAATCCCATGGGAATGGTCGCCGCGATCTGTGGTCCAAATTTTAGAGACTTCAATCGGGTCCCGTCAGGGCCGTACGAGGTCATTTCCGGTCTGCTCAGTTCCTGATCTAAGGCTCTAAAAATGCAACTCCTATTGGCTCGCCTTCCAGAAAGACGTCATTCAGCCTGTGGGCCCAGAAAGCCTGCTTAATCCGACAACGCTCCGAAGCTGCTACCAGGTAGCCATTCAGCTTGTGCTCACGAAAGGCTCGCTCGTTAAAATCTGCGGTCGCCGGTACATCGGTTGTTCGCTTCCTCGACCGGTCTCCGGTGTTCTTCGCCCGGGTGCACTCGTCGGATTCCTTTCCAATCGGACACGCGATGGCCAACCAGCGTGTGATACAACTCGATGTTCATCGGGCCGGAGGGCAGGTTCGATAAACCGATCGATTCTACTCTTTCTCGATCGGCGCTCATCGCGCCCTTGATGCGGTCCGTCGCGACCACCGGAGCTTACGGTAGTTTCCCACGGGCAACCGCTACCCCCCCCCCCCCCCCCCCTCCCCCCTCCCCTCTCCTGTTGGCTCTCAACCCCTACCGATCCATTGTGGGTAGGCTCAACGATTTTGCATGCACCTGTAATTCATCGATTGTCCGCCGGCCGCCATCAATACGCGGATCCGTTCCCAGATACGCGGATTCATTTCCGGACAGCAGCCCCGAGCAGGTCGTCCGGGCATTACGCTGTAAAAAATTGCTGTCTGAAAATTCATAAGTGTACACGAAGTTTTATGCATACAGAGTATATGAAATTTCATTCACGCGTATGTAAGAATATTGCGTTACCGGTATATTAAAAACAATATTGTTTGTGTAAGTTTTGTAATAATAATATTATTTTCGTATACGGATGTCTTAATTTTCAATGCCATAATCGGTAATTTTAGTATAGAGGTGTTGCATTTAAAATTTGATTATGAAAATTCGAGTACAACGTATATGAATTCTAATTTCATATACCGAGGTTGAGAATTTAATGTAACGTGTTGTACATTTCACATTTTTTACAGTGTAATGAAGTGCCTGATTATCGCGCGAGCGCGGGGCGAAAAGGAACGCCATTACCGATTCTTCGCGGCGAACGGGAAAAAAAAAAAATCGACTCATCTCGAATGCGGAACCGTAACTCGGTAGCTCGGGTTAATTGGATTCCGCGAACATTTCGCCATTTCCGAAAATTTGATTATTTGTCCGCGGAGTAAATCCCGAAGGCAAATGAGGGATCGACGGTCGCGATCGGCGTATTCCCACGCGATCCGGACCGGCGGGGCGGAGTTGCGCCTCGGTAAAAGTGGACGATCTACGATCCTTCAATTTCCGAGGCAGCTTCGACCTGCGCCGCCGGGCGGAGAGGCTGATTCGATTAACCCGTTCACCCCGCGGATATTCCGGTTATAATTGCTGGAAATTCGCGGTTTGC
Source organism: Amblyteles armatorius (assembly GCA_933228735.2). Lineage (NCBI taxonomy): Eukaryota > Metazoa > Arthropoda > Insecta > Hymenoptera > Ichneumonidae > Amblyteles > Amblyteles armatorius. The sequence goes on from OW121697.1 coordinate 3,865,606, forward strand.
GGACCGCGTCCAGTTCCACCGCTCACTTCCGCGACCACCCCGGGCACGGCTCGACCAGCCGGGCCAGGGCGGATATAATTGTCCGGTGACCTCGTTTCGGCACTTCCGAAATCGTTCGGCTAAAGGAATTATCGCTTCTGCTGATCGAAAGAAACCGGAAGCTGCCGGTCAGATTCGGCGAGCAAGCGTCGTCGGCGACTCAAAGGCGGACGTCGGGGTGGGAAGACGAGAACGAAGGGGTGGAGAGAATCGATCGGCGAAGGCCGAAAAAGAGTTACCGATCGGCATCGATCGCGGCCGTTTGGGGGCTTGCAGTGAAATTTTGAGAATTTTTTTTTTTTAATTTGGAAAATATTTTTTGATAGTTTGATAGTGTCGAGAATGTTCGGTTAAATTTTTGTGACGAGATTCAATGAGTTACTAAACCGGTCAGAGGCGTTATGTGCAAAGTGGCGGAGAAAGTTTCTACCGAAAAGATGAAAAGTACAATTTTCATGGTTTGCATTAGGGCCTTACGAGGCCTTGATGAGGTGTCGCCAGAACTGGCCAGTATTTTAAATGTTCGATGTATTTTGGGTGGTGTAAGTGCCTATTTTACGTACTCGAATACTTTTCTGTCAGACAGGCCAACCACAGATGGTTGGACTTTGACTTCGTTTCGTCAATCCGTGCGCACTGATTTTTACGAGGTATTTTAAAAAGTACTCGAACGCAGTACTCATAAATGTATTTTAAGTACAAAAACGTATTTTTTTATTTTAACTTCAAAACGTATTTTGAATTTTGAGTACAAAACGTATTTTGTATTTTAAGTACAAAACGAGTTTTGTATTTTAAGTCCTAAACGTGTTTTGTATTTTAAGTACTAAACGTGTTTTGAATTTCAAGTACAAAAACGTATTTTGTATTTTATATTGCGAGTATTTTCGGGTATTTTGCCGAGCTCTATGTCTTTCCAGGTACTTGCATTTTCCCCGTATCCTCCAGCGAAGGATTGGCTAAAGGCACTTGCATAGAAGGGTTCAGCAAAAAAAAAAAAAAAAAAAAAATCGCACAAGAAGAGATAGAGATTTTTTGGGATGAAAGGCGAAAAATCGTCTAGCGAAGTCGAGTCGATGCATGCCCTAAAGTTGGCAAAACCGGTGTATTTCTAACCTTTAGAGCAGTATGAGAAACGAAGAGCCTGAGTGAAAATGGATGAACCGTGCATTGTAACCACTTCTCGTTCGACGCTTCTTCTCCCGAGAAATTCGCAATCATAACTTAACCCTTCCAATTAGCGATGTCGGCCGCGCGACGGTAAAGAGCAATATTGTGGTTCGACCTACGGCGCAAGGTGGATAATTGAAAGTCCTTCGAGACTCCTGGACAACTATCGGCTAACCCTCTATGCGCAAATTCACCTTCGGCAATTGTAAACACACCGGCGACCAGGGCGGAGAGCTTTCCCCGAGGCGAAGAGATGGCTCATTAAGTGGTAAGCTTGTGGAATCGGGGACGTATTTGTGTGACATTCGTCGAGGCAGCTCGTCCAAATATCCCAGGTTCGGTAGGTCTGGATGGCGCAAAACCCGCCAATGCCGTTTACATAATTTTTCCTAACAAATTCAAGAAAATCAAATTCATCAAATCAAAAAAACAAGAAAATCAAACAAATTAAAAAAAGGCACTTTTCAGCTCTAGTGCGGGAAAAAAATACCATATTGAGTTTGTACGCATGCGCAGGTTTGGGGGTTGAAAATCGTCCTTGAAGCCCAAAATTGGCAAGAACGGCACTTTTTGTGAAAAAATTGTAGTTTTAAAAAAAATGGTCCGATCTTCAAAATTCAAACGCTATTTTAAAGAAGACACATCCTGCTGTTAGGAAAAAAATAGGCTCGTTGTATTCCGTTGAAAAAGTCTATTTATTTAGACATTTGAAAATTGGGAAATATCGAGAACTTGTAACGTGGGAAAAATCAATAAAAACGCAAATTTTGTGTTTTTTTTTTCATGTAAAAAAAGCAAATTTAAAAATCTGAAAAAATTCATGCGTATTCAGAAAAATAAACGAATCATTTTCGTGATAAAAAAAATTAGGTTGCCGGGTAATTTGTTAGACAATTAATTCTTTGTTCAATTTGTTAAGAACATTTTGGACTTTTTATCATGAAAAATTAATCTTTTCGGTACCTTTAATATGCATGCATTTTTTCAGATTTTCGTACCATCGAGAAGTAATTGCAATTTTATCTCATTTTTCTCGAACTCATGCGAAATGAATACCAAGCGACAGAACTACCTTAATCATGTATCACACATTCATACCCAAGCAGAAGTTAAATCCTGCTAAAAAAATTAGAAAATAACCAGCCGATTCAATGATGTCAAGACCGAACAGAGTTCTATTGAAATCCGATAATTTAATTAATTAATTCGTACATTCATTTTTATTACGTTTTATTTCATTACATTGAATAAATAAATTATTGAAGTCAAGTAATTTTTGATCGATTAAATATCATGTCCCATTATATTGATCGATTTTGTTAATAAAAATTTAGATATCGACATCGATACCACATTTCTTTATCCCCGAACGGAACACACACGCCTCTGGACGACGACCTCCCACCTTATTGGACAAGAGCGTCTTCTCGTCCCGATGCCCCGTTCGGAAAATCGACGCGACTCTACCGGGGAGTGTAAAGGAGAAACCGCGAAGAAAATCGGAGGTGAACCGTGAAAGCGGAAGGAAAAACGAACAAGCACCAGGGGGGGCGGGGGGGAGGGGGGGGGGGGGAGAGAGTTTCCCTCACCGCGGAGCTGCAATACGCCGTGTGTTATGCAAGACGCTGGGGAAGAAGCGGAAGAAGCCAAAAGGTACGTCCGTGCGGTTCGGGCCGGGGCGAGTCACGAGCGGCGGACCGAGCAGTCGTTCCGGCTCGGCCCCGGCATAGAAAGTAGAGGAGATACAGTCGGTGAGTAAAAAAAATAAAAAAAATAAAAATAAAGGGGGAAGAGAGGACTCGCCAGATGTGGAATCGTCGGGATCGCGTCGGGCCAGGGGCGGAAAAAGAGGGCGGCAGAGAAAGGGCGGAAGGATAAAGCGGGCATCCAGACAGGCGAACCGAAGGCTCGGACACGCGGCTTTTTATGAGTTTTTGAACGAGGAACTTTCCGAGGGGGGAGTCGCCGCGGCTGCGACGGTTCTCCGCTTCCTTTCTGTCGCGGACCATTTTTTTTCCCGTGGCGACGCTCGGTCGCCCCGGTCGGTTCGGGGCGCCGGGAAAGAAAATATCGGCTCCGCTAGGTGGGCGGAAAAGACGGGAAGCCGAAAAGGGAGATTCCTTCGTTCTTATACCGGGATCTCTGGATCTCCGGGGCTCGTCCGGAACAACTTCGGACCGAAGTAGGACGAGACGGATTTTTTTAGGTTTTTTCGCATCGGCTTTCGACTTGGTTTTGAATGAGCAATGAGACGAACGGGGTGGAAATTATGGACCGTAAGGGGATCGATGGCTTCTCTAGTTACACTGATTAGGCATTGGCGGGTTTGTTGTTTTGAATTGGGGCGGGTGGGGCAAAATGGACGACCCGAGAAAAAGGGACTGGTTTTGGCCATTTTTTTCTTTTAGGGGGTGTAAAGGTTGGGCCGAATGATTCGTTTGTTTTTCTGAATACGTATGAATTTTTTCAGACTTTTCAATTAGCTTTGATTTTTTAATTTTTTTATTTGGAAAAAATGTCTGAATAAACACAAAAATTTGAACTAATTGAAAAATCTGAAAAATTCACACGTGTTCAGAAAAATAAACGAATCATTTTCGTAGAAAAAAATGGTTGTTTTGCCGGGCAATTTGTTAAACAATTAATTTTTTGATAAATTTGTTAACAACATTTTGGAATTATTATTGTGCAAAATTAATCTCTTCGGTACCTTTAATCTGCATGAATTTTTTCAGATTCTTACATCATCGAGAAGTACTTGCAATATTCGCTTACTTTTCTCGAACTTATGCGAGATGAGCGGAAAGCGAAATAGCAACCTTAAAAACTTTGCAACACTTGTTTTGAGCAATATATTTAATTAACCTCGTAAATGAGATTCACGGCTGCTTGAACATTATCGTACGAATTAGTTACACGGATGATTCTGCAAGAGAATTAATTCGCCTATATAGTTGAATAAAAAATTCCACTTCACACAAGTAACATGCTTGTAGGCAATTAAATAGTATTTATTATAAAGAAATCTTTTATCTGTGGTGTACAACGTTCGAGCGCCGGCACGAGACCGCGCCAAGCCCGGGAGTCCGGCCAGCCCCGTGCCAGTGCTGGAACGTCCCTTCGGACCAAGCCCTGCCGCGACACCCTCGAACGATCCAAATTGGATCGGGAGATCTGAATAATGCTATATCGTCCGGGTGACGAGGGAAATATGCCCTCGATGAAATTGAACTCTGCGTGTGGAGAAATTTTTTTTAATAAAAAAAAAAAATTCATCGACGCCTAGAATGCCGATCGCCCCGGTGTTACAAGCTCGTCGATGGCACTTTGATCCGGGCCGAAAGCGTCGAAACCGAGGCACACTCGTCCGCGCGGTTCGCCGTCATCCGGACGATCTTCGGCTGCACTGCGGACGAATGTCCCGCGGCTGTGCGGGCGGGGAGGCGGATTCGAGGGTGTGAACAGATCGGGGGCCGGAACGCTGCGACATAGAGCGACGTTCGGCGCATCGGCCACACCGGTTACATCGGGCGAAGCGGGCGAGTCGCGGCGAAGCAGCAAATCGATTGTATTACAGGCACAGCGATGAATAATTTATTTCGCGGTTAAACGCGCTTTATTGCCGCTTAACATGGAATTAATTTAAATAGGTGTGTACATGTATATACGTGTGGGGGGTGGAGTGGGGCAAAACGAACCGTGGTGGGTGAGGCTGGCTCGTTCGGGGATGGAGTGTACATTTTTGGAAAGTTTTTTTTCGACGGGGCAATGTGGACCGGGCGCATTGGATGAAGGGGCAAAATGGCCCTATCGGTAAACTTCGTGAAGAGGGGAGAGATGGAGTGGAAACGTGGATCGAAATTGTTTCGATTCGGCGTAGAGAGAACAATTTCGAAAAGGTCAATTTTCTGCATGGATGAGGCAAAATACATCGGGAGCATCAGCTGCTGGGGCAAAATGAAACCAGCAAAAAGTACTTAAAGTGGGGAAAATTGCGCTGTGGGAAAATTGACGGATTCAGGGTCAAATTTTGAGACATTAGTTCGATCCTGAGTTCGATTCTGAATTCGATTTTGAATTTGATTTTGAGTTTGATCTTGAATTTGATTTCGAGTTTCATCTTGAATTTGATTTTGAGTTTGATTTTGAATTTGATTTCGAGTTTGATCTTGAATTTGATTTCGAGTTTGATCTAGAATTTGATTTCGAGTTTGATTTTGAATTTGATTTTGAGTTTCTTTAAACTAACTTATTAAAATTCGACCCTCAATCACTCCGCTTCCGCAGTAGGAGGGGGCAAGATGGACCGTCTTCTCCTTTTGACATGAGACTTTTTGTGTCTTACCAAAAAATGATAAAAAGTCATAACTTTGTCACGGGGTCCGTTTTGAACCACCTCAATGGCCATCGAGCACATTATCGGTCGATTCTGCCGCCGCTGCTCGGTGCAAGTGCATTTGCGGATGGTCATCGCGTTCGCTCCCTTTCCACCTTTACCCTCGCTCCGTCGCGCCCCGGTAATTTACCGTTTGCGCGGGCAAAGCCTCTCTCGTCGTTTCGAGCTCTCGACTCGCGGGCGAGAAACCGTGAGCGACCGGGCACATACATCGCCGGAGCATAAGCGGTGGAAGAGAGTTTCCCCACAACAGTTTAATTTAGAATTCAGATTTTATGGTAAAACGGTGGGAAACATTCTAGAGTCGAATTATACAGTGTATCCCTTGGGGAAAGTTGGCGCCGGCTTTTATTTCCTTACAGCGAGTCCCTCGCCACGAATTCTTACGGGCTTTTGGGTCGGTGAAGAAGGAAAAAAAGTTTTTTTTTTTTTTTACTGGGCCATCGTAACGGGAAACTGTCTTTATAGGGAAAAAGAGGTGAATATGGCCCACCCAATTAGCATGCCAATTATACATCGGAGAGTGGGGCAAAATGGACTCCGAAATGCAATTACATGTTTTACGACTTATGACTTACACATTTTTATTCCCAGATTGTAAACACGACTCCTTGCATGATCGGACCCGTGGAACACGAAAGGGGCAAAATGGACCACTTGAAAAAAAACTTTGCCATTCATGAAAACATTCTGATCGCAAGTGGAGAACATGAGTCCGTTTTGCCCCTGACCTATTGCGCCTAGAATGCGCGGTATTTTCACATCCCATTTCACCCCAGAGTCTCCGAGCCATCCGAAGCATTTCTCGAGAAAAAAAAAAAATTGTGTGTTCCATTTTGCCCCCACAATATTGCGCGCCTAGTACGCGCTTATTTTCACGTCCCATTTTACCCCAGTGTCTCCAAGCCATCCGATGCGTTATTCGAGAAAAAACAAATTTGAGTGTCCCATTTTGCCCCACACCATAGCGCGCCTAGTACGCGCTTATTTTCACGTCCCATTTTACCCCAGTGTCCCCGAGACATCCGATGCATTATTCGAAATAAAATTTGAGTGTCCCATTTTGCCCCTCCGCTACAGTTCGCCGCATCCCCGTCGTATCCCGCGTCTCCATTATCCCAGCTGACTAATTTTTTACACCTAAATGATAAACTCGAACGTTATCGCATAGTCGGCCGTGCCGCTCGACGACATAAAACCGGTGACTCGTCCGCGACTCGACAACTTTGCATCGTCTTTTTTACTCCGCACCAGCGATCCTCGCGGGCGCGAGTGTCTCTCCGTGCGCGGAGGAATTTCCGACGAGTTAGGCGTTCGATGGATCGGAAGAGGTAAATGGTGTATGTTGAGAAGCAATAAAGCCCCGTGCAAAACGAAATTCCTCCGGGTTACACGTTTGCAAAGCTTCCCTTCGCGATTTTCATTTTAACCCCCCTCCTCTTTATTCTCCCATCTTCGCTCTTTCTCGGTATATTTTTTGTTCGCTGTTTTTTTTTTTTTTTCGTTTTCCCTCACCTCGCTTCGCGCGAACATATACCGCATGACCGTGCAGGGAAACAACGGCGGGGGATACGAAATTTCCCTACGGACCGAGCCGCGATCACCTGGAGAACGTTCTGATGGGAAACGAAAGCTTCCCCGATTCTTATCGTTTCCCTTCCGACCCTGAGGAACATTCTTTTCCGCTTCGTCAGATCTCGGATCGGCAAAAATTCTCGATTCCTTCCCGATGTTACGTTTGAGTGCTAAAAAAAAATAAATGTTTCTGTGGTTGCCAGAAAGATGTATTGTTGTTTTGACTCCGCTTGCGAATCTCGCCGTTCCGCGTAGGATTGAATAAATAAAAATAACGTCAAAACGCTCGAGAATGCGTCATTTATTGTTCAAAGTTTGCGTCGGATTTAATTCTAAAAAATTAGAATTGAAGGTGAAATAAAAATGTATACATGTATATATATATATATATATATATATGTGTATATATATGTATATATATGGTCTGACCGCAGTCGAATCGTTCTTGAGTAATTAAATGTTTGTTTTTTCGGTCAACTTTTTTTCGCTACCAGTCTCGAATATAAAACGCCGAGTGATGTAAATAATTTGTCACGGTTACGCTCGAGTAAAAATAATTGCGTGGTCTCGCGGAACGATAAAAAAAAATGCGTTTTCGCACTACAAACGGGACAGTGAGGCAAAACTCAATTTTTCATACACCGAGTACGGGACGAGCGGGGCAAGAAGGCATCGCGGGGCAAAACGAACGGTCCTCACGAATTTAATCCGAGACGAAAAAAATCCCATCCGAAACGGTTGGCCCTGTTCCGTTTTGCCCCAAGGTTCTGTTTCGCCCCGCTCGCCCCTGCTCAGTCAAAGGCGGGGCAAAACGGATCACCACAACTTGTCGCCTCATGCAAAATCGTCAACCCTGGTCCGTTTTGCCCCAGCCTTCCATTTCACCCGGTAGCGTCCCTGCAGCCCGGAGCGGGGCAAAACGGACCAACAATACCTTTCCATAGTACACAAAAAAAATCGCATCCCAAACGCGCCTCACCGTTCTGTTTTGCCCCCTGTTCCATCTTACCCCACTCCCCCTGCCCTTCATGACTCTTCAGCCCGAAGCCGAGCAAAACGGACCGGCACTTCCTTTCCATGGTAGACAAAAAAAAATCCCATCCCCAACGCACCTCACCGTTCCGTTTTACCCCCTGTTTCATTTTACCCCACTCCATCTTCCCTCCCCATACCTCTCATGAATCTTCAGCCCGAAGCGGGACGAAACGAACCCCTTTCCGTACTACACAAAAAAAAATCCCATCCCAAACGCGCCTCACCGTTCCGTTTTGCCTCCCGTTCCATTTTGCCCCACTTTCCCCCCATGCCCCTCAGCGGTCCCCTTCGCCGGTGCGTACGGCCGCCTCTCTCGCTGTCACCGGTCCCCGTCCTCCCCGCTAATTAATTCCGTCACGCAACGACGCGCGCGCACTTTCGACGCGGGCCAAGAAAGGCAACGGGCTCGAAACTCACCAGGGGATCGCATCGTCCGGCGGTCGGCGCAATGTTCCCCCGTCGAGAATCGGCCCCCTCGATCTAGAAACGACGAGATCGATTACAGACGTCGGCGGAGATGCGTGAGTCGGTCACGGGATCCGTTTCGGCCGGTTCCCGTTTGCATTTTCGTCTCTCGAGCGTCATTTCCGGTCGGGCGTCGCGTGAGCACCGGCGAGGCTCTCTATCAAGCCCGCGATAAACAGGTATGCATCGGACAGCCGGCTTACCGTTGCCTGGGTCGATCAGCCGGCGCGGCGTTCTCCCGAACGATTTAATCCGCCGTCCGTCCGGCGATTCCGCTCGCTGGAATCATCGCCGCCCGATCGACGCACTTCGACCATTCGAGGGAACCTTTTTTTTTAACAAGGAGGGTTGTTGTGGTTTTTTTTTTTTTTTTTTTTTCACTCGGGAGAAACGCGGGAGAAACGCGAGAATCGGGATGGAGAGCCGCGTGCGCGAATGCTTCGCGTCGGGGGCGCCGACGGTGACTGGACGACCGAAGAACCCTCCTGGGTCTGGCGCGTGCGCTCCCCCACGAGCGCGAGCGGGCGAGACGCTCTCTCGACGCTGCTTCCACGGCTCCGATCGCCGCCGCACACTCTCCGAACGGCAGGTGGGAAATAAAGGCGGAAGAGAGAAGCCCGAAAAAAAGTTTGGTCGGAAAAAATTGTAAAAAAAAAAAATTACCTGCAAGAAAAGCCGGCCCGAAAAGAATTCGACAGGGAAATTACTGGAGAGATTGTTGCGTCGGTGAAGGGCGGAAGAGAAGAAGCCGAAAAAAGTTTTGTGAGGAAGAGGGTAAAAAAAAAATGTTGAGGAAAGACCACGAAAAACGTTCGAGAAAGAAGTCACAAAAAATATTGGCGGGTGGGTGAAAGGCGGAAGAGAAAACCCCGAAGAAAACTTCCGCATTTTTTAATTTTTTTATTTGTAAAAAATATCTGAATAAACACAAAAATTAAAACTAATTGAAAAATCTGAAAAAATTCATACGTATTCAGGAAAATAAACGAATCATTTTCATCGAAAAAAATGGTTGTTTTGCCGGGCAATTTGTTAAACAATTAATTTTTTGATTGATTTGTTAATAACATTTTGAAATTATTATTGTGCAAAATTAATCTCTTCGGTACCTTTAATCTGCGTGAATTTTTTCAGATTTTTATATCATCGAATTTTTCTCAAACTTATGCGAGATGAGCGGGAAGCGCCATAGCTACCTTAAGTTTTCACCGATCGGCTTCCGCCGATCGTTCCTCCATCCATTTTCCGTCATACCCGCGAGGACAGAGGACTCTCAATCGCCCGGAAATACGTAACTTCCGGTTTGCAAAATTTTATTTTTCGGAAGTCACGTCGTACCGGAAATACCCGACTTCCGGTTTGAAAACCTACTTTTCCTACCGGAAGTGACGACACACCGAAAATCCGTCACTTCCGGTTGAAAAAATCTCTTTCTAGACCGGAAGCGACGTGTTTCCGGTGTGGCGCCACTTAGGCTCGAAAACCAAGATTTTTCAAAGCGGAAGTGACGTTTTTCCCCCGTCACTTCAGGCCAAAAAAATGAGGTCTTCAAACCGGAAGTTAATGTCGCCGAAGTTCGCAACGTTCCAGCAACGAAATGACCTTGACTGTCGATCCAACCTGCTGCAGACGATCCGAATGTGGCGAGTTTCCGCCCTGTTTTTCTCGTCGCCTCGCTGCTGCTGGGAACCCGACAAATGGAAGACAATTCCGAACGATCACGTTACCGCAGCCCCCCGTCTCGTCCTCCATCGAATTAATTATCGATGCGCTGTTTCGGAGCCGATTGGCTGAGAGAAATATTAATAATTCGTATCTACTTTGGGAACGGTTCTCCGACGCAACGATGAAACCCCGAGGAGTGAACCATCGAAGAAAAAGACCCTAACGACCCCAGAGACGGATTACCCTGGCCCTCGACAGACGGATCCCGGTTACGCAACCGGGACACCGGGGCAGAATTCACGAACTTAGTTAAAGGGTGCCCCGGGCGACGTGGACGGATGGTGGAAAGACGCCGGTGAATGCCAACTGTGTCTGTTCCTTTCGTAGGAACGGGGCTACGGGAAAAACACTCCCTTTGGCAGACTGCGCCCGGATAAGGGGGAAACTCCACCCAGCGACGAGGATGGTGGAATGAGGGGCAAGAACGAAATCGGGTGAAACCCTGTGCCATGCTTCGCCGTTGCCACGGTGAAGCATCCTTCGGAAGGAAAGGACCCAGTCACGCTCGCTGATCAAACTCGCGACCCGAAAATATCTCCCTTTCGTACTACCGGTCGCTCTCCAATTGTTCTCCGAAAATCAGTCCGATCGGACTTGTCGGAGTGGTTGGACTCGTCAGAGTGGTCGGACTCGTCAGAGCGGTCAGACTTGTCAGACTTTTCACGGTGGTCAGACCCGTCAGAGTGGTCAGATTTGTCAGACTTTTCACACTGGTCAGACTTTTCAGAGTGGTCAGATTTGTCAGACTTTTCACACTGGTCAGACTTTTCAGAGTGGTCAGACTTTTCACACTGGTCAGACTTTTCAGAGTGGTCAGACTTTTCACACTGGTCAGACTTTTCAGAGTGGTCAGACTTTTCACACTGGTCGGACTTTTCAGAGTGGTCAGACTTTTCAGAGTGGTCAGAATGGTCAGAATGGTCAGAATGGTCAGAATGGTCAGAATGGTCAGAATGGTCAGAATAGTCAGAATGATCAGAATGATCAGAATGATCAGAATGATCAGAATGATCAGACTAGTCAGAATGGTAAGAATGGTAAGAATGGTCAGAATGGTCGGAATGATCAGAATGATCAGAATGATCAGATTGATCAGAATGATCAGAATGGTCAGAATGGTCAGAATGATCAGAATGATCAGAATGGTCAGAATGGTCAGAATACTCAGAATGGTCAGAATGGTCAGAATACTCAGAATGGTCAGAACGGTCAGAATACTCAGAATCCTCGGAATGGTCAGAACGGTCAGAACGGTGAGTCTCACAACGGTAGAAAGAGTCGCAGGAACCAAATCGAGCGGAGCCTCGCGCCGTTGCCACGGCGAAGCATCCTCCATGAGACGGCGACCCACCGAGGGTTGCGGCGACCCGAAAAGATCTCCCATTCCCCGTCCCCGTAGCCCTCACTTCTTCCCATCCCCGACGAGCATACGCGAGGCGCGAACGAAATAAATAAGAACGAAAACGAGGGGTTGGCCCGACGCGGGGCCGGCACGGGGAAATCGTCCCGGAGCCCGCACGCAGAGACCCGGAGGGAGGAAACGAGTGCGCCCCCCGGGAAGCCAGCGACGGAGGAAGGAGCGCGCGTCGGGGCGAAGAACGGGGCTCGCCCGGGTGGCCCCCGAGACGGAATGGAATTTCCGTCGGTCGGCACAGATAAACAGCTGCAATTTCGTTCGCACAACCGGGCGAAAGCCGCCGAAGCGTCGCGCGCGGGGCTGCCCAGGAATTTCCATCGCGATTTGCATCCACCCTCGTTCTTCTCTCCGACCCGGGAAGCTCGCTCGTCCGCCCCGGGTAACAGCCTTCCGCGCGCGATCCCGAACACGTCGTATTACTTCTCCCCGCTAACCGACCTTATCCCACACGTGAGCTCCTGTCTCTCGTCTCCGCCGCCTTCCCCCGCTGCTCCGGATTCTCCGGGCGCGCGACGACGTGACGGGAGCACGCGCCGGAGCCGACGGGCACGAGGACGGCACGTCGAGAACGAGGAACCGCGATCCGGAACTACCCGCGTCCGGGCACGAAATCGCATTCGCGATACATTCGGATCGCCCCCTTTTCGCCGCCTTCGGACTACTCGTCGTTCGGTTGACGAGGAAGCGGAGAAATCGGCGAGACACTCCCGCATCCGCGGCAATCGTTTCTCTCGGTAACTTTGGATTCTTATCGGGTGGGCGTCGGTCCGGCTGGTTGTTGCGGCCCGGCACCGGCGCTGGCCCGGCCCGGTATCGGGCCAGCGCTGCGGCGCAAGCGTCGGCCGGACTCAACCTACCCGGGCCAGCTTCCCAGCCGGGCCGTTTTGGCTTCCTCATAGAGGAAGCTGTAATCGGAAACACAATGAAAAGAGTTTTGAGGCAATTTTTTTTTATCCGATCCTCAGCGCCGATCACGAAACTGTAACTCGTTTCACTGTTCGCGCGGTGTTCGATTCGGAAACTGCTGGGAAAAAAATTGACGAAAAATGAAATTTTTTTTTCGAAATCACGTGAAACTTAAACGGTCGGATCAATTTTCCTGCTTCCAACCGTGAACATCCGTTCCCATCCGCGACGACCCGGCATCGTGTTTCGCCGGCGCCAGAGCCGTCGGCTACTGCAGAGAAGGTAGGGTCGGCCCGAAGCTCGTGGCACTTTCGCGGAGCGAAACACCGGCGAAATAGGCCGGTGTCCCGGAACGAATGTTCGTACACGGTAGGCTGGGGCTTTTCTCTCCTTCGCGACGCTCTCGGTGTGCGTGTCACCATATTCTTCCCGCGCAATACCGTCGCCCCTTACGCCGCGCCCGGCAAACAAGCGGGGTTCACGGGGCGACGAGATTTCCGAGGTTCGCGGCGTCTTGCAGGGCCATTCATTGCCGTTTGTACACACGAAGCCGCAAAACAGCCCGCGAGCCTCCGAAATAAACCTCGTCGTCCGTACAGCCAGCTTCCTCGCTTTCCGGAGCAAAAAAGATTGTGTTTTTTTTTACGGAAAAAAAAAAAAAAAAAAAAATTGCGTCATCGTCTCGCGACAGGCGAGTCACCGTCCCGTCGGCCGTCGACGATAGATCGAAGACGGCGACCGCGTATAACGGAACGAAAAAAAGTGGGGCAAAAAGAATCGCTTCGACGGACGTTGATTGCCGATAAATCGCAACAAAGCCACGACCCGGCGGCGAGCTGCGATGGGATGACGTTGTTGTGGGAGTGTGGGGCGAAATGGACCATTTTTGTGCGGGGCATAAAAAAAGAACAGTGTTGCGTGTTGAATGGAGGACACTGGTCCGTTTTGCCCCCTCCCCCCACATTGGCACGTAAAATCCATACGAACATGCTGTACAGAATGTACTCCGTCCTTGGATACAATACGTGCTGTAACATTTCCGTCGACGATCGATTCGCGTCTATGTCTGGCGGCGAAGCGTCACTTTCTCACCTCATCCGCGCGGTCATCATCGCGCCGTCCATCGATTCTCCTGGCACCCGCGGTTCACAAATAAACCGGCTACAAGGTACGCACCGAGCGAGCGCACACTCGCGGCTCACCCGCGCAAAACGGGGATGAGACGAAAACATTGATTACCCGTGGCGATGTGCGGATTTTTTTTTATCTTCGACGCCCGCGAGCGAAGGAATTTTTTTCCGGGCGAGCCGCGGACCGATCGTGTCGGTGACGATGGTTTTATTTTTTCTACATTTTTTTTTTTTTTTTTTTTTTTCGTCGACTCGACGAGTCGCGAGAACGCGAAGAAGCAAAGCGGCGATAATCCGGCGATAAAAGTCGGGGCAGAGTTACCTGGCCGACCGCCCGTCGTACCCGCTCGCTTCTCTGCACGGGAGGAGAGGAAAAAAAATTGACCGGCGTTAACCGACGTTTTCGCCTCTGTTCGCTGCGGGTGAATCCTGAAAACGGCCGGAAGCAGCGACGAGACAACGATGTCGCTTCGTTGCGTCGCGTTTCAAATTTTTTTCGAAGTCCTTTCGAAGGACCAAAAATTGCGGTGTGGACTTTTCTTGGGATCCGGCTACTGCAGCTCCTCCTCCTCCTCCTCCTCACCCTCACTTCTTCGTACCCGTCCTCCCACAGCCCTCTCATACCACGTACACCGCCTCGACACTTTGCTGCAGCACGTGGCCAGTTTTCCTGCTGCGTCAGAGCAAACGATACGGCTACTTGCCGCCGACGACAGACCGATCTGTAAGGACACTGCATTTTTCCGTATTCCACACACACACGCGCGCGCGCGCGCGCGCGCACACACACACACACACACACACACACACACACACACGCGCGCGCGCACAACCACCGGGCAGTGGGAACGACGACGATGGCGCGGAAAAATGAAAAACCGGACGTAAAGAGCGGAGACGAAAATTCATCCGAGCGCCGGACATCGGGAATCGACCGGTCAGAACTGACGAGCCGTGCGCGACTCTCGATCAACCGTAAACACGGTGTTCGCGTGTGTTTTCCCATCGCCCGCACATTTCGTTCGTTGCGCGTACGTTTCTTCCACCCCCTCCAGCGATTCGGCGTCGAGGGCGGAATCGAAGGGAACGAGGGGAAAAAAATAAAAAATCTACGCGCCGGCGGATGTTCGAGGAACGCGCGGGATGGTTTGCTTTTCATTTGTTTTTTTTTTTTTTTTTTTTCAGATGCAACGCTTACGGCCGAACGACACTGACCATAACTACTGGCAGAAACGCCGATCTCTCGCGTTCGAGCGATCCGCTTTCGGACCTTCTCCGATCGCACAGACGAGAATTTTTTTTTTTTTTTTTTTTTTTTTTTTTTGGAATTGTGCAATTTTGTGAAACGTTGCCGCGCTAACTCGTCCTCAATTCACCAATTGTACCGACCGAGCGGGGAAACTGCGAAGCACACTTCGCTCGTTCCCTCTCACGTTCTCTCCCGCCGATTATCTCGAGCGATCCGCGAGCGATTATTCGAAGGGAAGCGCAAGTAGGCGGGAATGGGTGAATGGCGAATGCGAGAGGAGTTCGCTAGGATGTTCGCTCCGTCAATCTTCCCCGGGCTCCTCTCCGGCTTCGTACGTTGCGCCACTTTTGTGTACTCGCCGTGGGGCCCAGAAAGAATTATTAATATCCGCGCGGGAGCCGGCGATGCATCCTGTTTGAAATAACTGCCGGCAGTCACTGTTGTAACGCCGTCCGTTCGTCACCCGTCACGCGGAAGTGCACACCGGCGAGCAGCGGCGGCGCTGCGAGCCGCACCGGAAAGAGTTCGCATCATCGGAACGGAAGATATTTCGTTTTAAGAAAAATACTCGACGCTAGCGAGCGGAACTTTCATCGCAAACATCGGAGCGCTGTTTCGTTACAGGGGATTCAAATATTTTCGCAAAGACGACAATTCGGAACGGCGATGCATCGTGGATGTTTTTTATTTTTTTACTTGTCGAGAAATTATTTTTGTAACTTCTGCACTGAGAAAAAAAAATTTGATTCAGTTTTCATGAAGAGAATTTTGATTTTTGTGTCGCTTTGTTGTGAGGGTTGAAAATTGTAATTTTCACATCGCTTCTTCACATGTGAGTAAGTGGGCGAAGGTCGATTATTGGGCCGTTCATTTTTAAGTCACAATGTTGAAACAAATGTATTGTGGTTGACTTAAGGTTGTTAGAACGTTTCCGGAATAACGACCGAAGTAATGACCAATTGTTAGGTTGAGAATGGGTCGTTTTTTCATCAATGGCCCAAAATGACCCCAAATACGACCGATGCATGAATTACTGAAAAAGTTCTAGATTGGATCGTTTCGTCGGCGTTCATCGAAAAGTAACCGGAAAGACGACCATTGAAGAAGAATCGAATGAAATCGAATAGAATTGAACAAATAAATAAAGAAATAAAAACGTCTCATCTGAGATATCAAAAACTTTACTCAAATAAATTTAAGCGCGTCCAACTATTTGACATCTTTTGTAGATCGTAGACTCGAGTGTTTCTAACTTTTCAACTTGTACACCTTATCACGCTGGAGCTCACACATCTAAGATTTAGCATATATCACATATTTTGTCAAAATTCAATTGTAAAAAATCAAGGTTATCAGCTTCGACAAAATTTCCACCCCAAAAAAGTTTCTATGTCGCTGTACGTCGGATTTCGAGATTTTTCCATCGCACTACATCACGACTATTACACCCAACATTTTCGACACTCTGACACAAAAATCTCGATTTTTTTGTTTTTTTTACCGAAAACAAAGCCACTTCTATGAGGAAGCAAAAAATACGTTCCGCACTCTTGGATTTCAACAATGAAAAAAAAAACAAAAAAAAAAAAATCAGACCGAGTACTCTCGACTCGAAAAAAGAGCGTAGCTATTTTATTGCGGAATTTATTAATCAGAGAGGGTCGAAACAAAAGTGGCCAAATTGGCAGAAAATGACACAGCTGTCAGCGCATGTGTATAAAAAAAAAAAATCACCCTCATACATTCGTCGGATAATCGTGAATTCCACGATTTCTCACGCACACGGCGACAGCGAAATCGGATATTGTAGGTCGAGAGCGCTGCCGCGAGTGTGTGCGGTAATGGAGAATTGGGCGATTATCGTTTTTGAAAATATATAAATTCGGGGAACATCGGCGACGCGTACGAGCGCGCGGGTCGACGCGTTCCATTCGGCGAACGGATCGATGAACTATGCGGTCTTTCGCCGTTCGCCAAGGGTATTCGGTAAACATGCTGGCTCGACGCTGGTCACCCCGGTGCGGGAGGAAGCATATTTTCCCGACGATTTCGCGCGCTCCGGTACTCTTAACGCGACGTCGGTTGCGATTTTTTTTTTTTTTTTTTTTTTTTTTATGTAAACACGGTATTGCGTTGTAACGGGTGAAAAGGCAAACGAATATGTCCAGTTTCGGTGGTAAAGGTCATTGGCGAATATTGTACATCCGGTTGTGTCCCGGAGCGACTCGGCGGTCGCGAGGCGCGTGCGATGCAAGCCGAACCGGCGGCAACAATGGAATTATTGTCTGTTTCCAGAATGGCAAGCTATCGAATTGAATGGCTGGAAACGCAAACTCCGCGCCATGATGGACTTTTTTTTGGCAATTTTCGGAGGCTCATTAGAATTACAATTTATTTTCGTTTCAATTATTAATCAATTATTAATTTTTAGTTCAATTATTAATCAATCATTTATTTTTATTTCAATTATTAATCAAGTATTTATTTCTATTTCAATTATTAATCAATTATTTATTTTTATTTCGATTATTAATCAAGTATTTATTTTTATTTTTATTATCTTTTATTACCTACGATTTTTCAAGAAAAATAAATGTTAAAACCCATACAAAATCAATTTTGTTTTTGGTCTCAACGCTCTCCCCTATTCGCGTCAACTAACTGTTAATGGTAAATTCAACAAATTCGAGGTCGTTATTGTGACGAAACAGATCGTTGTGGTAACCAATTTATACCCAACTCATAAATAGTCAGGTGACCCAACCAAGCATTTGTTTTCAGTGCACGCACGCATACATGCATTTACACACATATGCGCACATACATGAATTTACATATGCACACACACACATCCGGACGCCATATAAAAATCGCATTTCTCGACGTTTCAGACTATTTCGAGCACTCCGCCATTAAAATCTCGATTTTTCTTTTAGAATGAGAACATACCTTCCTGTATGAGGTAGCAAAAAAAAAAGTGACCGTATCACCCGCAATTACCCCAAGCAAGCCGAAAGTTCGCCTCGCTGGCTCCCATTCATAAAAATGCACACATGTGCCACACACATACATCCATACACACATTCATCGACGTATATTCCGAGCAAACTTTCTCCCGATCCGAGTGCGTTCCGAATTCATCCGAAAAAAGGGCGCGTGTTCAATTTTCCCTTACGAAGGCGAAGGATGCAATTTTCAGGATCCGGCAAAAGCCGTATAACTCGGCTCGCGTTACGCGAAGATTCCCCGCTCCGGTATAGATTTTTTTTCCCCGCTATTATACGAGCCAGTAAAAGCCGAAGTTGCTTCCGGCGTTCGCAAACTATGAAGCATCTCTTTTTGATCGTACGAGCGGAGTCAACAGGCCGGGCTGGCGCGGCGGTGCTCATCAATTTAATTAAAAACTATCGGGAAAATTCTGTCGGCAGGTAGAGTAGCAGCGAGGCTGAGCAGGGAAGCCTGTGAGAATGGCGACCGGACGCGATTGGTGCTTCGCGATCTAAATATGCGCCCTTTGCCATTAATACATACAAAACACAAGATACCTGATTGAAGCAGAGATTAAAAAAAAAACAAAATGATAACAATAAAAAAATATATATATTAGATCATCGAGTATGTATATAGTCGAGTGTTATATAGAGCGATGTAAATATGCGCCCTTTGCCGTTAATACATACAAAACACAAGATACCTGATTGAAGCAGAGATTAAAAAAAAAAAATGATAACAATAAAAATATATATATATTAGATCATCGAGTATGTGTGTAGTCGAGTATTATATAGGGCGATGTAAATATGCGCCCTTTGCCATTAATACATACAAAACACAAGATACCTGATTAAAGCAGAGATTTAAAATAAAATATGATGACAATAAAAAAATATATATTAGATCATCGAGTATGTATATAGTCGAGTATTATATAGAGCGACGTAAATATGCGCCCTTTGCCATTAATACATACAAAACACGAGATACCTGATTGAAGCAGAGATTTAAAAAAAAAAATGATAACAATAAAAATATATATATATTAGATCATCGAGTATGTATGTAGTCGAGTATTATATAGGGCGATGTAAATATGCGCCCTTTGCCTTTAATACATACAAAACACAAGATACCTGATTGAAGCAGAGATTAAAAAAAAAAAAATGATAACAATAAAAAAATATATATATTAGATCATCGAGTATGTATATAGTCGAGTATTATATAGAGCGACGTAAATATGCGCCCTTTGCCATTAAAACATATAAAACACAAGAAACCTGATAGAAGCAGAGATTTAAAAAAAAAAAAAAAAATTCAAATAATAAAAAAAATATATATCAGATCATCGAGCAGGTGAAAACTAGTTGGGTGAATTCCGGGGCCGAGAATGAAGACGGATAAGCCTCGGGTCGAGACGCGGTGAGGACGCGGAAGCCTCCTTGCTTGCGCTCTCGGGTCACGGTTGAAGAGCGGCGAGAGAAATAATGGCGGCGGCGAGGACGCGGGCCGTGGAAGGGAAAGCTTGTTCGTGCGGTCCTGTCGCGGAAAGCGGGGATCAACTCGTCGACCGTCACTTCCGTCCGTTGAATCCCCGCAGGAAATTGTCCTTATCACTTGATCCCGAGCGAGAGTTTACCCATCGTCGCTCACCCGACCGAAATCAAAGTGACCATCGCGTGTTCGCCGCCTCCCCGACCTTCTTCTGCTGTGCTTTCGAGAGTCTTCTCCCCACTGTATTATCCCTCTCGATTCCACCGTTCGTCATCGACGAGCGCACAGTGCATTATTCCGGACTCGCACACGTTGCCGGTCGCGCGACGTGCCGAATCAGGGACGCTTCGTGCGTCTGATCCAATCCTGGCCGCTTCCACTTGAGTCCTCTCGGTTTGCACCCGACGTGTGTTATCCGAGAATCTGAGAATTCTCGGCAATGTTTACCCTGATTACCGCATTGACAGGGTCGTGTCAGGGTGTCATCGTAGTCTGATCAAGGCTTTGTCACGGACTTCTTAGGGCTTGATAGAGGCCTTGTCTGCACCCTATGAGGACTTTGTCAGACTTTGTCAGGGCCCTATCAGGGTCCTGCAAAGGTCTTGTCAGGGCCCTATCAGGGTTTTGCAAAAGTCCTGTCAGGGCTTAATCAGGGCCTTGCGAAACTCTTGTCAGGGCTTAATCCGGGCCTTGTCAGGATTCGATCAAGAACTTGTCAGGATTTGATCAGGGCCAGGTCGGGCCCTTGTCAGGACTTGATCAGCGCTTTGTCAGGACCTCGTCTGAGGCTTGACAGGACCTTCTCCGGCGCATGTGAGGGTCGGGTCTGGGCTTCTTCAGATTCTTGTCCGGGTCTTGTCTGGGTCTTATCAGAGCATCATCTGGGTTGGGTCAGAACTTCATCTGGGCTGGGTCAGAACTTCATCTGGGCTGGGTCAGAACTTCATCTGGGCTGGGTCAGAACTTCATCTGGGCCTGGTCAGAACTTCATCTGGGCCTGGTCAGGACTTTATCAGCGCTTTACTAGACCTTGTCTAGATCCTGTGTGGGTCTGATCTGGACTTTGTCAGAGCGTCGTCAAGGCCTTGTCAGGGTCTTATCAGGGCCTTGTCAGGGCCTCATCGGAACTTGATCTAGGCCTTGTCAGGGCCTCATCGGAACTTGATCTAGGCCTTGTCAGCGCCTGCTCAGCGTCTTGTGAAAGTTTGATCTGGACCTAATCAGAGTTTGATCTGGGCCTGGTCAGAACTTAATCTGGGCCTGGTCAGAGCCGCATCTAGGCCTGGTCGGGCCCTTGCAATGTCCACGCACCTCAAGTTTGCACACAGCCCTAAAGGTTTTCTCTCCTACGGCCGCGCCATTTGCCTCCTCCCATCGAAACACATCATTTGCACATGCAGCCATTAGAAATTCCGACAACAATGACCGATAATGATGAACGAGCAGCCTAACAGATTGCGGTACTGTTGGATGCGCCGCACAGTTTCCATCGGCGTTCGGACGGTTTGGATTAGCGCCGCAATGAAAGGGCTCGAAGTTCGAGTTACCTGGCGAACCTTTCCTCCATCAAACTCACGCTCGTACCTGCGTTAACCCGACGCAGGCTTTCAACCCGCCAATGTGAGAGTGCCAGGGCGGAGAGACCAGATCGGCCGTTGTATTGACGTTGGTCCGGGCCGAGCCGGCCTCGCCTTCACCCCTCGAACGACACTCGTCATCCTCACTTCACTTTCGCCGAGCCTCATCCTCCGTTCGCGGGTTAATTATTCATATAGTAATTTCGCAACCATTGTCACAGACTTAATGGACGCTGGCGTTTAATAACGACGTTTTGTCCGCGGACCTCAACCGCGCCTACCGGTCCATCCCGCGCTCGCGTTCGGCCTCACATCCCGGCCAACTCATTTAGCTGTTCCACTCGTTGTCAATTTCGTCGCCGACGACCAACCCCATTTGTCACAATGTTTGTCCGCCAGCCTGGTCCGCCAGCCTGTCATATCCTAACCGAAGCCTTTTGAAGATCGGATGAGGATCTCGTCGGGGTCTAACCTGGGCCTATTCACGGCCTGATCAGGATCTAGTCAGGGTCTTATCTAAATCTATTTACGGCCTGATCAGGATCTCGTCAGGGTCTAACCTGGGTATATTCACGGCCTGATCAGGATCTCGTCAGGGTCTAACCTGGGCCTATTCACGGCCTGATCAGCATCTCCTTAGGGTCTTATCTGAGCCTATTCACCGCCTGATCAGGATCTCCTCGGGGTCTAACCTGGGCCTATTCATGGCCTGATCAGGATCTCGTCAGGGTCTAACCTGGGCCTATTCATGGCCTGATCAGGATCTCGTCAGGGTCTAACCTGGGCCTATTCACTGCCCGATCAGGATTTCGTCAGGGTCTTATCTGAGCCTATTCACGGCCTGATCAGGATCTCCTCAGGGTCTAACCTGGGCCTGTTCACGGCCCGATCAGGATCTCGTCAGGGTCTAACCCGGGCCTATTCACGGCCTGATCAGGATCTCGTCAGGGCGTTTTCTGGGCCATGTCAGCTCTTCAAACTTTACCAAATCTATTCAAAAAATTTGCGACGGCGACTGATCGCATATGTCTATGATCTGCTCATTTCCTTCACAACAGAAACGTCTGATAAAGTCAACATTCACATTACGTCAAAAAAAGTGTATTTCCAGGGTTGGGCGGTGCGTGGTCGGTCGGTCAGTCATCGATCGTTCATGAGCAATAAATTCCGTCAATGTCTTGTTGATGACGTTGATGATGACGAAGTTTGGGTAGAAGAGTATCGCGACCGTTCATACGGCCAGCCAGCGCTCAGTAACGACTGTAATATATCGTTATGAACCTACACGCGGGGCAGAACGATCGATCGATTACACAGATTCGACGTGCCTATAAAGCATCGGTGTTTGACCTCTCCTTCGCCCGATTCCGAGGCTCGGAGCTTTCCCCGTTTCACAATGCCGCGTCGACAAATGTGTACGGGCATCAGGCGTGCATCGTAACATCGGTGGGTTGCGCGCAGTTGTATCTCATAACGCACGGAAGTAGCGTTGATTCAACGGTTGCACGTGATCACACTCGCGCTCAACCCGACACCCCCCCAATAGATATTCTCGGCGTGTATTCTTATCGTTTCCACGATACGTCTCTCGCACTCGATCGTTTGCTCCGCCTCACGATAAACATACTAAAGACGTATTGGCGTTACATTTTTCGGTTTACGTGCGATATCGCGTGCGCGGAGGGAAAAATTTTCCGGCTACACGTGGCAGGTATCGGAAAACGATCCGGTGTCTCGCGATCGACGAACACCGAATATCTGCACGGTAATTCCGGCCGATGCGACCGGGCAACGTTTTTGCTCCCGACCGTCCCCAGGCGAAAGACGGGCGTTTGCGTTTCACTGTGGTGCAGCTCACTTTTCGCACGAGTTCGTGAAAATCGAGAATTTATTGCTGACACTTCTTGATCGTGTAAGAATCTGAACAAATTCGTGCATGTCAAAGGTAATGAAAAAAATAATTTTTCATCACAATCATTTCAAAATGTTGTTGACTGATTGATGAAAAAATACTTGTTCGATAAATTTCTTTGGAAACCCTACTTTTTTTTATTGAAAATGATTTATTCAGTTTTTTTGAATACCTATGAGTTCTTTCAGATTTTTCAATTCACTTTGAATTTTTTTGTTTTATATGGATAAAATGTGAGAAGAAACCAAAATTTATCAAATTCCAGGTCGCCATTGATTTTCCGCCAGGAACAAGAAATCACCGATGTCCGCGTAGCGAAAGTGGTCGCCGTGTGTGTGACGTCTTGTGACTGCGGTTCTCGTCAATCATGAATCATGACGCGGCGGAGGAAGGTAAACCGGATACACCCGTGAACGATCGATTAGCCAGGTGCGTTTCCGTTCGGAATCGGTAACGGATACCATCGTCGTGGTTCTGTGTCACGATCTGGTCTAGTTAGTCGATTGTCGAAGTAGAAACGGACGTTGCCGATCCGTTGTGCAGACATCGGTCGATCTTTGTCTCGTCTCTCAACGGCAGAAATTTGACAGCGCTGCATCTGATCAGTCGCCGATGTAACGCTACCGATGTGACGATACCGATGTAACGATACCGATGTACCGGTGTAATTAACGCTGTCGTCGACTGCGTTAATTAGCGGTGGACGAGTTACGGAGGAGAGCTGTAAGCCTGGTGGAAATTTTAGTGATATATTTTGGGGGCCTGAGGAGGCCCTGGAGAGGTGCTGACGATCTGTTGTCCAGAGCCGGACTGGACTGCAATTAAGCTTAACTAGGTCTTTGCACAAGTCCTGGCGAGGTCTGGATTAGGTCCTGACGATATCTGGATTAGGTCCTGATGAGGCCTGGATTAGGTCCTGATGAGGTCTTGACTAGGTCCTGACGAGGTGTTGATTAGGTTCTGACGAGGTCTTGATTAGGTTCTGACGAGGTCTTGATTAGGTCCTGACGAGATCTTGTTTAGATTCTAACGAGATCTTTTTCAGGTCTTGACGAGATCTTGATTAGGTCGTGACGAGATCTTGATCAGATCCTGACAAGATCTTCATTAGGTCCTCACGAGATCTTGATTAGGTCTGGAATAGGCTCTGACTATGCCATCAATGGACCCTGAATACGCCCTGGACAGATCCTGACCAGGCCCCGACTTGATTCGACGCTTCAAAATGTACGCTCCCTGAAAGAATTTATGTCAAGCCCTCACAATGTCGACAAACGGCCCCGATTTAACACTCTACGTAGCCTACTAGTGAATAACCCTCGGAATATACAAAGACTGCAACTCAATGAACAGAAACGAGTATCATAGAATATATACCGCAGGTACTCCGTCTTTCCTTTTTTTTCCCTCAATCTCGTCTTAACGGTCACGAGGTAGAAAACCCATCCACGTTACTCGCCCAGGAACAGCGTCGGAGAGAGGCGAGCCCCTTATCGCGACCGTGTAGCTCGGCTCGTGGAAACCCTCGCATGGTCGAAAACCATACTGCTCGACGTTCGCTTTGGCGGGGCACTGGCGTCGTCGTTACATTTTTCACGAAACCCGTTTCCGCGAGTAAAACGCGAGTTGACCGTGTGTGCGGTACCGGCCGAAGGAGATGGGAGAATGGCTTCCCGGTGGTGTTGCCCGTAGGAACTTGGAACAGAGAGAGAATTTCACAAATGTCCTGCGACCCGTGACCGATAATGTAATGGGGAGATACAGAAACGATGGCGTGCTTCATAATGGAACATGAAAAATTGTATACATGTGTCTACCACGTTGAAAAAATTGTTCGTACGTTGAACGAGCATTCCTCGTCTGCGAACGTTTTTCTCGTCATTTTGCGACATTTTTTTCTGTACGGTAGAAATTTTACAGCCTCTGATCGGGACCCAGTCAGGCACCGATGTAACGCTCCGAAATTTCCACCGGAAATGAGTCGATGATAATCACAATTGTTTATTTTTCAGTTCCTTTTCACTTCTTTTTTCAACGGCAGAAATTTAACAGCGCTGCATCGGGATCTGATCAGTCGCTGATGTAACGATACCGATGTAACGCTACCGATGTAACGCTACCGATGTAACGCTACCGATGTAACGCTACCGATGTAACGCTACCGATGTAACGCTACCGATGTAACGCTACCGATGTAACGCTAACGATGTAACGCTACCGATGTAACGCTACCGATGTAATGCTCCAATGTAACGCTACCGGCGTAACGCTAACGATGTAACGCTACCGATGTAACGCTACCGATGTAACGCTACCGATGTAATGCTCCGATGTAACGCTCCGAAATTTCCACCGTCTATCGATCGATGACTCCAAAACGGGGAACAAATGAAACCGTCAGGAATCGGACACGCGGACATTACGAAGTCGCCGCAGTGGACTCGTTCGCATCAAGCTCGCGAGCGAGTCCCGAACAGTCCGAATTCTTTACTTCCGAGCTTCGAGAGTCTCGTAGCAGGAAGCGTCCTTGGCCCCGTCCCGGCCGCTCCCCTCCGCGACCGGAAACGGGGGACCGAATTTATCGCGCTCGCAACTTTATTTCACTTTATCAGCGCTCCGTTGCCCGGCGGCGAGAGGAGGACGGACGCGACAAGAAGCATAGCGGCTGCAAACGCCCGCAGGATTGGCAAAACCGAGCCTGATTCGTTTCGCGGAAAAGGTTCTCCGGAGATCCGCACGCGCCACTTGTTCTCGTTCTTCCTCTCCGGTGATTTACTTCGCCTATCCCCTTTATACCACCTTCCCCCCCCTCTTCCCCCCGCCCTTCCCCTCCCCCCTCCCCTTCCCCTCTCCCCTCCCCTTCCCCCCTCCGGTACCCTTTATACTATTTCTCGCGGAGTTTTCTTCTTCACGGCCTCATCCTCGCTCATTCGTTCTTCTCCTCTCGCCCTTTTACCTCCATTCCCTTTAACAAGCGCAATAAATCAGGCGAACAGACGACGTTCCAGCTTGTACCGGGAGGAACGATTTGCATATCGCGCTAACGGAATAATCGATGCCACTTAACGGTTACTTTATACCACCTGGCCGGTCGAGGCCTCCGCTGGTTCGCATCGGTATACGGCGATTTACAAATACAACGTTATCCGATCGTACGATAAAGAAAAAAATCTGTCGCGATAGGAACAAAAAAAACTGAAAAGATGGCGATCCTGTCGACGGGTAATTGGTGTCACTTTATTCGCGGCCGTGATTGGCCGACTCACCGGGAGGTTTTTGATCGGCCGTGACGTCATGCCAGAAATATGTTACTTCCGGTGTGATAATCTTTTTTTTGTTACCGGAAGTGTTTTCACACCGGAAATGCTTCACTTCGGGTTTCAAAATTTCATTTTTCGACCGGAAGTTACGTCTCACCGAAAATATGCCACTTGAATTACAACTTGTCAAAAGTTTATGCACATGACTTTAGATTGCCTTCGCGACATAATTACCTTGAGGTAGTTCCGTCGCTTGGTATTCATTTCGCGTAAGTTCGAGAAAAATGAGATGAAATTGCAAATACTTCTCGATGGTGTAAAAATCGGAAAAAATGCATGCATATTGAAGATACCGAAAATATTTATTTCGCATAATAATAAGTCCAAAACGTCATCGACAAATTGAACAAAAAATAAATTGCTTAACGAATTACCCAGCAACCTAATTTTTTTTTATCACGAATCTGCTTCGTTCATTTTTCAGAATGAGTATAAATTTTTACAGATTTTTAAATTTCCTTCGAATTTCACCAAGCTTCGGAATTGCCTCGAGTCAAAAAAAAATTAAATCTTAATTACCGGTCTGCAAATTCCTTAATCAACGGCGTCCATTTTTGCGCGAAGCTCGATGTTCGATAAGAAAATCGACGTCAGCGGCGAAAATAATATCATCCTCCCCTGCTCAGCGTTTACCGAATATTCCACGGAGCGCGAGGCGCGACGCCGCTCGTTGAAACTAAACTGACGCGAGTAACGGATAATTAAATCGGCTCAGCGAGACGTCAGTGAAACAGAACAAAATCCAAAGAGGGAATTCAGTACGGAAAAAACTGTAATGCCAAAACTCGAGACGTCGCGTTCGACGAATACTCGATCGGTACCGAAGCTTCCGAGGGTGACGTGGAGGGGGTCGCCCCCCCCCCCCCCCCCTACGCCCTAAAGGGGGTAAAGGGCGGTGTTACGTGAGAGCACTCGCATGAATTTAATTTTCAAGAAAATATCGTGCAAACGTGCCTTCGCATCTCAAGGCAAGCTGCAGGCACGACCAACCCCGCCCTTGTAATATCCCCAAATCACCCCGTCCCGATCGCGCTCTCGCGTCTTCCAGATTCCACTTCGACGAGCTCGAATACCTTTTTTTTTTTTTTTTTTTCTTCTCCATTCGATCGTCCCCAGCCACACCCTCCTCAATTTCCGTTTCCCTTTCATTTCCAAGGCAACGATTTCTGCTACCTGATCGTCGAAAAAAAAAAAAAAAAAAAAAATTGCCATCACCCGCGCAAGGGATGAGAATTTGACCCGAATTCGCGATCGCGGCAGACCCCTCGTCGCCGCATGATTGATAATTTTATTGTCGGGTAATAAATTTTAATAATCCCCATCGCTCAATTTTTCCCTCGATGTAATAATACCGATGATAATAACAATCGCTCCGCCCTAATATTTCATGTCAATCGTGATAATGAAATTCAATTTTTCAGAACAGTCGCGTGTCCCGAACAGGCGACGGGATATTATGCGCATTAATAAACCGACGACGATGAGAGAGTGTCTTTTCGGTGATCGATTCACCGAGGCTGGCCCGTACCCGATAAAAACGGATCATCGCCGTCATCGTCATCGCCGTCGACGGTAACAAATTACGTGTTTAACGAGTCCGACGCCGTCTGCGGTGGCGAAAGGAGTTAAAAAAAATTCAGCCGGAAGTCACAATCGATGGAATCATGCCTATACTATGTACTATGTAATATATATCTTTTGGAAAACTATGGATTTGTTTGTTTGTTTGTTTGTTTGTTTGTCCCACCCCATATTAGCAGCCAATTTCACGTCCCTATTAGCAGCCAACTTTACGTCCGTATTGTTTGTCAACCAGGAGAGGCTAAAGTCTTCGGATAAAGTCCCAGAGTGGCCACAATTTTGGTAGGAACTCACTTTTTTTAATTTGCACATTGCTGCAATTCTTCAATAAAAAAAAACTATAAAATATAAAATTTAACGCACTGAAACTGCGAGCGCGCGAGCTACAACAATATGCTATAAACTATATACTATATACTATATACTACATACTATATACTATATACTATATACTATATACTATATACTATATACTATATACTATATACTATATACTATATACTATATACTATATACTATATACTATATACTATATACTATATACTATATACTATATACTATATACTATATACTATATACTATATACTATATACTATATACTATATACTATATACTATATACTATATACTATATACTATATACTATATACTATATACTATATACTATATACTATATACTATATACTATATACTATATACTATATACTATATACTATATACTATATACTATATACTATATACTATATACTATATACTATATACTATATACTATATACTATATACTATATACTATATACTATATACTATATACTATATACTATATACTATATACTAATTCATATTCTACCATTAAATGTGTCACCCTTGAAAATCCAACATATTCACGTTTGAAGTCGTTGTATATTATGATCACTAGAGCTCTCTCATCACATCTACGAAAATCTTCTTCCTGTACTATAAATTCCCGTTCAGAAATCATCATCATCATCATCGTCATCACCGTCACTGAAAATAAATTCCATATTTTACGATTCCATCACCATCGGCGGTGGAAAAGAAAGTAAAAAAAAAAAAAAATCCAACCGAAAGTCGACAATCGACGAAATAATGGCTCAGCCCATCGTATCGTGGTTACCAGCCAGCGCAGTCCTATCCCGTTTCGTTTCCGTCGATCATTCCCCCGTTCTCGTTTTTCCCCAATCAAAGTTCGTTAGTCCTCGTATACATATTTCATGGATTGGCAAGAGTGAGTTCTGCCGTAGCGTGCGACATTGCCTTGCTTACCACGGATGGCAAAAAAAAAAAAAAAAATTACAAAAAAGAGAGAAGAAAAAAGTCGAGCTCGAGGGCCGGAGAGATTTCCGATGAAAATTGTCGGGAGACGAGAGAGTCTTCTTTGGCACTGATTTCCCTGGCGGTCGCGACGCCGATGTGGAAGGGGCCGCGATGCTTCTGCCTCTGTATTTCACTCGTGTATTGTGGTTGTATACAACAGTATCGTCCACATTTACTCCGATAGCGGCCGGATGAGCCTCGTGACCAGGTCGGTGGACTTCCCCGTCGAGTGCACCAATCGGGCACTGCGGCGACAAATTTGTTTCGCTGTTCTCGATAGCTTGCTTCCAGGTTGGCGCTCGAGAGTTCACCTCGGGTATTCGATTTCTGCTAAGATTTTCGATGCATTTTACGTGGCACGAGTGCTCACGGACGTATCCAATTTAGGATCTGAAGGAGTCTACGAGGGTGGAATTACCCTCGATGTGGACATTGACACGGTATAACGGATTTTGTAGGGGCGAGCGGTTCTTAGGGTCATGCTATCATACGGTGATTCAGGGTGATGTGGCTCCAAAGTACCCGAAGGGTAGGGTTGGAATCCTGAGTATGGAATAAGTACCCTAAGTATAGGGTGAGTACCCTAAGTATGGAGTAAGTACCCTGAATATAGGGTGAGTACCCCAAGTATTGGGTGAGTACTCTAAATACAGGGTGAGTGCATTAAGTTTAGGGTGAGTACCCTCAGTATGGGGTGAGTGCCCTAAGCAGAGGGTAAGTACTGTCAGTATAGGGTGAGTACCCTAAGTATAAGGTGAGTACCCTCAGTATAGGGTGAGTACCCTAAGTATAAGGTGAGTACCCTCAGTATGGGGTGAGTATCCTAAGTATAGGGTAAGCGTACTGAGTATAGTGTGAGTACTCTTAGTATGGGGTGAGTATCCTAAATATAGGGTAAGCGCACTAAGTATAGGGTGAGTACCCTCAGTATGGGGTGAGTGCCCCAAACAGAGAGTAAGTACCCTCAGTATAGGGTGAGTACCCTAAGTATAAGGTGAGTACCCTAAACATGGGGTCGTTACACTAAGTATAGGGTGACTCCACTAAGTATATAGTGAGTACACTAAGTGTAGGGTGATTACACTAAGTGTAGGGTGAGTACAATAAGTATAGGGTGAGTCCACTAAGTATAGGGCAAGTATACTAAGTGTAGGGTGAGTACACTGAGTGTCGGACGAGTACACTAAGTGTAGGGTGAGTACACTAAGTGTAGGGTCTTGAAAGCGGTATGTCGTTTTCAAGTTTGACGCGAAAAATTTGTTGGTTTGGCGAATGAAAGTAGAAAAATTAAAGGTCTGATAAGTTGAGATGAGAATTTGAAGCGGAGCGCCGGGAGAAGGCAGGGTCTTTTATCATGAGAACGTCGCGTCTGCCTACAAGCGCTGTGTATGTAAGGCGTGTTTCCGTCGTGGAGCGGTCGCTGGAGAGTTTCCGGTCGGATTCATTCTCGGGATGCGAGTCACCTAGAATAAAATCCCGCCAACAATAATACACGCCAGTCTTCCGGTTCTGCATCCTGGCGGGAGGGGCGGGCGATGCGCTGCATATCCGGCGCCTTCGAGCCCCGGTCGACGACGCAGACGCGAGGGCGCGTCTGCGTTGTCAACCGGCTCCGATTCCGAGCGTTGCTCTCGGATATGATGGGCGACACTTGTCACACACCGAGTGTATCGTCTCGGTACACTCGCTTTGCCACACACAATATGCGGCCAATATGTGCACGCCCGTGCACCGGCGCTCAGACGATATTGAAGATCGTCGAACAGACGGCGGTGAAAGAAAAAAATAGAAAGCGAGCGACGACAACGGCATGCGTTTCCGTACCAAGCGAATCTTGCGTTCGGTTTCTCCCGAGACGAGACACGGCAGTCGGTATGGTTTTTTGTGGATTCCCGAAGAACATTTCGAAGCGAGAGTTATGTGGCCCGTGAGGGCGCAAAGTACAGAGTAATTCGGGATGGTATTTCAGTGAACACCGTTAGTGTAGAGCCTTGCAGGGTGATATTGGCCTGAGAACGAAAAGTGTAGGGTCATTCAGAAAGTCATGGCCCAAAGCATTTTAAATGTATGGCAGTTTAACGTGATGTTGCCGTGAGAATCCTAAGGGTGGGGTAACTCAGGGCGACATGGCCCTAAGCATTTTAAATGTATGGCAGTACAACGTGACATTGCCCTGAGAACCCTAAGAATTGGGTCATTCAGGACGGCTTGACTCCAAGCATCGTAAACGTATGTCATTTCAAGGTGATATTGCCCTAAGTACCCTACGTATAGGGTAATTAAGGATGGCATGGCCCTAAGCATCCTCAATATATATAATTTCGAGGCTATATTGCCCTAAGTACCCTAAATATATAGCATGTAAATGTGACATTGCCCTAAGAACCCTAAGAATCGGGTCATTCAGGACGACTTGACTCCAAGCATCGTAAACGTATGTCATTTCAAGGTGATATTGCCCCAAGAACTCTGCGTATAGGGTAATTAAGGATGACATGGCCCTAAGCATCCTAAATACATATAAATTCAAGGCTGTATTGCCCCAAGAACCCTAGAGATTAATTAGAGAATCCTAGAGATTAGAGGGTAATTGAGGACGACTTGACCCTAAGCATTCTAAATATATGTAATTTTAGGGTGACATTGCCCGACGAACCCTAACTATAGGCTAGTTCATGACGACATGGCCCTAAGCATCCAAAATACACAATTTTAAGGTGATATTGCCCCAAGAACCCTGCCTATCGGGTAATTCCGAGTGAAATGGCCCCAACGCACCTCGATAATAGGACAAGGTTGGTAGCTCGAAGAAAAACGAGGTCGAAAAAATCATTTTCACGTTGCCGAGTGCGAGAATGTGCGAATGTAACGTCCTAGGAAATATCGGGAATGAGAAAAAAAAGCCTTCTGACCAGCACTCCGACCGACGCTAGTACGGACAAGTGTCGGAGTCGACCCGGAGACGGTTGAGCGTCGGCGGCGAGCGAAGTAACAGTCGAGCCGCTGCAGCCGATGGGGCAGGAGCCACAGGTATCCTCCGCGCTCGCTGTGCTCACTTCGATCATCAATATTTACCTTGGCTTTCCGTCTGCGAAGAGAATCTTCTTGTTTGTCTACTCGTTGTCTACAGGAACGCCCCGGGTGGAAGCGCGAAAAGCGCCATTCTGCCCTCCCCACTCAACCCATCGTCTTGATCCGATCCCTCGCCGGTTTCCCCGCGGCGTTCCTTCCGCGTCGCATCTCGCTCCGACGCCAACACCCATCGGCATCGCGACACGCACCGCCCCGAGCCAACGGATGAGTCCTTCGCGGAAACGCGGAGACGTTCTCGAGTTCGCGAGTAGTTTCGAGTAACTCGCTCTATCGTTTTATCCGCGGTCTCCCGCACCGAGATAATGGGAATTCAAATGAGCCCCGGCATGATTCTACTCCGCGGCAAGGGGGGGGGGGGGGGGGGGGGGGGGTTGTCTTAGCGTCACCCCATTCGTCCGAGGCAATCATGTTACTTTGCGAAATTTTTCTTATAGATATTCAGACTCCCCGTGAAGAAATTTGTTAGGGAGTCCCGACTTAGGGTCGGATTCCGATCGGGATTTGTTAGGGCTTCCCCAAAAAGGGCGTCCTCGTAAGAGTCCAGACGGATCCCGATTTGGAAGTTAAAGTCGGATATTAATGCAGTTAGAGACATTGCGGGGACATCTGAAAAAGGGCGTCCTAGTAAGAATCCAGACGGATCCCGATTTGGAAGTTGAAATCGGTTATCAATGCGGTTAGGGAAATTACATGGAAACCCTAAACAGGGCCTCCTCATAAGAATCCAGCTGGATCGCTATTGTAACTTTACTCCTCCCCCAACTTACAGTTAGCTTTTGTTAGGAAAAATTGATTTTTAGATCTTTTCGATAAGCCACCCATTTAACTTTTTAGTTTGCAAGATGCATCCACTTAAAATTCGACGAAATTGAGAGTTACACGATCGGGAGATTCCAGACCAGGATCCTCGTCCGTCCACGCGACCATTACATCTCACTCCGGGAATCTCCCCGAATATCCGACTGGATCCCGAGTCGCAACTAAAGAATCTACCGAGAACCCAGCTGGATCCAAACCCAAATTTCTGCACCGATCTCGGATCGACGCTCGCCGAATTCTCCACCGTCCGTCCGTCCGTCCGTCCGTCTCCCTCCAGGAAGCCGCGTCGCAGCCGTGCGAGGTGATTCCCAAGTTTGTCCCTAAAAATATAAGCGCGAAAGCGGATTGCCGCGGGAGAATCGGTATCGACGCGGGCGGTCGAGGCTGCGCGCCTGGAATATCACGATCGTGCGCTCTGTTGATTTTGCACTTTCGTCCATTGTTCGACGTGCATTATTGAATCCCCTCCCCGGCAATGTAAAGAACCGGCGGTCGTGTGCACAGCTGTACCCTCTTTCCCGCGCGCGGCGAGTCGGTCCGCACGTCGATACTCTTTTTTTTTTCTATCCGCCCTGGAGGCACTGAAATTATGCTCACTTAAATATAGAGTCCGACATAGAAACGCGAGCCGTCGACGTCGCGAATGTCGCGTCGTTATACATTTATTACCCTCGCCGGGTGTCTCTATTATCCGAGCCTCGGCGCTGTGCGGCATCGACGGCATCAAAACCGCCGATGCCGGGCTTCGCTCGCGACCGTTGTCGCCGCCGCGACAACTGGAATTTGATCCAATTACGATGCAACAACTTTTAACGACGTGCATTTTTTTTTTTTTCACCCCTCTTTCGTTCTCGTGCACACACGTTGATTGAGTCACTGTGGGTGGAAGATTGTATGGAATAATGCTGTGTGCATTCGCGCGACGATAGCTTTAACGATCCACAATCTTGTATTGATCGTGGCATCGGACTCGGCCGTGAGCGTCGTTCGATGCGTGTCGTTACGTTAGAGATGCGACGAAAGAATTTACTTTTTCGCCAGCGATTTAAGGGCGACGATTTTTTTTTTTCAATTTCGCTGTAATCCGACGGGATTGTCAAACCGGAATTCCGGTTCGATAATCGCTTGGTTAATCGATATTCGGCTCGAGTCTGTCAGTCCGTCCGTCTGTCCGAAAACTTATCGAAGAAACTTTGGTATCGCGGCAATAATTCGCGCCGCGTCTCCTGCACGCAAAATGTAATTTCACCCCTGTTAACTTCACCGCTATGACAACAAACGCCCCGAAAAATTAACGAGACGCCATCAAGTGAGCAACTTTTGTTCGTGCATTCGCGACGCGAACGAATCGTTTTATATGCTGCAACGAAGTAGCGATGTAATTAAAAACTAAAAAAAAAAAAAAAAAAAAACAACAACAACAAAACAACAAAATTGCAACGTTCCAGAAGTTCGTAAATACAGCGCGTGTCAGGAGCGTCTCGGCTGCGGAGGGTGGCGTGCTCCCGATCGTCGCAGCGCCCGCCCGTGGTGCCGCGGGGACGAATTCTGCAATTTGCAATTACCGGCACTAACGAGCTCTATACGCAGTTCGCCGGGCTCCTGCAAGGACCCGGCAAGAGATCCCTCTGTCCCGCTCCAGCGGCTACGTCTATACGTGTAGTTCCCGGAACGAGTGTGTGACACGTCCGTGGCCTCGTCCGTGCCCTCGTCTGGGTCACCGAGGATACGTGGGCTCCGAGAACTCGCGATTCGTCGGATTCGTCTTCGGGGCGAAAGTTCCTCCGCCGGAAACCCATCCCAGAGACTGCTCGCGAGGCCGGAGCCGAGCTCCGCCACTGGGTTAGTTTAGGATTGGACGGAGACCCTGTGAATCGGACGGTGGATTTAGAATTGGCTGAATGAGATTAGGATCGCGGGTCCCGTCATCCTCCGGGCCCTCGCCGAGTTTCTACTCGGTTACTTTAGAGATGTGACGAAAGAATTCACCTTTTCGCCAGCGATTTTTTTTTCAATTTCGCTATAATCCGACGGAATGATTAAACCGGAATTCCCGCTCAAGAGTCGCCAGTCGTCCCAGTCGTCCCATTCGTCCCAGTCGTCCCAGTCGTCCCAGTCGTCCCAGTCGTCCCAGTCGTCCCTGTCGTCCCAGTCGTCCCAGTCGTCCCAGTCGTCCCTGTCGTCCCAGTCGTCCCAGTCGTCCCAGTCGTCCCAGTCGTCCCAGTCGTCCCAGTCGTCCCAGTCGTCCCAGTCGTCCCTGTCGTCCCAGTCGTCCCTGTCGTCCCAGTCGTCCCAGTCGTCCCAGTCGTCCCAGTCGTCCCAGTCGTCCCAGTCGTCCCTGTCGTTCCAGTCGTCCCAGTCGTCCCAGTCGTCCCAGTCGTCCCATTCGTCCCATTCGTCCCATTCATCCCAGTCGTCCCAGTCGTCCCTGTCGTCCCAGTCGTCCCAGTCGTCCCAGTCGTCCCAGTCGGCCCAGTCGCATTTAGAATTGGCCGAATAAAATTAGGATCGCGGGACCCGTCATCCTCCAGTACCTCGCCGAGTTTCGACTCGGTTGCGGTAGAGATGTAACGAAAAAATTCACTTTTTCGCCAGCGATTTTAAGCTGACGATTTTTTTTTTTCAATTTCGCTATATTGCGACGGGATTATTAAACTGGAACTCGCGCGCAAAGGGCTTTGTGAATCGTTCTTTCACGAGCTACGCGGGTAAACTTTGTCTTACGGAGCTTTTTGCCTTTCGGATGTATAGTTACACACACACACACACACACATTATGCTCGGTGTATTATTATTGCGTTTCATTCGGGTTTACAGCATCGAGCCATGCATTCACGAAACTGCCGCCATTCTCTCATTATAACTTCGCCGGGGTTGTTTTACTTTGAGGGGACATCGAATATTCAAACAGGTCATTTATATGCGTGGCCCCGGAGTCAATTTTCATACTTCGTGTTTAATTCAGTGGAGATTACACGCGGGAGGCGCGTATCACACACGAGGCGATATGAGACTTCCCAAGGCCGGCGGACGACCCCCCCGTCCGGCTACGCGTCTGTCCGATGAAAAGTGGAACGGAAAAGAATAACAGTTGATCAGGAGAAGGCGAAAAAAAAATTTCTTGCGCGTTGCCGGTTGGGCGGAAACAGTTTCTGGTCTGCAAATGAATTGTCCATGAGATATGTTAATAAAAAAAAAAAAAAAAAAAAAAAAAAAAAATTTCTTGCGCGTTGCCGGTTGGGCGGAAACAGTTTCTGGTCTGCAAATGAATTGTCCATGAGATATGTTAATAAAAAATAAAAAAATTGACAAAAAAAAAACCCCCAAAACCAAACGAAAGCTGGACTGCAAATGAATTGTCCATGAGATATGTTAATGAAAAAAAAAAAAAAATTAACAAAAAAAAAAGAACCGCCCAAACCAAACTGGAGAGATTCGCTGCAAAGACAAGAGGAGGATAAGGGTCATAAGTGCGGCGGGATTGACACTGCGGGAGAGAAGGCTCGGCCGCGGCGGAGAGACGGGGGAAGATAAAAGGCACACTTTATAACACAAGCAGCACTTAGGCAACTGGAGAGCCCCGGAGAACGACGGCGATGGCCGTCCTTCACGGGGCCGAGGAGGAGGCGAACGAAGAGGAGAACGCAATGGCTAGTCTTTGCACTGGGGCTTCGTTCGCCCGGGCTTCGTCTAATTAAGTGGAGAGAAATATTCCTCGTTGGAAGATTAAAGTTGCACGAGAGATAAATCCGGTCCGTGATTTTACGTGGCTCTACCACTCGCCCCGTCGTTTCTACTTCTCTCCAAATTACGTTAGAAATTTTCTCTCAATTTTCGTGGGAGCACCCTCGATGATCGCGCTGGAGTATACTTGGCCCGACGCCTGCATTCTCGGAATCCCGACAAAGTTACCGCACCCTTGACCGGGTTGTTCTGTCCCATGATTTTTTTGCGCGATCGCAATCGCGATCGCAATCGCAGTCGCAATCGCAATCGCAGTCGCAATCGCAATCGCAATCGCAATCGCAATCGCAATCGCAATCGCAATCGCAATCGCCAATCGCAATCGCAATCGCAATCCCAACCGCAATCGCAATCCCAACCACAATCGCAATCGCAATCGCAATCGCAGTCGCAAACGCAAACGCAATCGCAACCGCAACCGCAACCGCAGTCGCAGTCGCAATCGCAATCGCAATCGCAATCGCAATCGCAATCGCCAATCGCAATCGCCAATCGCAATCGCAATCGCGACCGCAATCGCAATCGCAATCGCAATCGCAATCGCCAATCGCAATCGCCAATCGCAATCGCCAATCGCAATCGCAATCGCAATCGCAATCGCAATCGCAATCGCAATCGCAATCGCGACCGCAATCGCAATCGCAATCGCAATCGCAACCGCAATCGCAATCGCAATCGCAATCGCAACCGCAATCGCAATCGCAATCGCAATCGCAATCGCAATCGCAATCGCAATCGCAATCGCAATCGCAATCGCAATCGCAATCCCAAAGAAGCCCTCAGTCTCGCGCCCTCACACTCCAACGAGTCGGGCCGGACGTAAAACTCTTGTCATTACCGAACAGCGATTGCGAAAGAAATAACCGAACCAATGAATCAATTACTCGAATACGTTCCATCATCCTCGGAGGTTGAATAGCAGCGTCGTTTAACGATGCCGATGAATGTCACCGCTGCAGCTGCCGCCACCGTTACCACCGGCTCCCCTGTACGTGCTTGATGGCGAGTTCGAGTCTCCGGAGAATTTAATGGGAGGGGGGCGGGGGAGGCGGAGGGGGGGGGGGGGAGTGAGGGACCTCGACTAAGAGAGACAGAGGGAAAGAACAGCGATACAGGAACAGACGAGGGCGTGAAGGACGCAGCCGAATGGCGGCAAAAGAGGGGGGGGGGGGGGCGGAGGGGGGCAGAGAGTCGGAAGAGGCATCGCAACTGTGTGGCCTTCGTGGCCGGTCTACGTGGCTGGCTCGGTTACGCCACTCCAAGTTCACCACTAAATTCCGAAAGTTTAACCGTACAATTTACCCTCAGTGCCGCAGGGCTCGTTCCAAAGAGGGGCCGGAGAAGTCGAACGGAGGGGCGAGAGGATGGGCGGGGGGGGGGGGGGGGGAGGGGGGGGGGGGGCGAAGAAGGCGGAAAGTAGAAAGACACAAAGACGGGAGGAAGGTTAAAGGTTGTGTGGCGTAAGGCTTACACACAATCTGCGAGACTTGTAGCACTTGCGTACGTTTGGCCTGTAAGCAACTGCCAACCTGTGGTAAGATACACCGCCGCAGGACGGCAACCCCGCCGTCTCCGCACCGCCACGCTCTGATGCAGTGGGAAAGCCGGCGAACTAGCTTTCGAGCTTTAAGTTCCATGGCTGCTGCCGGTCGGGCGAACGTAATCTCCTTCGGAAACTCGATGTACGGCCAGTGGCGAACGCTTATTTCACATGGTCGTATCGTTTATTCTCCCCCCCCCCCCCCTCCCCCCCCCCCCCACACTTTTCTCTTCGTCCGTACGCTGCGCCAATTTTTAACTTGGGAACAATATTTTTTTTTCGTGCACAGCGCACGAATTCGGATGAGGGGGCGACTCGGAGAGGCGGATTGGGGGGCACCGAGAGATACCACGGATGGGGGGGGGGGGGGGGGGTCACGTGTTCGATATTATCTCTTATTCGGATATATATTATAACGCTTATTTCACATGGTCGTATCGTTTATCCCCCCCCCCCCCCTTTTCGTCCGTACGATGCGCCAATTTTTAACTTGGGAACAATATTTTTTTTTCGTGCACAGCGCACGAATTCGGATGAGGGGGCAACTCGGAGAGGCGGATTGGGGGGTACCGAGAGATTCCACGGAGGGGGGGGAGGGGTCACGTGTTCGATATTATCTCTTATTCGGATATATATTATAACGCTTATTTCACATGGTCGTATCGTTTATTCCCCCCCCCCCCCCCCCTCTTCATCCGTACGCTGCGCCAATTTTTAACTTGGGAACAATATTTTTTTTTTTGTACACAGCGCACGATTTCGCATGAGGGGGCAACTCGGATTTCGCATGAGAGGCGGTCGGATTGGGAGGTACCGAGAGATACCACGGATGGGGGGGTGGGGGTCACGTGTTCGATATTATCTCTTATTCGGAAGGTGGAGGCTGGGTATGAGGAACGGATTGGGTTCGTTCCTTTCGGAATCGGGTTCGGAGGCTGGAACCTGCTCGGAGCGGCTTCGTGCCGTTTTCGCTTGGTGCGCTGTGGAGTACCGAGGCGTACATAGACACACGGTGTATTTCGGTTGTGGTGGAGGAAAAGAAGAAATCACCTAGGCGCGATGGTATTCCGGCCAGGTCGCAGATAACTTGGCTTGGCTGTTATCCAGAATTTAACACGAGGGATCAACGCTCGTACCGCGCGACGGCTTTGCTCGCTGATCTAGTCGCGGGGCTTCCCTCGTATGGTTTATCCGTGTATGGATGAAAAGGGTTGAGGCGGGTGGAGGGGAAAAAAAACGGGGTGTGAGAAGAGGCTTGGATTCTTGGGTCAGCCGAACTTAGGACCTCGTCGGTGATATCGCGTTGCGATGGTGCGGAAAAAGTAGACCGGGGGACTCGGAGTTGGGTTGCGTGCGAAAACATCTCCGATGGTTTTGGGACCGTCAGGCCTCGATTTATTCAAGTTTTCTGGGTCAGAGTTCGTACGTTTATGAAGAAGAGATTTGTCACTTCCGAACGAAAAATTAGATGTCCAGTCCGGAAGTGATCTATTTCCGGTGTGAGATTATTTTTGGACGAAACGTGGCATTTTTTAACCGGAAGTGACACATTTCCGGTGTGACGTCACTCACGGTAAAAAAATGGTATTTTTTAAAGTGGATGTGACGTATGTGCGGTGAATCTCTGTAAATGCAAATTTTCCGTTTTTAAATTGCGTAATCCATAGCATGGGATTTTTTTAACCGGAATTGACGTATTTCCGGTATGACGTCACTCACGGTCAAAAAATGATATTTTCAAAATTCAAGTGACGTATGTGCGGTAAATCTCTGTAAATGTAAATTTTCGGTTTCTAAATTGCGTAATCCGTAGCGCGGGCGTAAAGTGCGCCAGGCAGAACAACCTGCTAAGATGTTACATTGAAGCCTGGCTCAAAGTGGAACAACTGTCATTTACTGGTATTCTCAATTTACACAACGTTCCGCGGGACGCTGATGGTGCCGGTCTTGTGATTATATTACTCACGATTCTGCCGAGTCGGCATACGGAAACCCGGACGATGGGGCACATTCACTTGAGAATATATATGGAACTCTGGAGTATTAGCGGATAAGCCACTTTGCGGTGAGAACTGCGGAGCACCCATCACTCGAACGAATTCATTCACCGTCTAGGATTCGATAACGGTCATAGAATCAGGTCGATTGAGAAACCCCGTCTAATGTATGGCAGAGGGATTCGAATTGGATCTCGCAGCTCGCCCGCCTGCTCTCTAAGACGAGAGAAGCAGTACGGCGGTGGAGGAGATTGCCACCTTGCAGAACTTGGACCCAAACTCCAATATTCCAAATGTATTACCATTGGATTGAAAATCCCTTGACCACGCTTTTGGAAATTAATTGCTCTTTTCGAAAACAATCCGGCGAATTCTATCGATTCGAATCTGGAGAGAAAAATTTAAGATCGTCGAGCTCGATGTCTTCACCGGTGCGAAAACGTCCACCAGAAAGACGTCCAACGGAAAGACGTCCACCAGAAAGACGTCCACCGGAAAGACGTTCACCAGAAAGACGTCCACCAGAAAGACGTCCACCAGAAAGACGTCCACCAGAAAGACGTCCACCAGAAAGACGTCCACCAGAAAGACGTCCACCAGAAAGACGTCCACCAGAAAGACGTCCAGCAGGAAGCCGTCCACCAGAAAGACGTCCACCAGAAAGACGTCCACCAGAAAGACGTCCACCAGAAAGACGTCCAGCAGGAAGCCGTCCACCAGAAAGACGTCCGACAGAAAGACGCCCGACAGAAAGACGTCCACCAGAAAGACGTCTACCAGAAAGACGTCCACCAGAAAGACGTCCATCAGAAAGACGTCCACCAGAAAGACGTCCATCAGAAAGACGTCCACCAGAAAGACGTCCACCAGAAAGACGTCCACCAGAAAGACGTCCACCAGAAAGACGTCCACCAGAAAGACGTCCACCAGAAAGACGTCCACCAGAAAGACGTCCACCAGAAAGACG
Organism: Amblyteles armatorius; assembly: GCA_933228735.2. NCBI lineage: Eukaryota > Metazoa > Arthropoda > Insecta > Hymenoptera > Ichneumonidae > Amblyteles > Amblyteles armatorius. The sequence continues at coordinate 3,907,088 of OW121697.1, forward strand.
TCCACCAGAAAGACGTCCACCAGAAAGACGTCCACCAGAAAGACGTCCACCAGAAAGACGTCCACCAGAAAGACGTCCACCAGAAAGACGTCCACCAGAAAGACCTCTACCAGAAAGACGTCCACCAGAAACACGTCCACCAGAAAGACGTCCAGCAGCAAGACTAAATCACTGTAAAGTACACCGTTATCCGACGGAAGATCATTACACTCCTACAAGGAAGTCGTTACCCTGGCGTTGAAATCGAATCGAGCTCATTCCCGATCGATGCGAACCTTAGCCGCAGTTTCCTCATTCGAAGGGAAGCGATTGGGAGATTCCCCTACGGTCGACCAGCGTCCGGCTGTTGCTGACTCGCTTGCCTCATCCTCCGCCGGATATGACCGCACCGCGCTCTCACGCGCGTTGTCTCCAATGCAAACGACAATTGATATTTTCACGAGGCACACTCAACACCCTCTTGCGAAGAGCTCTTTTGATACCTTGAAGTGGGTCGTCGATCGGTACGGACGCGGAAGTGCGCGACCGAACAACTCTTCGTGCTCGGTCGCGATAAAAAGTTAAAGAGTGGAAAGCACAGTGGTCCGTGGCTGGAGGTGTCGCTGGTTCCAGAAGCCTCATCTCCACATCGGGCTGACGCTGAAGGGGCGGCCGGAGAAGCAACGTAGCGTGCCAAAACTGTTAGGGCCGCGAGAGCTCGCAAAGCAGGCAGTCGACCGAGTAGCAAGCGCACTCGAGACGGCGAGACACTCGCTGCCATTATATAAAACATACTCGTGAGCCGGGAAAGTGATTTTTTATTTTCGCCGTCAATACCGATTTTGCCTTTCCCCACCCAATTATATTGTACTTGTGTCTTGTAGTAGATAAGACTGCGCAACAGAACACCCCGTTCTGTATAAGTTGGTAATTTCTAAAAAAAAAACCGTGGTGACTGCAATTTACGTTGCCTGCGAGTATCCGAGCGAACGAGACAGTCTGACGGACAGCAACACAATTGAGAACTTATATGACACGGAAGTTAGCAACGTTGATCCAATGATGTCATTGACAGATGTCACTTTTCTCAAACAGTTCATTTACCGTCGAAACAATTTTAAGAAAATTATTCTACTATTTTACATTATTATTATTATGTATATATATAATTATAATTATATAATAATTATAATTATATATAGTTACAATAATTATAATATAGTTATAGTTATTATGTATGTGTATAATTATTATAAATATATCTATATTGTTGTATTAATATATGACATTAGATTATATTATCGGCTCGCAGGGAAAGCAACTTTCTGAAAAAAAATTATCAACAATTTCGTTGCAGCAACGTTGCTAACTCCCTCGCCTTTGAGAACTTTCATTCGCGGAAATACAGAGTTGTTCGGTAAAGCGGGGCAAGAAGGAACCCCGGGGGAAAAACGGACCATCACTCGCGACGAGACCTTCCACCCCATCCGTCAAAAAATTGGCACCGTCGATTCCCCCCACTCTCGCCCACCCCTTTATTGCCAGCTGACTTTAGTAACTACCGTCAATTAAAAAAAAAAAAAAAAAAAAAAAAAAACCGAGCTCACAGCGGACCGGTACGAATACCAACAACCCGATCCCCCGATCCACGGCAGTTCGGTCGCAGTGGGCTTTATCCTCTCGGCGGCGAGGCCGGTACTCGGCCCATCATCGTCCGCACTCGGACCGCGACGGTCGAGTGTGCGCCGCAACAAGTAGAAAACCAAGATGACGAAGCGGCTCGAGTGGACGCAGCGATCGCGAATCGCCTCTCAATTTCCCCTCCCGAACAACGTCCCGGCAGGTAGAAAAAAAAAAACCACACGGACGACGAGATGAATACCGGAAATCCCCCCTCCCCTCCCCCCCCCCCCCCCCCCCCCCCCCCCCCCCCACCCCCCCTTGTCGTCCCATTAATAATCGAATGCTTTATGCGAACAAACCCGCGCTTTGATATTCTCCAAATTGGTTGTCTATCGAGTTTGCCGTGCGCGCATGGGAAAGGCGGGCAGCGATTGAAATGCAAACCTTTCACCCGGGAATTGGGGCAATCGGTGTTACGCCCGCGCCCCGTCACGCGCCGGGGCTTCGAGCGCGTGAAAGGCGCGCCGGTCGGCGTTATACGCGCACGCGTTCGCGCTCCGCTCTCCCGTACGCCCGCATTAAAAGCTACAAGCCTCGATCGAATCGAATGGATGGACGCATTGTTTCCGGTCGCCGTGTACGTCGAGCGGAGCGATTCGATCCGCGTCCTCCACACTTTTCGTATACCGATTCAACCCCTTCTGCCCCCCTCCCTTCCCCCCCCCCCCCCCCGCCCGCGCGAATGAATGAATTCCCTGGCCGCGAATCGCTAAAAGCTTTTTTTCCGGTGTACAACATGAAAAAAAAGTATTGAAAAAAAATGTAAAAAAAGTGGTTGGGAATGTGTGCTTGCGAGCTCGTTCGTTTCAGGTGGTATTGAAGTCTTTGCCGGCGGAATGAGCTACGTTCGCTTGGAGCGGGAAAGGAAGACAAGCGGTGTAGAGACGAGTTCGGCCCGGTGTATTTTTTTTGTATTTTTCCTGCTCGCTGCATCTCTCAACGTAGTATGCTGTCGAGGAGTCTCAGTCATTTTCTACGTATCTGGGGGGTGATTCGCTCGATGAGCGAACGCACTTGCAGCGGGTCTTTGATAGGCGAGAGGGGAGAGGGAGGGTGGGGCGAAACGCGAACGCTGTAAAGTGCAGACGCTGGGTAGAAAGGACCATCGTGGAATTTTGTGAAAATCCGTTGGGGCACGACGGGTGAGTAGCTGAGCGGATCTAAGCAGATCCGAGGAAATCCTCTGGGAAAACCCCCCAGTAAGAAAACCCCCGGATCATAAATTGGTTGTTTCCGAATTCGGGCTATCAAAAAAAAAAAAAAAAAACGATTCTCGGGGCGAGATTGAGTGGGGTAGTCCATTTTGCCCCAAGCATAATTGTTCATAGGAGTAATTATGGCGAATTGCATTTCACATCGGCGAACAGTGAATTGTTGCCTCTGTTCCTTGCCTACTCCGTTTTGCCCCTTTTCCCCCCCAGTAAGAAAACCCCCCGATCATAAATTGACTGCAGATAACACTTATAAGAGGCTTAATAGGGTTCTTCCCGAATTCGGGCTATGAAAAAAAAAACCCGATTCTCGGGGCGAGATTGAGCGAGGTAGTCCATTTTGCCCCAAGCACAATTGTTCCTCGGAGTAATTATGGCGAATTGCATTTCACATCGGCGAACGGTGAATTGTTGCCTCGGTTCCTTGCCTACTCCATTTTGCCCCTTTTCCCCCCCCCAGTAAGAAAATCCCCCGATCATAAATTGACTTCAGACAACACTTATAAGAGGCTTAATAGGGTTCTTCCCGAATTCAGGCTATCAAAAAAAAAACCCGGTTCTTGGGGCGAGATTGAGTGGGGTAGTCCATTTTGCCCCGAGCATAATTGTTCCTCGGAGTAATTATGGCGAATTGCATTTCACACCGGCGAACAGTGAATTGTTGCCTTCGTTCCTTGCCTACTCCATTTTGCCCCTTTTCCCCCCCAGTAAGAAAATCCCCCAATCATAAATTGACTTCAGACAACACTTATAAGAGGCTTAATAGGGTTCTGCCCGAATTCAGGCTATCAAAAAAAAAAACCCGATTCTCGGGGCGAGATTGAGCGAGGTAGTCCATTTTGCCCCAAGCATAATTGTTCCTCGGAGTAATTATGGCGAATTGCATTTCACACCGGCGAACAGTGAATTGTTGCCTCGGTTCCTTGCCTACTCCATTTTGCACCTTTTCCCACCTACGCCGTTTTCACAATTTCGACGATACAAGGAAACGCGTCGGTGGTTGACGGAAGACAAACGGTGATAATGTGTTGTGAAGCTATTAGCGGCAGACAGCTTTCAGCATTGCCAATGAACTTGTTATTGCTCATTCCGGACGATGCAACAATTCCAATTAGTTTAATGAGTTTACCCGAGATGTCTCGTCGCAGAAGCTGCCAGTTTTATTCACTTGCCTCTGGCTCTACTGAATGATAAAGTAAAAACTCTGTTATCCGATGTTTCACAATTGTGCTCTGTCGGTAACCAACGCTTCATATCGTGTTGTCACCCTAAATACTCATGAATCGTCGGAGTTACACGTCGTTTCTTCTACCGCGCCAGAAACATTCGTCACTCTCATGCGAACGGTCTCTTTCGCCAACAATCCCGAACCCGTCCCTCCCAATGTTTCGCTAATCGATTCGATTTACGCGCCGCCACAGTGGATAACGCTGGCCGGCAGTTGACGTCATCGGGAAATGGTCTGATGATTCCCAGCTTCGGTTCCAGAATTATGCAACAAATCAATCTACCTGCCTCTTCTCGTCACTCATCGGCACGTGACGCAACGTTAATCAGAATTTTGCAGAAACCATTGAAGGGCTTTGGCGCATCGGAGCGACGCGCCAGACTCGGTCGGTAACGGAAACTGTAATCCGTTTTTCCGGAAAGTTCAACAACCTGGACCAAGACGCACTTCATTGATGTCCTCGTCAAACCGGTTGATTGTTTGATTTTCCATAGAAAATGTGTTCACCATTGAAACAAGTGGATCACAATCTTTGTTACCGACTGAGTCTGGGATAATGCAGAAAGAATTTTGCAGAGACCATTGAAGGGCTTTGGCGTATCGGAGCGATCCGCGCCAGACTCGGTCGGTAACGGAAACTGTAATCCGTTTTTCCGGAAAGTTCAACAACCTGGACCAAGACGCACATTGATGTCCTCATCAAACCGGTCGATCATTTGATTTTCCATAGAAAATGTGTTCACCATTGAAACAAGTGGATCACAATTTTCGTCACCAACTGACCCTGGGATAATGGTTGGGGCGAAAGCTTTGCATCATCCTGAACAGACAACCAAACGCCTCATCCAATTCCGGAAGCTCTTTACTGACGATGATTCTCTCCCTCAGTATTCATCGATCACACGGCGCTATTCTCATTTGTACGACTCTTCATCTCCACAGTTCACAATAACAATGTCGTAGGTGAAAGAACTAAAATCCGATCGTACAATTGTTTAATCTCGATGATTACGTTTTCACCGTGGTCGCCTCAGTGCAACGTGAAAATTAACCCAACAGTGGGCTTCGCTCTGGGCGCGACCCGCAATACCGCTGCCGGATAGCCCTCGCACGAACACTCGAGGAGCGAACCAACACCGTAACGCCCGGTGCGGTCTGGGCCGTTGATGCGACCGCAGAGGCTGGAGGGAGCGTCAACACGGCGGGATTATTCGCCGGTGGAAATTAGTGAAAGCGTTTCCCGATGTGCTGGTTGGTTTGGCGAACGCGGGGCCAGTCCGGAGAGGAACGGACCGCGGAACCGTGAGAGATGAGAGCAATAACGAGGGTTAGCGGAGCCGGGGTGGAAATGCGTTTCCAGGCACACCGCAGAGGGTTGCCGAGGCGGATTTCAATGTCATTCCAGTCAGTGCGGAATGCCGGGGGCGCTCTCACCGGTTTGTCTTCTTCCAACAGCCGTCCCGACCGCTGGATTTCACAATTCTTTACCCGGACAGAAGTTCCTCTGGGCGCTTTACACCAAGGGATCAAAGTCCCAGCGCTGGATCAAAGTCGCAGGGGCTGATTATGGTGATGATCGTCTAGGTCCGTTTCGCCGACAGTTGTCCCAGGAGCTGATTCTTCACAGTCCCCCCAGGCGTTTCCTCAAGCGTCCCAGACATTGTTGTCATAATACCCGACCCGGATGAAAGTTTCGCCACGAGCCATTCCAGGTGTTGATTACCTTAAGGACCGTCTGGCCAAGAGGCCTCAGTCTGGACCAAAAGCGAACCCAGGCGCCGGTTATTCTGAGGCCTCCTTGGGTCAAAGTCTCGCCAGAAGCCGTCCCAGGCGCTAGTTGTTCTACTGCACTCTGGGTCAAAGTCTCAGAGGATCCTCTGGGCCAGGTTTACCAATAATTGTCCCAGGCGTTGATTCCTCGAAGTTCCCCGGCCAGAGCCTCACCAAGAGACGATCCAGGTGCTTGTTATTATAATACCCTTCCCAAAGCTGGGCTGGGCTGGGCTGGGCTGGGGTCTGGGCTGGGAAGCGAGCCCAGACGCTGATTACCTAAAGGTAATCAGCTTCGGGCCTAAAGGCCGTCGCAGGAGTTGGTTATTCCAAGACACCCCCAGGTTAAAGTCTCGCCAGAAGCCGTCCCAGGCATTAGCCGGTCAAAGGCACCGTCCTAGGCATTAGCCGGTCAAAGGCACCGTCCCAGGCATCAGCCGGTCAAAGGCACCATGGATCACCCATCAGAAGTCGTCGATACTTCCGCCCAGGGTTGAACGGACCGCCGAACCGTGACAGATGAGAGCAATAACAAGGGTCATCCCAACCAGGAACCAAATGCCTTTCCAGCCACACCGCAAAGGCCCGCCCTGGCGGCTTTCAATGTCGTTCCAGTTATCGCAGAATTCCGGACACTCTCTCTCCAGTTCGTCTTCTCCCAAGGGCGCCAAGGCGGACTCCTTCGGCATCCGGATCCGAGGATAAGAAAGAGGAGCTAGAAAATCCAACTTCCGAAATGACGGAGTGCGATTCCATCTTCCTCCTACCGCGGAACTCGGGCGCCCAACATCCGTCCCGCACCTTCCCGGCTCCGCCGGGAAGGAAAAGCTCTCGGCGCGGTGTGGAAGAAACGGCGGCTGATGGTGTGAAACGGTGAATAAAAAGAATCGAGGTCGACGGAGCTGGAGACATCGAGAGTTGGCAGATTGCCGTTTTTTCCCGATCCTCGTCCGTACGCCGGCTTCTTCGAGCAGCGGTCCGCGTAGAGGAGGGGGGGGGGGGGGGGGGGGGAGGATCTTCTTATACCGGAGGTGGGGAGGCTCGTTGTAACTGTTCTCCACGACGACGACGACGACGACGACGTGCGACACGAGTCGTCTCGCGCCTCGCGCTGTGTCCTGGCTGACACAAGAAAACCAGCTGCCATCCCACCTTTATCCACCTCGTTCTCTTCCAATATCGATCACCTCTCGTGCCCGCGGTTTCGATAAATCCGACGTTTTTCCATCCTACCTCGCTCGTCTCTTCCGATCGGATCAACCGCCGTTCAAAATCCTCCACCCCTTCCTCGTCCGCTTCTTCCCTCGACGCCGGGATATTTTCTCGGTCGGCGGGCGAAACCCTATAAAAAAAATAAAAAAAACCCCAAAAGATGATGATGAGGTAGGTGAAAAAAAAAAATATCGAGTTGATGGAAAACCAATTTTATCCACCCATTCCTCGAACTTCCTCGAGCAAAGTTTTTACGATGCAAAATACAACCATTGTGACTTGATGAAATTTTGGCACATGCAGATGTCTGCATGACATCGAGTTTCATCTTTGGCCAGTCTCTATCAGTACGGCTTTGGCAACAATAACCGATTGTTCACTGATAGAATTTTAATCTCCGAGTGAACTTCCTTGAGCAAAGTTTGTGCAATGCAAAATGCAACCATTATAACTTGATGAAATTTTGGGACTTGCAGACATCCTCAGGGTCACACGCATCTCGACCTGCGTCAATTTATGAGCGGGGAGTTTTTTTGGGTGTGTTCATTCTCGCGACTCCTTCTCGGTCACCTCGTCGTCCCGCGTCGTCGGACTCTCGGCGCCGTGAGACCTCGATTTTCGTTCGCTAATGAGAGTCCCGGATCGGCGAGCTACGCGCGAATTTCGTCACGTTTCTTCTGCTGCGAATGCGTAGTCGACTCCCGAATGGCGCGACACTTCCGGGGGCGCGAGCCTCCCCCATTCTCCGGGTACATCGCTTCCTCGTGACGGTGAAAAGTCAATTTTAACTTTATCCCGAACAAGTTTCCGGGTGACTCACTCCCCACGACATCACTTAGTTCGGTCGCTCTTCTCTCGTCTCCACGGACGTCCTCCCAGGTTCTCCCCGATTTCGATCCCGCTTTGTCATACGCCGGCTACGGCGTCACATCCTCCCCGATTCCCGGCCCCTTCGCTCTCTGTGATGTATATTGTAACGAATATATATATATTATATACAATATATGTATATTAGATATATATATTGTATACAATATATAGTTATTAGATATATATATTGTATACAATATATAGATATTAGATATATATATATTATATACAATATATATAACCGATTTCAGTAAAGAAAAAATTCTAAAAAATTTTTTTGAAGAAATACCATTTTTGTCGAAAAATTGTAAGGGTCACCCCTTATCATTTTTCCATTTTCAAAATTTCGAGATATCGAATTAAAACCTTCGCCATTGTTTTCAAGTGGCATATTTACCAACCGATTTCAGTAAAGAAAAAATTCTAAAAAATTTTTTTGAATAAATACCATTTTTGTCGAAAAATTGCAAGGGTCACACCTTCTCATTTTTCCACTTTCAAAATGGCCAAATATTTTTTTTCGACGTATCGATTTTTTACCACGTCCATTGGCTTTAAGTGGCCCATTCCGGCTCAAAACACATGCAACTTGTATTTTTTTCGAAATTTGAAAAATTCACCATTTCCAGCATAGGGAATCCTATGTTAAACTTTGCGAAACGGCCCTTTTTTTCAAAAAATTTCGAGATATCGAATTAAAACCTTCGCCATTCTTTTCAAGTGGCATATTTACCAACCGATTTCAGTAAAGAAAAAATTCTAAAAAAATTTTTTGAAGAAATATCATTTTTGTCGAAAAATTGTAAGGGTCACTGTACCGCATTTGCCGGGGACACGGGGAAACTACGGAAAACCCGTGCCGGTACAGACGGCCATATTCTACCGATCCACTGGTATTTTTGCACTTGAGTAAAGTGCAGAAACACCAAAGTCTCAGAAGAAAGCGCCTTCCGCTCAACGGTCGATGCGCCAGCTAGCGCCCGGCTAAGCGGTCACCCATCCAAGTACTGACCGCGAACGAATCAGCTTGACTTGGGGGACCACCAGAGCCGTGCGCCAACCGCGCATCCACCGCTGTCGGTATATATTAGGTATATATTATAACGAATGTAGTGTAACGAATATCGTACGCGATTATCCTCGGTAAGCGGTCTTGAAGGACCGCTCGGACAGTAGAACATTTCACGGACGTAAAAACGAAAAGCTTCGCATCGATCTTAGAGTTGACTGTCAGTCTGTTTCGGGACTTTAACACGAGCTGACGGACACACGGTTACGCGAGATTACGAAATATCGTTCGAGATAATAAACATTTCGCATATTGTTCGTTTTATAATACGCAGTGCCTTTTTTTTTCGAGAATACGTTACAATATATAAAACAATATATCGCGAGCCTCGTAATATCGACGCCCTCGACGCAAACCACCGGACAGTTTCGACCCTTCGCGCTCCTCTCGCCATCTAGGTGGCGTAAATAACGCCGAACCCTCCTTTATCGCAAGCGTGTGGAATCTTTCCTTTGTCTTTTTTTTTTTTTTTTACCTTTGCCTTATCCTCTTGAAAAGCGTTACGACACCCACGAGGAGCTCGGCGCGTCTCGCGGGTGAGAACGGGTATCGGTTCGTGCCGATTTACCGGGTCGACAAGAATCGAGGTCTTCTCCCAACGCGGCTCGAAGCAACTTCCACCAAATTGATAAATCCATGGAAAATATAATGTACAATATCGTTTTTTTTATTTGTTTTTTTTTTTTTTCTCTGCGAGCGTCTAGCAATTTACTGCACGGCACTCGGCTTCTCCGACTTCCCTCGATATACTATTTCGTCGTTACGCTTTTCGAGGCTCTCCCTCGTACTCCATCAGCGGACCCGACGGGCTTGAGAAATTGATTCCCTCGTTATTTCGATTCCCGTCTTAAGCCCGAGCGCCGCGCGACGGCGCTTTTCCAGGGACACTCGATAGGTTCTTTTTTTCAACAATATATAAGAATTTTTTTTAAGAAGAATAAATAATTTTTAAGAATTTTTTAAAGAAACTTAAGAAACAAGTAATCGACTCGCAGCGTGTAGGTCGGTTTTCGCCCGCCCTTATGAGGACTCGCTGTAGGTCTTCAAAATCACAACCGGCTACCCGAAGATCGTCATTTATCGCGGGTGCGTAAAACCCCTCTTTACGCACCCAAAGTATCGGATCGGTTGCAATTTCCCCAGATAAAAGGCAGCGAAAAGAATCAAGGGTAACATTTTTTTGTTCGGTCCCCGTCGATCCGGCCTTTCCGGCTATTCACCTTCGATGTCACCCTTTCGATTTTCTCCTCTCGGCTTCCCCGCGGATGGCACGGTGCCAACCTTCGGATGTCCCAACTTTGGCCCCGATGACAGAGAACGCATTAATCTCTCGTACGGGCGGGGAGGGGGGAGGGGGGGTGAAGGGGGAAGACTATAGGGAGACAGCGTTAACCATTTCCCTGCGCAGTGCGGGGGGGGGGGGGGGGGGGGGAGGGGGGGGGGCTGAGGGGACAGAAAGGAGGGCTTGGCACGCGCGGCGGGGCGGCGGAGAGCTTCGTGCTCGGCAACAAACGAAACGTCAAATGTCGAGCCGCCGGTGCCTGAATGGAAAAAATTGTTATAGACGTCGCTCGCCTAGGCCAATATTGTAGTACGCCACTGTTGGGCCACGATGATTTATTGCGCGATATTACCGACGGGACCTGCGCCAGACGAGGCGGTTTTTCGTCTCCGGCGCGATCGACAATTCCCAATTTAAAGTTTGACGTTAAAGGATCCGTCGAGCCATCGCGCGCGAGCGGGTTTTCATTCACACTCGCTTCTTTTTTTTTTTTGCCCTCGATGCTCGTTGGGTGAAACTCGGGAAAGTGACCTTTGGAAAAAAAAACAACCTGGAAAATGACCGGGCAGAAAAAAAAAAAAGATGGGAAAAAAAACCCTGGTCGTAAAAGGACTCTAGTGGGCGGCTGTGGCGGCCGCTCGCACGTGGCGCCACTGTCGCCTAGTGATGGTTTTTTCACCTACCTGATCATCTCTTTGTGAGGTCTCTCATTTACGAGGTCTCGTTCATTTTTCTGAATACGTATGAATTTATTCAGATTTTTCAACCAGCTTCGATTCTTAAATTTTTTTGTTAGGAAAAAATGTCTGAACAAACACAAAAGTTAAAACTAATTGAAAAATCTTAAAAAATTCATACGTGTTCAGAGAAATGAGTGAATCATTTTCGTAGAAAAAAATGGTTGTTTTGCCGGGCAATTTGTTAAACAATTAATTTTTCGATTAATTTGTTCATAACATTTTGGAATTATTATTGTCCAGAATTAATCTCTTCGGTACCTTTAATCTGCATGAATTTTTTCAGATTTTTACATCATCGAGAAGTACTTGCAGTGTTCGCTTACTTTTCTCGAACTTATGCGAGATGAGCGGGAAGCGACGAAGCTACCTTAACGGGTTTTTCTTTCGATGGATTATTTCCGCCTGCCAGTTGCGCGGTCTTTTTACTGAGCATTTGTAATGAGCATGTGCACATTAAAGTCGACCAGCGCTGGCCTTCCAGACATTTCGGGGAAGTTAGACCGGGGCCCTTTCAGGGCCGTACCAAAACGCTGATCTTTCGAATCCGGAGGATGAAGCGTAAGGAATGGGATCAACTTTTCTTCGTTAGGTTGTGACAAAGCTTCCACTGGTTTTCACCTCGTTTGTAGCAGAACACAGTAGTGACGGGGGGGGGGGGGGGGGGGATTCACGAAAGCCGTTGAAACCGGGTGCATTGACCTCGCGGGTGTCGAGCGGAAGAAACAACCGGAGGGATACAACAGGAGTCGCGGGCGGCAGCAATGAAGAGCATTTTCCAATTTTCGAGCTGGATATGACATATGCGGGAGAGACCGCGGAGCACGTTAACCCTCCGCGGAGCGCATCGCGGAATCCGCAATACCTCGTACGTGATGGTTTTACCGATCGCGGCAGGTCTTTCGCGCCGGGTTCCGCGCGTATCCGAGGGCGGAGAACTCCACGGACAGCGAGCTGCCTCTGCTTCGGCTTCCGGCTGCGGGTGAAGGTAAAAAAAGGTTTCCCCGCCCGAACATACCGAATGACCGAACTCCCTCGATTTTCTCAACCAGAATGGCTTGCGAATGATTTTTCCGGAGATCAAATAGCGTTCCGATGGAACCCGCGAGAGCATCATTGATGACCATTCTGCGAATGTTGATACAGGGAACTCTTCCGTGGGATTGAGGAAACTGAAATGCAATTCGCCATGCTGGTCAAGGACGCTCGAAGCTGGGACGCGCGGCGGATCACAAGTGCTGGAACGCTAGGCTGCGGGACGCTAAGCGCTGAGTCGCGAAGCATTGGGACGCAAAGTTCTGGGACGCAAACTGCTGGGACGCAAACTACTGGGACGCAAATCGCTGGGACGCAAACTACTGGAACGCTAAGCGGTGAGACGCTATGCGTTGGGACGCAAAGTACTGGGACGCAAGATACTGAGACGCAAACTACTGGGACGCAAACTACTGGGACGCAAACTACTGGGATGCGAACTACTGGGACGCAAAGTACTGGGACGCAAACTGCTGGGACGCAAACTGCTGGGACGCAAATCGCTGGGACGCAAACTACTGGAACGCTAAGCGGTGAGACGCTATGCGTTGGGACGCAAAGTACTGGGACGCAAGATACTGAGACGCAAACTACTGGGACGCAAACTACTGGGACGCAAACTACTGGGATGCGAACTACTGGGACGCAAAGTACTGGGACGCAAACTGCTGGGACGCAAACTGCTGGGACGCAAGCTACTGGGTCGCAAACTACTGGGACGCAAACTACTGGGACGCAAACTGCTGGGACGGTAAGCGGTGAGACGCTGGGCGCTGGGACGCTAAGCGCTGAGATGCTCGGCGCTGGGACTAGCCATCGTATGTATATGTGAAGTCAACTTTAATCTACATACATGAAGATAATGAATACCTCACTGTTAACAAAACCAAGCTTTAACAAGCCACCTGTACCACATGACCGGCGAACGTCAGTCCGCAACGAATGGGATTTCAATCCAATTGAAATCCCATTCGGGAGGTTTTTCGGCATTCGGAAAACGATCGACGAACAGATCGGCGCCAGTTCTTGCATCATTACGCATTACAACATTTTCCGTAGGGCCTCTCCGACCTCGCTCCCTTCTTCCGGATGAGTGAAAATTTGTTGCTCCTGCACATACATTCTCCGATTGATGGATGAATTCCCCCCCGCCAATCTCGCAACTGCTGCGGAGAGTCGGGGCTTCTGGCGCTGACTGGGCGGTGAGTCGGCAGGGACGGCGGTCGGTCGTTGATTAAATTTTTTTTTCAGACAATAACCGAGACGCGTATGCGATGACCCCGCGTGACTGAGCGGTGTGTACATCCGTGTCCGTGCCGGAGATCGGACGCCTCGTTACGAACCGGTGATAGCTCCTCCGCATTATCCATCACTCGTTTCGGCCGCGAACCTTCGTTTCTCCGGACCGTTGGATTTCGGTCGCGAAACGTCGAGTCGGCGACGCATCGAAATTTTCGTTTTTCACCCCGGACTTTCGACGGCGAATAGACGTTGTTTCGGCCGCCCGCCGGAGCGCCGGATTGTTCGCCGGCCGGGAAGCTTCGTCGAGCTTTCTCTCGGGTTCTCCTTTGTGTGTAACGCGACGCGGCATTGTCCACGTATTTTCCTACGGCGAAAATTTCACACGCCCCGTTTTATCCGAGTGCGCGAACACTCTTGCTCCGCGCGGCCCCGTTATTGTGCATACTCCTAGTTGTCGACGGCCGCAGCTCCGAGCCCAATTAAAACAGCAATTTACGAACGTTTACGTCGGCGGACGCGTGTACGCGACCGCCGCCCCCCCCCCCCCTCTCCGCCCCCCCGGTTCCCGCTACGTTATTACGTGACAATTACGCGTTGGCGGCTGACCGAATGCCGCGCGTGGTCTCGGTTCCCGGCCAAACCTCGCGCGTTCTCCCGACGGTGAGGGTGGACGAAGAGAGCGAGGGAGACGAGGGTGTAACGGCGGAAGGCATTTTCCTCCACCGGACCCCGATGTGCCGTCGGACTTGCGGATTCACCGCCGTTTCGAGTCTCTTCGGATTTTGAGTTGTGATTTTTGTACCGAACAGTTGCGAGTCGAGCGAGAGCTAAGTGAAATTTTTGTTTTGATGAAATCAGCGGCGGACGGTAGGTCCTGGGTCGCTGGAGGCTGGAGGCTGGGTCGCTGGAGGCTGGGTCGCTGGAGGCTGGGTCGCTGGAGGGTGGGTCGCTGGAGGCTGAGTCGCTGGAGGCTTGTTCGCTGGAGGCTTGCTCGCTGGAGGCTGGGTCGCTAAAGCCTTGGTCGCTGGAGGCTGGGTTGATGGAGGCTGGGTTGCTGGAGGCTGGGTCGCTGGAGGCTGGATCGCTGGAGACTGGGTCGCTGGAGACTGGGTCGCTGGAGGCTGGGTCGCTGGAAGCCGGGTTGCTGGAGGCTGGGTCGCTGGAGGCTGGGTCGCTGGAGGCTGGGTCGCTGGAGGCTGAGACCTTCAGACCCTGGGACGCTAGGTACTGGGATGTTAGGTATGGGTTGCTAGGCGCTGAGATCCCAGGCACTGCGACGCCGGGTGCTGGGACACCAGGCGCTGGGGCGCTAGGCACGGAGATGCCACATATCGGTATAATAAATGTCTCGCTGTAAAAAAAATCAAGACCCACCGATGTAAATGTTTAGATTTTGAATATTTACAAAGGGAAAAGTATGACGGTCGACGCAGATGATTCACGCAAATCTGAATAATTGATTGAAGCTCGGGGGGATCGGCGAACCGTGCATATAACGTTAAGAGGTCGGTGACGAGGGGGTTAGTTTGCACCCGAATCGCAGCGGCGGATTCATCGTCGGGCTCGTCCTCCTCGGGGTTTGAACAGTCCGTGTGTGTGGACTTAACGACAGAAGGGCAGCCAATATGTACCTCGGAGACGTCGAGTCAACTGCGGGCGGGATCTTCCGTTGTGCCGCGTTTTTCCGCTCCCACTGTCGCGTATCTTCTGGCTTTATCCGCGACTGAAAAGAGTGCGGTCGGGGATAAGGCGGAAAAGCTCTCGTGCAAAATCGATACGTCGCTCGTGTCACCCGGCGAGCGCGACCGTGTTCGCTTCCTCGAATTGTGGCTTTCATGATTCGACTTCTCGATCTCTCTTCTGATCCTCGTAGGTTTTTGAAAAATATTTTAAATTTTTTTTAAATTTTTCAATTTTTTTCATTTTATTTTTTATTATATTTCTTATATATTTATTGTATATTTTTTTTTTTTCTGATAATAGGGTAAAAAGGCTAGTGGCCCGCAAGTTGAAAAATAAAATAAAATTCCGTGGTCCGAGAAGAGTTAAATTTGAAGTCAGACGGGTCAGGTTTCCGTGTAATTTTAATCCTGTATATTTCGAGTATCGCGCGGAGACAAAAGGGCAGATTCCTCAGACGGGCAAAAAATCCGGAGGTTCCAAATTTAATTGTGCCCCGCGACGGTCTCGTGCGCTCTCCACGAGCGCCGCACGATTTTTCTGAAACTTCTTTCGCCGCTCTCGCGGCGCTGATTTATTATAAACGCGCGGCGCAGACTGTGACAAGCGATTCAATCCGGAGAAGCCGAGAATTCTTTCGTACACACTCGGTACAAATCGTTCCGCGAGCGTCGAGAAATCGATCAGAGTATCCAAGATTAAGCGGCCGAGTGCCGCGGCGTGAAACTTCGTCGCCGCGGTCGGAGCGACGGATCCTCGCCCGACCCCGATCGGCTCGTCCGCCGGCGAGGCGACTGAATTCCTACTTTTTCTCGAGTTCGTTCCAGTGACCCATCCGAAGTGGCGGGCTAAAAAAAAATTGTCTAATAAAAAAATGCTGAAACGGAGATAATAAACGAACGCGGAAGGTCCTTTCAGAAGTTATAATGAAAAAAAAAAAAAAAAAAAAAAAAAAAATCGGATGACGAGACGGACGAGGGGAGAAACCGTCAAGAGTTAGTTTTACGAGTGCAAATTTAATAACTCTTCGGGCTCGCAGCGTTCCGCTGTCTCCCGCCCTACAAAATTGAGTATTTGTAGCGAGTGGAACGCAAAGGGCATGCGAAGATAGATGGAAAGAAGAGTCGCCCATCAGCCATACGACTCGGACTTACCTGTCGCGGATTGTTCGAAACTCAGGAATCTTTGCAGTTTTTCTATCTGGATCAGTCATAAGAATTCCGAGGCCGAAGGCAGAATGGCTTAGCTTTCAAACTTTTACGAGTAACTCCCAATCTGAGGACTTCTTTGTTCTGCTCAGCTTGACGCATTACCATGACTATTTTTTTTTTTTTAAATCGTTTTTTTAAAGAATCTAGCGTCAAGACCGTACCGCGTCTCTTGATGAGCATCGAGAGCTGTGGTTGTGTTTCGACGCCAGATACTTGAAAAAACGATTTTTAGGCGCAGACTGTATGTCATTTACAGAAAGAACAGAACGTGATATTTTATGCACTAATGGACACCCAACCACCCTCAGAGCCCCTCAAAAGAGACGCTCAAAGACACTCAGAGACCCTTAGAGACACTCAGAGATACTCAGAGACACTCAGAGACACTCAGAGTTACTCAGAGATACTCAGAGAGACTCAGAGACACTCGGAGACACTCGGAGACACTCAGAGGCACTCAGAGACAATCAGAGACACTCGGAGACACTCAGAGACACTCAGAGACACTCAAAGACACTCAAAGACACTCAGAGACACTTAAAGACACTAAGAGACACTCAGAGATACTCAAGGGCAATCAGAGAGCCTGAGAAGACAGTCAGAGGCCCTCAGGGACACTCAGACACCGAGAGGACACTCCGAAAAAAAAAACCGTCAGTGTAATTAGGCTCATTCTGCGTGCCTGTCACGGTCTCTGAGTGTCTCTGATTTCTGAGTGTCTGAGCGTCTTCCAGCGTCCAAGGACACTCTGCACTTTCTTATACATTCGGATACATCTCATCATTCGTAGAATATCATGCTCCATTCGTTCTGTAAATGATATACAGTCTGCGCCTAAT
Source organism: Amblyteles armatorius (assembly GCA_933228735.2). Classification (NCBI taxonomy): domain Eukaryota; kingdom Metazoa; phylum Arthropoda; class Insecta; order Hymenoptera; family Ichneumonidae; genus Amblyteles; species Amblyteles armatorius. Next base: position 3,924,136 of record OW121697.1, read on the forward strand.
CTAATATTATAACCTCTCCGTCCGAGGCACGTACGAAAGGAAAAAAAAAAAAAAAAAAAAAATCAAGGCCCGTACCCCGGTGAACTTTCAGCGGCGAGAGAAATCCAATTTCATCCCTCGCCAAGGTTCTACGCGTCTTGTTCAGTTTCTCCCTGACCCCGCTCTCAACGTCGTTTGAGAGTCCATCCGGAGAGGTCTCACGCCGAGATTCTCTCCGGAATACTCCACCCCCCCCCCCCCCCCTCCCCCCCACCTCCGAGTCCGAGGAACATCGACAGGACTGAAGAAAGATCTAAATTTGCTTGGGAGACGGAGTTTCTCGGGTAAGGCGAAAAGAATAGCGGTTATCCGTGCTCGAGACGAAAAAGTCTCGAGTAGACTCGAACGATTTTATTATAATTGAAAAAAAAAACACAAAAAACACAAAAAATTCTTCCCTCCAATTACTCTATTCGATTAATATTGTCACGAATACAGGAGAACAAAAATAATTGAAAAAATTCCAAGTAGTTTCGAGCGCACTCGAAAAATACGCGGTAATAGTCGATGTATCGGTAGACGGTAATATTTTCTTCGTGTGAATGGAAATCTCGACTTTTGCTGGAAGAGGTCCGTATTTAAGACGCCAAAAGTGATCGCACTGTTTTTTTTTTTTTTTTTTTTCACTGTTCGCAGACGCGATCTCAAACGGACAAGGAGTCTGGCGGGGCAGGTTGAGTGGCGGCGGTGGGTGGGGCTGGGGGGGTTATAATGGTCCTCGAGAAATTCACTCGAGCAAGGAAAAATATTTTTTGACGGTCGAGTTATAAAAATGAGGACACTGACTCAACGAGGCGAGAAGGAGTCAAATTCAGCTGGTGAAAATGTGCCGGGCGCTCCGAGATACGAAGATACAGCTCACCCGAGTGAGCAGGGAAAAGAGAAAAAAAATAACGAATGACAACGAACGAATGACACCAGACGAATGACACCAAACGAATGACACCAGACGAATGACACCAGACGAATGACACCAGACGAATGACACCAGACGAATGACACCAGACGAATGACACCAGACGAATGACACCAGACGAATGACACCAGACGAATGACACCAGACGAATGACACCAGACGAATGACACCAGACGAATGACACCAGACGAATGACACCAGACGAATGACACCAGACGAATGACACCAGACGAATGACACCAGACGAATGACACCAGACGAATGACACCAGACGAATGACACCAGACGAATGACACCAGACGAATGACACCAGACGAATGACACCAGACGAATGACACCAGACGAATGACACCAGACGAATGACACCAGACGAATGACACCAGACGAATGACACCAGACCAATGACACCAAATATATGTAGGACATACATCGACGCCAAAAAAAACGAAAAGCCGAATGTTCCGTTTCAACGCATATGAGTTACGATCCTTTGTTTATTAGCAGTCAATACACAAACACCAGCCAAACATCCAGCAGTGCTCTGGTCAATCTCGAAATGCCTTCCTCCCGAGAATGATCCGCGATAGTTTCCTACATTAGTGAAAACCGGAAACAAAGTTACGGCCTGAAAGGCCAATCCCTCTCGGGCGGAAAAGTTGAGCGGCGCTGAAGCTTCCACCATTGCCACAAATGACTGTAGGAAGCTTCCGGATTAGTTCCGCGGATGATCCGACCCTCCACTCTGCCTCCTAACTCATCCATACCTAATTATCCCCTAACAAATCCCCGGAGCAGACAGACGCCGAAAACCTCCCAAGGATCCCTAAACAAGGATTTTTTTTTTTTTTTTTTTTCTATTATTATGTAGTCCATAAATCATTCTTTTCGCCGCCTGCGGTGAATCACGCAGTCACGTATTTGAGCATACGAGCCGAACTGGGTCGTTAGCATTCCGGGCTGTGATACTCGTTTCGATAACAACGACACGAGCTTGTCATATATATTGATATAGCCGAAATTCATCAATGCCGGGGCCGAATATCTCGCGCCCGTCCGACCGACGTCCAGTCGCAGTCGGGACGATCGGTGTGCACGATAGTTTCGACGATAATAATTTTCATCGCGTACTCGCGATGACTCCCATAGGCGGCGCGTTGTCGGAGATAAACGAGGCAATATAATTGTCGAACATATAGTTTACTCGGTTATAATAACGCAATGTATTGCATTAGTACGATGTAGCGCAAATGTATGGAGGGCGAAACGGGTGAATACGGACCGGTCCGTTTGTCATTGATTTACGTGGAGGACGGAGTGGGCCATTTTCGCCATTTTTGCCTAAAGTTCGCACCCAAAAATAGTGTGTTATGCTGGGAGGGAGGGAAGTGCGTTTTTTCACTGGGCGTGAAGTTTGACGACCGAGAGAAGCGAGGAGGGAATTCACGGGAGGCGAAAATGCACTTCGTCCCTTGTTGCGAACGCTATTTTTTTTTCTCGACTGTGATAAAAAGTGGCCATATTTCTGTGCCTGCAATGGCACAATCTTGAACTGCAAAGCCGCGTTCAGAAATCTCCAGAGGTAACAAACCGGATTTTTTTTTTTACATTTCTTTTGAAATTTTTTCTTTTTTTCCTTTTAATTTTTTTTCATTTTTGTCGTATAAATCACTTTTTTTTATCGCGTATATCATTTTTTTGCCCGCTCGTCAAGAATCGGCCACTGTCCACCCCGTTGCAGGCACAAAATAGACCTTTTCAGCGTAGTCGGGAAAAAATTATTTATTTCACAGGTTCCCATCGTATAAATATTTGTCTGATTTAGATATTGACTTTAATCAAATAAATCCAATATATTGGCTGAAGGACTTCGGTCGATGTCCAATTGGGAGCACATACGTAATTTAAATCTGTGATGTATCGAAAACTGTTTAATATCATGCACTGTCAATAAATCATACTACTATAATAAATATAAATATTTATTTTGTGACTGAAGGACTTCGCTCAACGGCATATTGGCCGACCCTAAGACATTGCAATGTTAAATAAAAGAAAGAAATAAAAAAAAAAAAAAAAAAAACCAAGCCAAGAAAAATAGAACTGGCATTGTAAGGCAGCTCAATAAATATCTTTTACAACCACTATTGATTTCAATCGAATCCCGACCGACAAAAACAGCAAAAAGCCAAAAAATCGCACGCTCAAAATAATCATTAAATTTTTTAAAAAATAATCATTAAAAACTTAATCATTAAAAAAATTATTAAGCTTTCACCATTTTCTTGTTGGGTCACACAGAGAAAATTCTTATCTTAAATCGGCGAGTCCGTCTTGCCCCTCTCCACCGACAGTGTCAAACACTACGCGAGAATGAAACGAGAGGGTTCGGGGCAAAAAAGTACAAAAGGGCGGAAGTTGATGGCCCGGGTATGAAACAAGGAGACGAAGCGTGAAGGTTGGGGGGTGTCTGATGTAATTAACCAGGGTAGGCAGCTACTATCGTGTTCCGGTAGTCGGGACCAGGACGAGGAAGAGCGAATGCGACGAGTTCCGCTTGGCCCGCGCGCTCGGTAACCCGGGCCAAGTTTTTCGCCTCCCCCCCCCCCCCCCCTTCCGGACCCGGTAATACTCACTCCCTTTTTCTCATTCTCTGTCCGCAGTCCCGTATTCACCGATACCAAGTCTGCGCCACTGCCGGTGACGCCAGATAGTCGTCGATGAAGTAACGAGCCAGTTCGGAATTCCCGGGTGGACCCGAACATTGGCGATCGGACCGTCGAACACTTTTCCCACCGGTGCGCGTCGACGCGATCGGATAGGATTATTTTTACCGGTTGTGTAAGGAGGGGTGAAAACGAATCTTGACCTTGTGGCGTGATAATGTCACGTACCGTGATTTTTCGGCCAAATTCACTGACGCAAATGTCTAATGATCCATAAAATTGGCAACGTTGCTTTCTTAACGAGCCGATTATGTAATATAATGTAATATAACCAATTTATAATAATGATAATTATATATATAATGTATAATGATAATGATAATTACATATATAATATATATAATATATATAATATATATAATATATAATGATAATGATAATTATATGTATAGTATATAATTATATAATTATATATATAATTATATAATCGCGTCGCATGGTAACGAAGAATAGTGAAAACTAAAAAATCGCCTATTTTCGTCGGTAAAACAGGAAGGTCCAGCAACCCCTTAATAGGAGACTTAGCCAAGGGAAGACCACTGTTATCTTGACCAGGTTGACCGACGATTCACCCTTTGGTTCTGCTTAACAAAAATCGATGTTAAAAATTAAGATTAGTGGCGTTGGGGGGGGGAATGTCTGTTTTGCGTATTACACACGTAGGCGGACATTTTACGGGAATGAGAAACGCGCACAAGAGAGCCATTGTTCGTGTTAATCGACGCCCGACGTGAAAGGACTCGGGAATAAAAGCACCGTCGGGGAGAGAACAATTTTTTTTTTTTTTTTTTTTTTTTTTTCGCGGGGGATCTTTATTCGCGCGTATTTTGCAGAGCGAGGCACTCTGCTACTGATCGCTCGAGTTGGCAGGCCACGAATGCGGATCCGCAACGAGCGACAGTCTTTGCATTTCTTTCACTTGGCCGAATTTAATTTCTGCGCTGCATTCGCGCTCTGAGATATTCGTAACTCGCAAACGAATCGTGTTTCATAACGTGTGAGAAGAAATTCTCACGTACTGAATACAAATAATTTCAGGAACTATACTACTTTTTTTTTTTTTTTGAAATTGTAAATAACATTCAAAAACTGTTCAACCGTTGAAAAACAAAAATTGTAACCGCATAGTTTTTATGTTCGAACCCGTGTAATTTTTCTCATGACGTCAAAAATGCCGTCACGAAAAATCAATCGAGTAAATTTGTTTCTAAAATTTATTTTTACAACTAAAACAAACAAAAAAAAACTAGAATCCTCCTTTTTGGTTTAAAAAATTCTTGAAGTCTTAATCTGATATTTCCTAGCGATATTTCGGCACAGGACCCGAATTAGAAGAAAGCCCGTAACCGACCAACGGCAAACCCCCATTGGACGCCCGTTTTCGAATAAAAAATAAAAAAACGAACAGTTCCGAGGTGATAACGCCTGCCTCGTTGAAGCATCGATGTTTAATAAAAGCGATTGGGACGCGAGAGCAGAAGCGTATCTGCTTGGCAAGGCAGAACGGCTGCAGGACTACGGCGATCCTGGCGCCGGAGAGAAAAACACATCGAGCGGTCTATGATTCAAGTTCAATAAACTCCGATCTGACTTGCACTGCGCGGATGGTCGCTAAAAAAAAAAAAAAAAAAAAAAAAAGTCTGGTTCCGCTGCTCGCTTCGCTTATCCGCAAAGAGCTTTATGTACGAGCAGCTTGTTCGATCCGCCGGGAGCCGATAAAGCCGAGAAACGAACATACATTCCCGTATTTTTCTCTCTTTGCGTCATCTTCTTGCATTCGCGTTTCCCCCCCCCCTCCCCCCCCCCCCCCCCCGTCTCACCGGTCCGTCGACGTATTTTACGACGGCGAAACTTTTGTTCCTCTCGTACGTTCGCGCTGCGTTGGACTCGTCGGCGACTATCACAATGAGTATGAGAACTGTCACTCGGAAACTCGACCGAGGAGGCCGCCGCTTTTTTACCCGTCTCTTCATCCGCGCTCCGTGTTTTGTTTAACACGCTTGCGTCGAATAACTTGTAATTAGGACACGGGGAAAAAAATTTCTGGCGCGGCAAGAACTCTTGTTGACGCAACTAATTTATCCACTCTGCGCGGGGAGAGCGAGATGTTTTTTTTTTTTTTTTTTTTTTTTTTTTATGCGGTGGCAAATTTCTTCATTGTCGCGGAACCTTTTTTCGTATCGCGGTAATTTTGCTGGCGGCGGGATTTTTTTTCTTTCTTTTGTGCAGCGATTTTTGTGCTTCCGCAGCGATACGTTTCGTTGCAATACTAAATTTGTGGCGTTTGGGGATTTTTTTTTCATGACGGAAACCATTTTTTTTTTTTTGGTACCGCAGCAAATTCGTTGCTTCCGCAGCGATCCGTTTCGTTCCCCTACTAAATTTGTGGCGTTTGCAGCATTTTTTTTTTGCTGACGGCCGCAATTTTTTTTCATTTTCCTACCGAAGCAATTTCCACGCTGCGGTCGCGATCGATTTCGTCGCCCCACAAAATTTCTGCCCTCCGCAACAACATTTTTTGTTTTTCGTTCCGTCAGCAATTTTTCATTCTGCCACTACGGCAATTTTGTTCCTTCCGCAGCGATCCGTTTCATCGCCCCACTGAATCTCTTGCCCTCGCAGCGAACCATTTCCTCCCACAAAAAAAAAAAAAAAAAAGAGATCGACAACCGACATTTGACCACAATAAAAAAAATAAAATAAACCGCCCATACGAATAATTAACCCAATAAGCGGGTGTGCAACATTTTCTTTGTACCGGACCGAAATTATCTTGTAATTTCTTGCCCTCGCAGCGAACCATTTCCTCCCGCAAAAAAAAAAAAAAAAGATCGACGACCGACATTTGACCGCGGTAAAAAAAAAAAAAAAAAAAAAAGAAACCCGCCCCTACGAATAATTAACCCGGTAAGCGGGTGTGCAAAATTTTCTTTGTACCGGACCGAAATTATCCGTACGCAGTCCATTAAGGCAGAAGAGAATGGACAATGGAATACAAAACTAAAGGGTGAACCGAGTGCGCCGATCCAATCGCTCCACCCCTCCCCCCCCCCCCCCCCCCCGCCGCCGCCCCCGCCCGACCGACTGCGCATCGGGCATACGTGATGCATTACGTATGCAACATCGCAATTTGCAACGGTCCCGCATCAACCCGTACGATGGGGGATGCGGCTTAGTCGGGAACTTCGCGTTTCGGGATCGCTGCGGAAGAGGGCGAGCCGCGGACTCGCCCCGCTGCGGTGAACGTTCGCTCGCTACGGCGGGGATGGTTTTCGGTTGTTCGCCTCGGAAACGGATGGGGAAATCCGTAACGGGGGAGATGAGTAAAGCGGCGGAGAGTGAGGATGACGAGGACGGGGACGAGGAAGAGAGGCGGCGGCGGCGTTGCGCACCAGGGCGAAGAAGGCCGCTGCGTTTTGCGCGAGCCGTTTGCATGTTTAACTCGCTATCGCGTCCTATCTCTGCGGAGGGGGAGGGGGGGGGGGGGGACGGACAACGCAACTCACGCGCGGCTTTGCGGCGGCGCTCGCGAACGGGGTTCGCTTCGCATAAGTTTCGAAGAAATGAGAGGTGATTTTGCAAACACTTCTGGATGGTATAGAAATGTGATAGAAAAAAATCGAGCTTATTAAAGGTGCTGAAAGGTTTATTTTTGTGTAACGATAATTTTCATCGAATTGAAAGGTCGAAAATGTATGCGCGATGCGTCCTCGAGCAGCGATCATCCTCGGATCGATATAACTTCCCCCGGTCCGTAGAGCTCGCGAGAGTTGGAGCCGCGGAGGCTTCCGGTCTTCGAAGTTTCCCACGAGCGAAAATTTGAAAACAGTCTCTTTCGATATTGCAGAAGAGTGGCTCGGAGTGGTTGCTTTCCGCCGACAATTATTCACCTTAATTGACCGAGTGCTGCTCGCGGAGTGAAGTTCTCTGCGGACGGTCGCAGGACGCGCCAGACGGCTCGCAAGCCCGAGGGATATTAATGCGACCCGTCCGTGCTAGCGCCCCGAGAATCAAGAAATCATAAGACGGAAATGAAAGGAGTCGCGCGAGTCGAGAGAGCGCAAAAAGTCGCGACATCATTGAAATGAAGTCCGCAGAAAAAAGACCCCAAAAACGCCCCCTCCATCCGCCCAGATGCGCGTCTTTCCGCCTCATTTGCCCTCTGGTCCGAGTCGCAGCGACCCTTGAACGCCCGCCGGTTCTCGCCGGATCTCACCGGAAGTGACAAACACGACGGCGAAGAACCGGTCCAAGGTAAGAAGGTAAGAGTCGCGCCAGTCAAGAGAGCGCAGAAAGTCGCGACATCATTGAAATGAAGTCCGCAGAAAAAAGACCCCAAAAACGCCCCCTCCATCCGCCCAAACGCGCGTCTTTCCGCCTCATTTGCCATCCAATCCCAGTCGTAGCGACCCTTGAACGCTCGCCGGTTCTCGCCGGATCTCACCGGAAGTGACAAACACGACGGCGAAGAACCGGTCCAAGGTTAGAAGGTAAGAGTCGCGCGAGTCAAGAGAGCGCAAAAGGTCACTACATCATTGAAATGAGGTCCGCAGAAAAAAGACCCCAAAAACGCCCCCTCCATCCGCCCAGACGCGCGTCTTTCCGCCTCATTTGCCCTCCAATCCCAGTCGCAGCGACCCTTAAACGCTCGCCGGTTCTCTCCGGATCTCACCGGAAGTGACAAACACGACGGCGAAGAACCGGTCCAAGGTAAGAAGGTAAGAGTCGAAAAGGATCATCTCGCGATCTCGTTCTCTCCCTGCGCCATCCTCGCGCGCGGCAATTTTCCCAACTACGTGTACAGTGTGAGTGCCGAGGAATGGAGAAAACAAGCCGACGAGCCGGGGTTGCTTCCGCCAGATCCGGCGGGCGGACCGGAGGAGAGGAAGAGACTCTTGGAGTGAGGGCTGCGCGGAAGGAGGAGTGAACTAAGCACTCTGTTTAATCTACCGTGTTGCATAAATGCATAATCTGTGCTCCGGGCCGAAGCCTGCCGGGGATGCCGGGAGGCTTGATGGCGGCGAAGGGAGAGCCGGAGGAAGCGAAAGCAAGTAGGGAACGCCGAAGCCGCCGTCGGCTCCTCCACCGAGTCTTTCTTGCCGCTGGATAGTAGGGGCGGGGGAGGGGGGGGGGGGGGGGGGAGGGGAGTGGGGGGTGGGGGTTGAGATAGAGAGCGACTTCCGCTTCCTGGTTGCGGCCACGTGTACGAGTTGGTTCATCGACTAACGTTCCCGGACGAGGAGTGGGACGTCCGTGAACCACCGGGCGGCCCAACGAATCCGGCGGCGAATACCGGAACGGCAGACGTTGGTCATTAGAGGGACGAGACTCATGGTTTCGGGTTGTGTTCGAGGAAAGTAACGAGTTCCCCGAGCGCACTTTGATTCGGCTGCTTCCGTTCATGGAAAAGCCCGGGACCTAAAACAGCAACTTCCTCCCGGTTGTCCTGGACTCTTCTCATTCAGCAGAAGTTTCCACACTGATAAACCGCTGGTGGAGACGGGTGAATGGTTGTTGAAGGGAAACTGGGCGGGTGATGGATACGGGGAGTGAAGGCGGAAGTAGGTTCGCTGCTGTAACAAGTTTCCATCGGCTGAGTACCGTCTCTTTTCTGGGCTCTTCGCATGAATACTGTGACGCAGCCCGTATCCGACTTTTCTGGATGGTTTGCTCGATGTCTTAACGCGATGGAAGTTATCCGCCAAGAAGTCCAGCCAGCACATCCAGAGAGACAGGATACCTTGATCGATGTCTTGCTAGATGTCTTCTGTTTTGTTGGATGTCTCCTCTTTGTGTCACCTCTTTGTGACTCCCCTTTGTGTCTCTCCCCTTTGTGTCGCTCTCCTTTGTGTCTCTCCCCTTTGTGTCTCTCCCCTTTGTGTCTCTTCGCTTTGTGTCTCTCCGCTTTGTGTCTCTCCCCTTTGTGTCTCTAATTTTAATTGACGCCTTTTAAATTTCATAGTCTTTACTGCCAGTGACCAAAAAAGTGCGGTCACTTTGAAGGTCTCCCCTTTGTGCCTCTCCCCTTTGTGTCTCGCTTTTATGTCTCCTCCTTGTGTCTCCTCCTTGTGCCTCTCCTTTGTGCCTCCCCTTTGTGCCTCCCCTTTATGTCTCCTTCTTGTGCTTCCCCTTTGTGTCTCCCCTTTGTGCCTCCCCTTTGTGTCTCCCCTTTATGTCTCCTTCTTGTGTCTCCCCTTTGTGTCTCCCCTTTGTGTCTCCCCTTTGTGTCTCCCCTTTGTGTCTCCCCTTTGTGTCTCTCCTTTGTGTCTCCCCGTTTGTGTCTCCCCGTTTGTGTCTCCCCGTTTGTGTCTCCCGTTTGTGCCTCCTATTCGTGTCCCCCCTTTGTGCCTCCCGTTTGTGTCCCCCCTTTGTGCCTCCCGTTTGTGCCTCCCCTTCGTGTCTCCCGTTCGTCTCAAAACTCATGACTCCACACAGTCTCGGAGAAAACTAACGAGTGCCCCGGACGCGCTTGATTCGTCTGCCTCCTTTCCCGCAAAGCCCCCAGGACTTAAAACAACAACTTCCTCCCCTTCATCCTCGACTCTTCTCGTTCAACCAAAGTCTCCCCCCTCTCAAACCACCGCCGTCGACGGCCGAATGGTTCCTCAAGTAAAACCAGCCGAATGCGATGGGAAAAGGCGAAAGTGGGTCCGCTGCGGTAACAAGTTTCCTCCCGTCAGACACCACCTCTTCTCCCCCAGCTCTTCGTGCGAATACCGTGTACAGTTCGGGCACATCACGGCCTAACGGAGAGCCCGGCGGAGGAGAAAAGTCTTTTGCGCGTTTTCGAGAAACCCAGGCCGACAGGCCGGCCCTACGGACGATCCTCAGCTTTCCCTCTTTTATGTAAATCCGACCTTCGTCCGGAGGTCGTTCAATGGAATAAAACGGAGAACCGCGATAGTGCGGGGAGGGGGGGGGGGGGGCGGAGGGGGGGAATGGGAGCCGATGAATTCCGATCCTCCCGCCCAACGTTTTCATTCGTTTCTCGCCCGCTCACCTTTTTCGCAAACCATGACGTTTTTTTTTTTTCTTTTTTTTTTGGTCCCTTCAGCCCCGATCCGAAAGAGCCGACAAACGCGGTCCGGAAAGGGATAGTCCAATGTCCATTAGGACGAGGCTTTTCCGACCCCCCGCGTATATTCAGTGGCTTCCACGAAATTCGGGACATTCGTGGACTCGAGATGAAGGAACGGGACGGCCCCCGTTCCATCCGCTTTCATTATCTTTCGTGTAAGCCCCGGACCGGCGCAACCTTTTTCGGCGCCTCTTCCATTTCGATTCTTACCCGGCTCCCCTCCCCCCCCCCCCCCCTCCCCCTCCGTGGCCGAGTCGGTAAATAGTCTTCGAGTACTCGGCTGTATCTTTATTGGAATCTTGGGCGGAGAATGGCCGAGGCGCGTTTCTGTGCCGTTCTCTGGAAATTTAGGGTGAAAGGAAACTCGAAAAAAAAAAAAAAAAAAATGGAAAAAAGCCCCCGGTTACAAATTGGCAAAATGGGCGGATGAGATGATCGACCCGATGCTTCCTCCACCTTCGTCCATCGTCTTTTCAGAGTGATTTTTTTTTTGGGAATTTTTTTTCTGCCGGTCGGTAATGTGATCGACTAATCTTAATAGTAGCAATAGAGATGTTTAATTAATTATCAGGAAAAGTTGCGTTGCGAAGAAATTTTTATTCGATTCTTGGAAGCCTTTCCGAGACATTCGCGGATGGTCGTGGATTACGGGGCGACTCTTGTGGTCTATTTTACCAAGCGCGACGAACATGCACCTAAGATGGACCATCGTAACGAGACGACGAGAAGTCAGCAACGTTGGTCCAATGACGTCATTGACAGATGTCACTTTTCTCAAATTGTTTATTTTCCGTCGAAAAATTAAAAAAATCATTCTATTATTTTATATTATATACTAATATTAAGGCTAATAGTAGGGACGTGAAGTTGGCTGCCAATAGGGACGTGAAATTGTCTGTTAATAGGGGATGAGACAAACAAACAAACAAACAAACAAATCCACAATTTTCCAAAATAAATATTAGAAGAAGATTATTATGTATATACGTAATCATAATTATTATAAATATATTTACATTATTACATTAATATATGACATCGTATTGTATTATCGGTTCGCAAGGAAAGCGACTTTCCGCGAGCCATGACAGCTGTCAATAATTTCGTCGGAGCAACGTTGCTGACTTCTGTGCCTTAAGCTTGGCGAGTCTCTCCTCGCTGGGCCGGCACTCGGCGAGCTTTTTCCTCACAGGACAAAATTGTATTAGCCAAGTTTCCCAGGGAATAGCCGACGAGTCATTGATCCGATTTCTCCGTAACGAATTCACGGACGAGAGATCGGCAAGAGAGACCCGTCCGTGTCGCCGAGCCGTCCCGGAGGACGCGAGTTCGATTCGCGAATTCAGGACGCAACCCCTCGGGCGACGGGAGGGTGGCGAGAGCCTGGCACAGGGCCGCGCGTCGCGAGCCGACGTTGGCCCAGTGCCCCGCCGCCGCGAAACGAGGCCGAAGGCGTCACGCCATGTGACGTGACAACCCTCGTCAAACCGTGTCCTTGACACTCGCCCGATGCCTTTTCCAGCCCGCGCTGCAATCGATACATAGTGGAAAAAAAAACAACCCTCGAATTTCGCCCCGAGGACCGATTTTTTTTTTTTTTTAAGCCACGCCGATCGCGTTTTGTTGTTTCTCGTCAACGAGCGCGTTCTCCGGCCGGAAAAAAAAATGGCTGTCGAAAATATTTCAATCCATAGAATTTTCCCCACCCCTCCCTGCCCGCCCCTCCGGAGCCAATTATGTTCCGGCGCCGATTGTGCAAATACGAAAAATTTTCGCGGGTCGAAAGAGCCGCCCCGTTGTTTGTCCTCGATGCTTCCGGTCGCGCGGCTCCGCGCGGCTGTTGCCCGACCGGAAACGACTGCCACCCGTTGAATGTTAATTTTCAATGTGCCCTCCCCCTCCCCCCCCCCCCCCCCCCCCCCCTCCCTCCGGACACCCGCGGATTCGGCGACAGGGCGAGCCGGCGCACCGTGAACTTTTTTTTTCATTTTTTTTTTATCGAACGCCCCAATCATCGAGGTGGCAAATTATGCCGATGGGATTATGTGTGACATGAAAATTTTCGGATGCACCGTGAATTGTTCGGGTGGGGAAAATACGCTGGAAACTCTCCGGGAGCGTGGAAAGTTCACTGGAAGGAGGGGAAAGGGAGGGGAAAAAAAACGGGAGTAACTGCGCGGTGTCGCGGTTTCGGCTTCGACCTTGTGCGATGGGTCGAGAGCGCTAAGGGAGGGACGAATTAAAAACGGGAGGAGCAAATTTGATTTTGTAACAATAATTGGGAAAAAAGGCACTTTTTTGGAAAAAAGGCACTTTTTGGGAGAAAAATTATAGTTTTCTGAAAAATTGACCGATTTTCAAATTTCAAACGCCATTTCATAGGGGACGCATCGAGGGTTCAGGAAAAAAATAGTCCCATGGTGTTTCGTTCGAAAAGTCCATTTATTTGAAAGTCTGAAAATGGGGAAAAGTCGAAAACTTGCAACATGGAAAAAATCATTTATTTCTCTTGAAACATTGTGTGCGTCAAATTATGCCGATGGGATTATGTGTGACATGGAAATTTTCAGATGCACGCGAAAAATTCGCTCGCAAAAAATTCGCTCGCGGAAAATACGCTGGAAGCTCCGCGAGCGTGAAAAGTTCGCTGGAAGAAGACTGGAAGGACGGGAAAAAAAAAAAAAACGAGAGGAAAAAAAAACCGGGAGTAACTGCGCGGTGTCGCGGTTTCAGCTTCGACCTTATGTGATGGGTCGGGAGCGGCGAGGGAGGTACGAGGTAAAAATAAGAGGAGCAAACTCCGGCGAGCGTCCGCGGTAGAACTCCGGAAAATAAGGAACGGAGTGGATGCTCCCGATAATACGTAATTTATGGAAACTATTATTTTCGTAGGAGGACGTACGGTCTCGGTTATCCACGTGACCCGAATATCTCCGAGGGGTTGTTGCTCCTCGTCCGGTTCCTTCCGCCGACCTTTCCCTCGTTCGCGGATACCGAGCCATTATACTCGTACGTTGTGTGCAACTTGGCATGCGATGAGATTAGCGATAGCCCCGCGTTTTGACGTACAAAGAAGACGTCGGAGCGGCCCGGACGAATACGGTAGACGCGGCTTATTTACATACCGCCGGGTTACGGTGGCTCGCGTGCGCTCGGAAGGTCTTCGTCAAATAGGCAAGATCTGCCCACATACCTGAGATCTCATCATACTTTCGCAAACCCCTCCGTACGGAGTACGGTACGAAGCTGGAGAGCATCTGTGGATTTCAGTGAGTATCCGTGAAGGCTTTTGTGCGAGTATTCATGTGAGTATCTTGTGAGTATTTTGTGAGTATCTTGAGAGTGTCTTGTGAGCATCTTGTGAGTATTTTGAGTATCGTGTGAGTATTTCGAGTATCTTGTGAGTATTTTGAGTATCTTGTGAGTCTTTTGAGTATCTTGTGAGTATTTTGAGTATCTTGTGAGTATTTTGTGTATCTTGTGAGTATTTCGAGTATCTTGTGAGTATTTCGAGTATCTTGTGAGTATTTCGAGTATCTTGTGAGTATTTCGAGTATCTTGTAAGTATTTCGAGTGTCTTGTGAGTATTTTGAGTATCTCGTGAGTATTTCGAGTGTCTTGTGAGTATTTTGAGTATCTTGTGAGTATTTTGAGTGTCTTGTGAGTATTTCGAGTATCTTGTGAGTATTTCGAGTATCCGTGAAAATCCGTGAATTTCCATGCATATCCGTTAGCGTCCGTGAGTATCATCGAATATCCGTGAGCATCCATGAGTATCACAGAGTATCCGCGACTATGTATGAGTATCTATGAGCATCCGATCGGCACAAACCCTATTATTATGCGGATACACGGAAGGCCGGAGAAAAATGGGAGCCCCGTTAAAACGCGGACGCGGTACCAATCGGACCACCAAAAATGTCACTTTTCAGACCGACTCTGGGGTAAAATGGGAGCCCGGTCATCGTGAGATAACGACGCGCGATGGGGCACCACGCGAACGGTGCCCGTCACCGTGGTGACGGTGAGATTGATGGGTCTTCTATTTCCACCCGGATTCATAGCGCCAGCCTCGTCACAAGGACCTTATCAGTTCCCAGCGTCCCCGGTTCGCCCGGACCATTCTGCGCCACACACACACACACACACACACACACACACACACAGTACGCAATAAGCGGTTTATCTTGCCATGACGGGCGCATTTTATATAGGATCTGTCCGGTTATCGCACGATACAATAGTTTTCCCGAAATTACATTGGCCGGTCCGCAGGCGGGACGACCTTTTGACCCCTCTTAACCGAAGGTAAAAAAAAAAGGACATATTCGACGACCTCGACCGCCGTCACGTCGATGGTCCGTTCTTACTTCTGCCTTTTCCCTTACGAGTCCTTCGCCCCGTGCCTCCTCCGCTCTCGCCGCTCAGTCATTTTCTCCTCCACTCGCTAAATTCGAGGCTCCCCCGAAAAAATACACAAGATAGGCCCTTGCGCAAAGTCATAATCGAGGTCTGATAGATAGAGTTTATTCGTCGCCAGGTGTTCGTTCGTCGTCCGGTCCATCTTGTCCCTCCGCTGGAGGGCACTTCACTCGGAAACGTGTTCGCCAGTGGGCGAGGATCGTCAAAGACTGTCAACGCAAATGCCGAGCCTGCGATGTGCGTTCACGGAAATTCAGCGCGTGCGAGCGATTCCGGCCCTAAAAACCGTCGCGGCACGGTCGGCGTGTGTGTCATGTCGAAAATTTCCATTGTAAATCGTAAATGCGGATAAGGTTTTGCATACTTGACGAGCCGGAGAGAATGAAAGCAACAGCGGGGCACCGAGCTGCGCCGGCGTTCGGCGATGCCGAACGAAAATCGTCCTATATCTTTCTGTTCCATCGCCACCTTGTTCCCGACTCGACGCTTTCCATTTTCCGCGTCTGGCTTGATTAAAGCGAATAAGTACGGCGATGTGGACCGAGCGCGCTCAAAGTTCGCCGAGAGCGCTGAAATTCATTTTCAATTGGCGTCCGTGGGCACAGTTCCCCCCTCCCCTCCCCCCCCCCCCCCTTTTTTTTTTCTTCGGATATAGAGATGGAACGGAAACGCTAACGAGGACAGGGGTCGACGCTGACGATGAAATTGGAAATTTTGCATCTTGTCGTAATGCCATTGACGGAATTGTTGGAATACCGTATAGATCCATTTATCGTATAGATCAGTACATGGTATAGATCAAGGTATCGGATAGATCAATGTATCTTATAGATCCGTGTATCTTATAGATCCGTGTATCTTATAGATCAATGTATCTTATAGATCCATGTATCTTATAGATCTATGCATCTTATAGATCCATGTATCTTATAGATCAATGTATCGTATAGATCAATGTATCGTATAGATCAATGTATCGTATGGATCAATGTATCGTATAGATCAATGTATCGTATAGATCAATGTATCGTATAGATCAATGTATCGTATAGATCAATGTATCGTATAGATCAATGTATCGTATAGATCAATGTATCGCATAGATCATTGTATCTTATAGATCAATAAACCGTATTAATCAATATATTATTTAGATCGATGTATCGTATAGATCAATGTATCGCGTAGATCAATATATCATGTAGATCAATGTATCGTGTAGATCAACGTATCGCATAAATGAATGTTTCGGATAGATCACCATATCGGATACGCGGATCGCGTGATCTCTGGTTATCTAAAAAGGGAATCTTCCCGTTTCATAAAAATAAATAAATAAAACACAACGTCGTATAGATCAATATGGCGTCGATCCGCGTCGTCTCGATCAACATCTCGTGTCGTTTCAACATCTGCGAATTTGAAGTCACCGGCTCTTCCCGTCCATTAAATCCTAGGAGCATAAGCCGCCAACGGGAATCCGGCGCGAATGTCAGAGATCCGATATGTCACGGTACACCGATTCAAGCCGCTTGTCGTAGTTCCATTTGCGATCCTCCCGAGCGGACTCCTTCGGGAGAGCGGCGCTCCGGAGAACTGGGCTGCTGCATTCCGCGCTCCTTTCGAAAATATTCTCTCGTCCCTCGCAGCCCGTTTACGCAGCTCCTTTCCCCAATCGGCGCCGACTTTTTAGGGCCGTGCAAAACGCTCGGGAAACGGAAAAGTAAAACAAAAATGCTACAATCAAAGCGAAAGGCCCGAAGCCGTGAAGCCCCGTTCTTTCGACTTCCTCAATCCACGGACGAAAAGTCTCACGCGCCTGACGGCCTTTTCCTTTCTCACGCGTATACTTACGTACTTTTGACAAATTCAATGACGGAATTTCAAAGTTCGATGCGAATATAAGTCGTACTTTATTATCGGCTACTGATAGGATTAGACTGTTTCGTATCGGACTAAGCTGGGGTGGTCGAGAAGACCAGCCGAAAGATCCGGACGAGTTTCATTCAACGGATAACGATCGTTCCCTCGAATGCGACCCGGTATTTCTTTTTTTGCCAAGCTGCCTCGCGGCCCGTTGCGTAGCTGCGGCGCCCTCGCGAAGATATCCCTTGCAATGTAATCTATGGGGCGTAGCGAAATAGTTTTCGATTTGGCGGGATTTCGTGGAAACGCAAAAGGAGAGCCTTCGAGGATGGCGGAACATCCTGGCATGAAATTGACGATTGTTCTTTTCCTCCGTTTGCCGTGGGGTACGGACTGTGAAACACATCGAATAAGTGTTCGGTAGATTCGATCCTCCGATGGATCAGATCCTCCGATAGATTCGATCCTCCGATAGATTCGATCCTCCGATATATTCGATCCTCCGACAGATTCGATCCTCCGATAGATTCGATAATTCGATAGATTCGATAATTCGATAGATTCGATCCTCCGATAGATTCGATAATTCGATAGATTCGATAATTCGATAGATTCGATAATTCGATAGATTCGATAATTCGATAGATTCGATAATTCGATAATTGGATAGATTCGATAATTCGATAGATTCGATAATTCGATAGATTCGATAATCCGACAGATTCGATCCTCCGACAGCTTCGATCCTCCTACAGCTTCGATCCTCCGACAGCTTCGATCCTCCGACAGATTCGATCCTCCGACAGATTCAATCCTCCGACAGCTTCGATCCTCCTACAGCTTCGATCCTCCTACAGCTTCGATCCTCCTACAGCTTCGATCCTCCTACAGCTTCGATCCTCCTACAGCTTCGATCCTCCGACAGCCTCGATCCTCCGACGGCTTCGATCCTCCTATAGCTTCGATCCTCCGACGGCTTCGATCCTCCTATAGCTTCGATCCTCCTACAGCTTCGATCGTCCTATAGCTTCGATCCTCCGATAGCTTCGATTCTCCTATAGCTTCGATCCTCCGACAGCTTCGATCCTCCTATAGCTTCGATCCTCCGACAGCTTCGAACGCTCCCTCGAACGAAACTCGGTCTATCCCTCTATATCCTGAAGCTGCTTCGCGGCCCGCTGCGTCGCTGTAGCGCCCTAGTGAAGATACCCCTTACAGCATAATCTATGGGGCGTGGCGAAACAGTTTTCGATTTCTCGGGCTTTCGCGGAAACGCGAAAGGAGGGCCACCGAGAGTGGTGGAACTCTCCGGCCCGAAATTTACGACACTTCTTATTCTCCGTTCGCCGCGGTGTGCGGACTGTGAAACACAGGAAAATAATGGAACAGAGTCGACCGAGCGGGGGGTTCGCCAAGCCATCCGGATCCGTATCCCACGGGATAAGAAATGGTACACCGCTCCTATCCGCCGGTCCTTATCTCCGTCGTTTTCGGAGGGTGATTCTAATTTTTCTGCGGTTCGGGAAACGAGAATCCTTTCAAAAAAAAAAAAAAAAAAAAAAAATGCGTATCGAGAAGGACTTAAGCTGAGCTTACCGTTTCTGTGCGCCGAGCGCCGGGTCGAGGAGTGTCGCTCTCTAAAATTCCCGCGGGTACGATCGGAGGCATCGACTCCGAGGCGACGCAACGAGCTCCTCTCCAGCCGGGACAACATCTTCCAAAAGTAAAGTAAAAAAAAAAAAAAAAAAAAAATAGAAATACGAAAACACATAATGACGAAACTTGAAAATTTCAATGCGACGACGGGAGTTTTCGGGGGAAATAGTTGGGAGCGAGGCTATCGAGAATATTGGTAAAAGTATCGATGGAAGTTGGGGAATCTTCACCTGTCGCCCCGTTCGACGACGCGGCACCCACGCAACGCGAAAAACAAAAGAACCCGCCGTCTCGGGACGGGCCGGTCGGAGAGTCCACTTTGACAAAGTTTCGCGCCGGGTGAGTTAGGGAGGAAAATGTTCTTAGCGAGAGGGGGGGAGGGGGGGGGGGGGAGTTTTCCGGAGGGGGAGAGCTCGTCGTTCGCGAGTGTTTCCATCGGAGTCGTTCCAGCCCTCCCCCCTCGCCCGTAGGGTTTTCTCGCCTCCGCTCCGTTCCCCGCCGTCATTGAATATCCCTCCGACGTTCGAGCCCCGCTGGGACGATTGCGGGGGAGAGCCCGTGGGCGCGTGCGAAAGTCTATTCCGCGAGGGAGACGATCCGTCGATGGTATCGCCCCATAAGAATAAAACGGTTACGGTCCGCGTTTCGCGCTCGCCCCCCTCTTCGCCCCCCCTCGAAGTGTCGCGGCTTCCGTTCAACCAGGACGGGGCCACCTGGCCCGGATTTGCAAGAGATCCTATCAAACTGCTACGGTTTGTTCGCTTCGATCAGCTTTCGCCCGGGAATGCGAAGCGATGTCCGTCACTGCCACACTCACTTTAGGGTTTGCTCCGTTTGAAAGCGAAAATCGACAAAAATGGTATTTTTGAAAATTAATTGTTTAGAATTTTTTCGTTAATCGAATCGGTTGGTACGCCACTTGAAAACAATGGCGGAGGTTTTGATTCGATATCTCGAAATGAAAAAAAAAAAATGCCTTTTCGCAAAATTTAACACAGGATTCCGTATGCCGAAAATGGTCGATTTTTAAAATTTCGAAAAAAAAATACAAGCTGCATGTGATGAAAGTGGAAAAATACAAGTTGCATGTTTTTTCCAAAATCTACGAAAAAGCACGTTTTTTCATCGTTTTCTGCAAAAAAAAAAAATACACTCCAAATTTCAAAATTCGTATGATATGCGCCATAGCTATAGTCACAAAGAACACGTGTTAAAATGTTGGTAAAGAACTTCCGAAATTTTCGCCACGGTCAGTCGATCCTTCCCCGCGCCAAAGTGGCCATCGCAAGGTATCGGCCTGTCCCCTCGTCGACACCGACGCAGAGCCCACATGGAATTAGCTCCAGGACGACGTACGTGTAGCGCCCCCCTTCCCCTCCCCCCCATTCCATCGTCGCCGGGTTGTACACTGATAAAAAAATACGGTTGAATCAACTAAGATACGGGCAGGGACATTCAACTAAATATTTTGTTGGTAGAGTTAAAAAATTTGTTGGTTCAACAATTTGTTGGCCGATTTAACGAATATATTTTTGAGTCATTTAAGTTTTATGTTCGACCAACTAAATATTTATTTGAACGTCCCTGCCCGAATCTTGGTTGATTCAACTGTACTTTTTTATCGGTGTATCCGCGACCGGTTTTTCGCGAGGCGTGCACAGTTCCGAGTGGATAAGTCTCGGCCCGGAGACGACTCGTACGATCGAGTCAGCCCGTTGGGGCGGAGGGGGCGGGTTTGGGGGGTCGGCGAGGAGGGATAACGAAAGTGGAAGAGGAACAGGGAGGCCGGTGTGGCGAGGCTGGAAAAAGAGGCGATCCTTGGCGCGGGGCCAATGTTTGTTGACTGGAAATTTAGCGGCCGACGATTGTTTTGGCCGGGTGCCCATTATTTCCCGTGAGAAAGATTCAAATGCAGGTCGATCAGCCGAGACAGTGGCGGGGGGGAGGGGGGGGGGGGGAGGGGGCGGCGCTACGGGACAGATAGAGGGGAGAGAGTGAAAGCAAGGGTAAACAAGAGGGAAAGGCGGGAGGGCGGTGGAGGAGTCGAGTGAAATTGCATTAACGCCAGACTCGCGCCCGTTATTCATCGGCATTATTATTTTCGAGCACCCAGAGGCGGTTTGCACACTGCCCAGCGCCCGACTTCGCTGTTCAGAGCCTCGCCGGCTTATCGTTTAATTCGAGATTTTTTTTTTTTTTTTTTTTTTTTTTTTTTTTTCGTGTGTGGGAACTCCTTAGAACGCCCGGTTTGACCCTTGCTCGTGTGTACGCGCGTGTCCGTTTCCTCGCTGGCTTCTCATCGTCGCCTCCGACGGCCGTCGCTGCAGCGTCCCGAGGCAGGAATTGCCGTCATATTTCTTGGGTCCCGAGAAGCCCTCGCGATAGAACGCCGGTGACGGGAACGAATCGCGGCGTAAATATTCACTGATAAAAAAAATGGTTGGATTGAATCAAATTTTGTATAATCAAAATTGTTATTTGGTTGGTAAAACTGAACCATTCTTTTGTTGAACGATTATTCGCTTTAGTCGATTCAAAATATTTCGATGCAAACAACAAAAATTATTGTATTATTGTACCAACTAAATAACGACTTTGAACGCGGGGGAACGCAACTTGGTTAATCTGATAATTTTTTTTTTTCAGTTTTGGAGTCATCAGCGCTGGTTCGGGCGCTGCGCGTTGACCGGAGGCGACGCTGTGGCGCCACTGAACGTAGCGGTGAAGTTTGAAACGTTGCAAAGCTGCAACGGCTCTCCCAGCCCTGGCGCTTGGCTCATATGTGTCATATGGAGAATAAAAAAAAGGTTATGGGGTCCGGTTTTTTTATTCGTTGTATCGATTTGTTGCGATTTCTAAAAATCGTTACCATTCCAAGGAAAGAGGACCTTGTACTCCGAAGAAAAAAAAATTGAGACAATCGAGGTCCGTGCCGAGATCCTCGTACTCGAAACTTTAGTCATAACCGGACACCGCTTTTTTTCAGAACATCGCTGCAACAACCATGATGTCCAACGAAAAAGGGTTGTTTTAATTTTTTTTTAAATACTTAATACATCATAGAACAACATCGACCAGGTCTCAAATTCCGGAACGAACATGCAATAATCGAAATTTAAATCCGCGTTAGGCGCTGCATTTTTTCTGGTTAGGCGCCAGAGCTGGAAGAATCGTTGCAATATTGCAGCATTTCAGACTTCACGACTATCACTGAACGCGAAGATTTGGAGATCGATGGGAGCGATCGAAATCGCTGCGCTGGATCTCAGTTATCGAGGAGACTCCGGATGCGAGTGGGACCAGCTGAGGGTCTTTCAGCTCGGCTGATTCCGGGTTCCTCCTCGGAGGAGGACGGAGGACACGGCGGGCGGCGGATAGGGCTGCAATAAGGGGTCGATTATGTCGGTCTGTTATGCCGCGACACACGCTGTGCATTCCGGCGCTAATGCCACGTGTGCGCTGGCGCATACATCAACCACCCGGACGCAAAACGAGAACCGACGACCAGAACTAACACGGAGTTACGCCGCGTATCCCCGCACCAGCGGAACGATGCTTTTTAACCCCGTGGAGGTTAACGAGTGTGGGTGCTGCGTGATGGGGCGATGATGGTTGACGGGTAAGTTTGTGTTGACGCCTCGTATGGCCAGCATTGTCCGATGCTGATTCGTCGGATTCGTCTGATTTGTCTGATTGGTCTGATTCATCTGATTGGTCTGATTGGTCTGATTCGTCTGATTCATCTGATTGGTCTGATTGGTCTGATTGGTCTGATTGGTCTGATTGGTCTAATTGGTCTGATTGGTCTGATTGGTCTGATTTTTTTACTTTTTTACTTTCTACTTTTTTCCTGACACTTCCTTAGGGAATCCCTGTTGTCAGTTCGATTATGTAATTATCACTCGCCATTCACTCACCACTTGCGTAACTTGAGTAATTGTCCGACGCCGACATCTTCCTAGTTGACTACTTATAGGAACAATTGAGCTCATCCGATAGCAAGTTTCATGATCTTATTGGGTCCTTCCCTCCTTTTTTTTCCGATTCTTCCTTAGGGAATCCCTGTTGTCAGTTCGATTATGTAATTATCACTCGCCATTCACTCACCACTTGCGTAACTTAAGTAATGGTCCTTTGCCCTAATCTTCCCAGCCGGCCACTTAGGGATACTCAAATTCACTTTACAGCTGTTTTAATGATCTTCCTGATTTCATCGATCCTCCCCTTTTCCGACTCTTTCTCCGGGATCATCTTTTGTCACTTTGGAGATCGACTCATCGTTCACCATTCACTCATCATACTAACTGTCTGAAAAATGTCCCAACTTGCCGAAACAAGAAAATCATGAGAACCGAATGGGTGTATTCGCAAGATCACCGTAGTTTCAGACAGTGGGAAAGGCTGCACGTTTCGCGACCCGGAGCGGCAAACAGCAATGATAACTCGATAGAATGTAGTCGAGGCTGAGGTGTTGTATCGATCGATTGGACTTAATGCTGTAATCGACGTGGTATAGCGACACCGGGTTGGGTGTAATTCACAATTAGCCGGGTCTGCGCCACGGCCAGATCTGCCGGTAGTTGCAGCAGGAGAAAGAGAGGAGGAGCCGGGTCTAACCGGGCGTGTTATGCGGTGGAACGTTGGAACTTCAGTCTTCGGTCGTTACCGCACGGATGTTAACTATACAGTCTAACGGAAGTTGGTGCAATGTCTCAGGGAAGGACACTCGGGAGAGGCTTGAGTGTGTTTGTGTTGTACTGTTTGTTCGTTCATTCATGTATACATCCCCTCGTGCATTTGACAACTTTATACGCTCGATGAACAATCTTCGTTTGTAGGGATAATTATGCATAATACACCCGACGAGAGTTCATAAGTATTCTTGGATGTTTGATCGGATAATGACGCTACCTATATATATGTCTCAAGATGGGTCACGAATATCTCGTCTGATTCGTCAGATTCGTCTGATTCGTCAGATTCGTCAGATTCGTCTGATTCGTCTGATTCGTCCGATTCGTCTGATTCGTTTGATTCGTCTGATTCGCCTAATTCGTCTGATTCGTCTCATTTGTCTGATTCGTCTGATTCGTCTGATTCGTCTGATTCGTCTGATTCGTCTGATTCGTCTGATTCGTCTGATTCGTCTGATTCGTCTGATTCGTCTGATTCGTCTGATTCGTCTGATTCGTCTGATTCGTCTGATTCGTCTGATTCGTCTGCTTCGTCTGCTTTGTCAGATTCGTCCGATTCGTCCGATTCGCCTGACTCGTCTGCTTCGTCTGATTCGTCCGATTCACCCGATTCGTCTGATTCGTCTGATTCATCTGATCCCGATTGTTCCACTTATTTTACTCCCAACTCAGTATTTGATGCGATACCCGTTCTAGAAGCGAGAAAAAATAATATTTACGTCGTTTACGATTTACAAAACATAATGGAGCTCCTGAGTGGCGCTAATGCGGTTGTATTTATTATTTCAAATATAAACAGGGAGAACCAGAGATTCATGCGCTCTACGTAATACGGATGCAGGAATCGAGTGTATCATTATGCGGCGGATAACTACTTACAAGCTCCACTGTATTCTGGGAACAATGTAGGGAAAGCGCGGACCGGCTAATTGCGTCACGCTCGGTGGCCGGATGATGGATGCGAGCGACGAGGGAGAGCGAGAAAGATTCAAGGAAGCCGTGCAGCGTTAATTTGCAACGGTCTGTCCGCATCTCATACCCACGAAAAAAAAAAGGAACAGCGATGTAACATGTTAATCCTCGCGTGCACTAGTTCAAGGATTTATCACGCATACATTCCCAGCCAAAAGTGAGAGCCCGTGAAAATTTTGCCCACTTCCGGACGGAATGAAAATCTGCAAAAAAAAAAAAAAAAAATCGACCATGTGGCAGTGATAAGAAAATTGCTTTCACGTGCCAAATAACGCCAAAAAGTCAACAACAAATCGTCAAATAAATAAATGAAAATTGCGTAACAAACAATCAGGATATCAATATTTTTTAGGTGCAATAAATTCATTGATTTATCTGACTATACGTGACTTTTTATGTTTTTGTTTTCTTATCGCGGTTAAATTTTTATTTTTTCCCATCGTCTCGCAATTATTTTTCCACGATCCAACTCGCGTCCGCCCGTCTCCGCGATGCCTCCGGCCTATAATTTAATTCAGCAAATAACAAAGGCTCCGCGAATCCCATTCGACCGGGGAGTGAAAACTTTTCTCATCGCGATTTAATTCTTGGCGCGAGTTAACGCGCCGAGTGTACTTCGGTGCAGCGAGCCGAGATCACGTCGGGCTGCCAGGCCGGAGGCTGGTCCGTTCGGCGTTACAGAGAGCGTGTCTGAAAGCGTGTCTGAAAGCGTTTCGCAGCCGAGTGTTGTACGGTTGGCTCCCGACCGAATGGTCGGTTGCACGGCGGGGAAAAACGGACCGTTCTCAAAGATTCCTCGCGGAACCTCGAAAAAAGTCTGATCAAAAAATGGAGGACATCCATCTTGCCCCACCCCTTCCCTACTTGTCCATCGGACCGACCGCGTGACTGAATTATTCTAGTGAGAGAGTCATGGGCGACCGACGAAAACTGTAATCAATTATGATCAAGAGGGACCATTTTTTTTTTTTTGCGGAAAATGAATTGTCTGGGTCTGCACGATTTTCAGACGAAGGTCTTGGCGGTTTCCGGCGAGCTAAAAGCGTCGAAGAACCTCGAAAATGATTGATTACGACTGTTTTTACTGACTGAGCCGGTTTCACAGCGTCTCATTAGCCTCGGCGAGCGGCGAGAAAAAATCCTGAAAAAAATTGGCCGATATGACGATCGTCAGGTAGGCGAAGAATTAAAATCAATTCGGTGGTTTACGGACCTTTCATCTAAAAAAACGTTTAGTCTCATCAGTGAAAATTTATTAAGGAAGAAGACATTTTTTTTATTTGCTTCATGACCTAATAGAGCATTTATTAATTTGTAATCTAATTATTTCTTTGATGAAATTATTCTTTTTTATTTAATAATGTTTATTTGGATATAACATACGGGTATTTTTATTATATGTATATTACGAACATACTCTCTTTTTTACTCACTTTTACTCATACTCAACATTTGGCGCGAATAAATATCAATTTTAAAATCACATTTTCATCAAATCCGAATTCTTCGTATCGAACAAACATTTGTCCCAACCTACAAAATCAACAAATAGTAACTCGAATAATTTTTTTACCTCAAGTAAATAATTCAAGTGAACATATTTCTGTTATCTCAATAAACGCCATCTAACGATCGATAATTTATTCGATCTAAAAAAATAATTTCTCCCAACCCACCCGTTCTGCCGCACATCAATTTATGACCGGGCTAGTAATTCCGGAATTCTTTCTCCCTTAAAAAAAAAAAAAAAAAATTCCATCCAATCAGGCTTCCGTCCATCGAAAATATTGTGTTCTCCCTTCGGTTCTCAGTCTCGAGGCGAGAAAGGATCGGAGCCGAGCTCCTCGTAAATTTTTCATGATTCCGCGATAAATCTGAGAGGAGCGTCCGACGGGGATCGAGAACGAGGAATGTGGAGAGGGTTGCACGTCGAAGGGCGGAAGGGGCGATCCGCGGGGGGGAGGGGGGGAGGGGGAGGGGGGGATTGCAAACACCTCAGTGAACCATGAAATATTTGTAAAGCCGTTCTGATCGATGTATTGATCTGGTCAGTAGGTATAAAATGGTCGCTCGGTGTCGATCGATTGTGTGTGTAGCTGTGAAAATGTCATAATTCACGCAAAGTTCCCGAACGCGAGAGAAATTGAGGGGGGGGGGGGGGGGGGGGAGGAGGGTGCGAGCCGAGAGATGCACGGTGCCGGGCTCGAGTAACACCCGGATATTGAATATTATTCATTTTCCATCGGTGTACGAACAGCATCGAGGACGATCCCCGGGCTCGTACCGCCGGTCACGTAGGCACCTGTTTTTCCCTACTTCCGTGTCCGCGAGTAATTTGCATCGACGATTCGTCGCCCCGTTCGCCGGAGACTTTCCCCCCGATCCTCCCCCGACTGCGAATTAACGAAATCACATTTATTAAGCTGCCCTGGCATCGCGCCAAATAACGAATCTCTCTGCTGGAAAATATTCCATTGCGATTATAATAATAATAATGATATTTACAAATATCAGAAATAAGAATTATTTGATTGGTCAATAATAGTCAGTTGAAAATCTATTGAATAGTTGATGCGTGCATTTTCTTGTCTGGCGACGCAAATTGACTGCATACGTCTTCGTGATCTGCGATCTGTGATCTGCGATCTGCGATCTGCGATCTGTGATCAGAGATCTGCGATCTGCGATCTACGATCTTTGATCTTTGATCTGCGATCTGCGATCTGCGATCTACGATCTGCGATCTGCGATCTGCGATCTGTGATCTGTGATCTGTGATCTGTGATGTGCGATCTGCTATCTGCGATCTTTGATCTTTGATCTGTGATCTGTGATCTGTGATGTGAGATCTGCGACCTGCGATCTGTGATCTGTGATCTGTGATCTGCGATCTGCGATCTGCGATCTGTGATCTGTGATCTGCGATCTGCGATCTGTGATCTGCGATCTGTGATCTGTGATGTGTGATATGTGATATGTGATATGTGATATGTGATATGTGATCCGTGATTCAAAGAGCCGAAAAGTCTTGTTTCCAGAATTATTTTTATTTATTTGTTGCTATCCGTCCCCGTTTCCGACTCGCTCGATTGTGCCAAAGGGAACGCGACGGCCTCGATTGGCTCGAGCAGCGTCAGACTCCAGAGTCTGACGCTCAGGATCAGCATAAAAATAAAATACGAAAAACCAATATGAAGCGAATGTAACGATATCGGAGATCCTTGTGGGAAAACATGTATGCAAACATATGTGCGAGCATCGAACCTCCGATGTTTGAATCTCTGCAGCCCGGCGAGATGTAGAGAGAGAGTGAAAGGTTGATTAATACATCGAATGTCCTCGTCGAGATGTAATCAGAATTTTTGATTACTCGCTCAAAGAGGATACTCTTATTTTTTTTGTACGGCAGAGGCGGAAATTCAACGAAACTGTGACGAGCCCGGCCTCTTTTATCTGTGATATCGATTATTAGTCGTATTATATATTTTTTTCTCTTACGTTACGTCATGTTTATGTTACGTCGCGCCGAAGCAGAAACGTTGACATCACTTTGTGCCTCTGTCAGCGAACGCAAAGCCCTCAGCTTCACGCCTGCATCTGATCAGTTCAGCTTAAGGTATTTCGCCCTCACGTGAGTTCAAAAAGAATTGAGAGCGAATTGCGAACACTTCTCGACGGGATAAAAATCTGAAAAAAAATCGAGCATGTGGAAGGTGCCGAAAACATTGATTTTGCATAATAATAATTCCAAAATGTCGTTGACAAAGTGACGAAAAAAATACCCAACAAATCACCTGGCAACCTAACTTTTTTTAATGAAAACGATTTGTTGATGTTTCTGAATACGTATGAATTTTTTCAGGATTTCGTGTAATTTTTTGAAATTGCGTCAGTAACTAAAAACGCAATTTTCAAAAATTACACCGGCTTCTGAAAAAATTCACACCTATTCAGAATCATTAATAAATCGTTTTCATTTTTAAAAAAAGTTAGGTTGCCGGGTGATTTGTCGGGAATTTTTTTTCGTTAATTTATTAATGACATTTTGGAATTATTATTATGCAAAATCAATACTTTCAGTACGTTCCATATGGTTAATTTTTTTCAGATTTTTATCGCATCGAGACGGGTTCGCAATTCTCTCTGAACTCACGTGGGGTCAGACTGTCCGCAAGTACTACCTTAAGGGAATACGGCACCAAATGCAGATCATGCTAATTGATCCAATTTAAAGCTCATGTATCTCGGAATCCACGTGAAGAAAAAATTATTAGAAATTGTTAAAAAAAAAAAAAAAAAAAACCTTGTCCATTGCTTTATAACACTTGTAATTTTCACTTCCAAATGTACAAAAGTCGTTGTGTGACGAATTCCCTAAATCCGCATATCGTGACGCTCTCCCGAAAAGTCTCCGACCAGCAAAGTAACCAATTCAACAATATTTCCTACCGTTGAACATTCCTAGACCCAAGTGACAAACCGCTACAAAAATCCCCTCGCTTTTTAATACCAAAAAAATGTGACACGCTTCGGCGCAACAGCGCCGGAGAGAAATAAATTAATGAATATAACGTACACTGGAATTTTCGAATGTGAGTTCGGAGGTGACACACGGCGTGTCGTTTACACATTAGCCGTTGTACAAATGACGTTTTAAAGGGGGGAATGAACGCCGGGCGAGGGAACGTGACAATCGCCCGGAAAGAGCAGCGAAATTTGTACCGGAGCATTACACGCGAAATTCGTTCGGGGCGGGCGTTAATTATTCAATTGATTTCGTCGTTGTTCCGCGACGCGACTGTTTCAACAATTTGACGAGGTATTTTCTAGGCGAACGTGAGCGCTCGGTAAAAAAAAAAAAAAAAAAAATGCTGTGTATCACCGATACACAGCACTTGGTGGGCGACCGTGGAAACGTTCCATCTTCGCTGGGACAACTGTGGCTCAAGAGAAGTAATCAGTAGCCGGAAATTAAGAGCTGTCCTTTTGTTGAACGTGCGGCGGGGCGCATATTATCCGGTTGCACGGCTGGGATGCGGCGCTAAACTGGGTTACAAATACCAACCATCGCCTTTCCTGTCATACTTTTCAAGTGGCATATTTACCAACCGATTTCAGTAAAGAAAAAATTATAAAAAATTTTTTTGAAAAAATACCATTTTTGTCGAAAAATTGTAAGGGTTGCCCCTTCTCATTTTTCCACTTTCAAAATGGCCAAATATTTTTTTTCGAGGTATCGATTTTTCACCACCTCCATTGGCTTTAAGTGGCCCATTCCGGCTCAAAACACATGCAACTTGTATTTTTTTCGAAATTTGAAAAATTCACCATTTCCAGCATAGGGAATCCTATGTTAAATTTTGCGAAACGGCACTTTTTTTCAAAAAATTTCGAGATATCGAATTAAAACCTTCGCCATTCTTTCCAAGTGGCATATTTACCAACCGATTTCGGTAAAGAAAAAATTCTAAAAAAGTGTTTTGAGCAAATACCATTTTCTTCGAAAAATTGTAAGGGTTTTTATTTATTCGACTCATCGTAACATATCCTTATTTCTCTTCGTTTCCACAATTCCCGCCCGTTTCTCAGCGAGGATATTTGTCTACATTTTCCTCACCGTACGATTACTCCGAACCCCTCACCACCGGGATCTCATTCGACTGTAATAACAGGAGCGAGAGACGAGACTCGCCTCTCGCGCGTGCTCGGCAAAAATTTTCCTGCGAAACGAAGCTTTCACGGAGAAAGGTGGCGGGTAGGGAGGGACAATCCTACGCGAGGGCGCAACTCTTCGTCTTAGTCCTTAATCCTGATAAACTCCACGAACCAGCGGGGGGGGTGCGAGGGGATTGCGATACGCAGCATCGGAGGAAGCCCTCGTTCTTCCGGCGGAGGTGAGACGTTAATAAATTTGTGTTTACGGTGTCGGTCCGTCTCCCGCTGTCTCCCGGACCTCTTTCTTCCCTCACTTCCTGCGGAGAATGAAAATCCCCGGACCTAAGGATACATTTTTTTTATTTTTTTTCATTTCTTTTCATAGGCAAAAAATCATGAATGAAACTCCGACTTGCCTCGAAGCGGCGTGGCGGGTTCGATCGTCATATCGCAACAAGTGTTTGATGCAGAATCGAACGGAATCGAGGTTCGGCGGCGAGGGCGTCGTGCGCCGCGAGGCGTGTCGAATTCAAAATTAACCGGCTAATGGCGAAGTTCGGCGAGCTTCGTTCTCGGAATTGCGCACCGAGACCCGTTCCAAATTGACAATCGAAGAGGCGGACGAGCGTCGTCGAAGTTCCGTCGAAGTGCACACGATTGCCGGTGGGCAGCTGCGCCGGACGGGACCCCGGACGATGAGGGGCTGTGTTATTTTGCTTTGGCTCGCCTTTGCCGTGTCGGCACACAACCGCCTGTACGCCTTTGCCAGACTTTCGTCAGCGACGGCTAACGGCCAATTTCGTTTACCGTCGGCGGCGTGTAGTCGGTGAGCGACCGTCGTCTACGGTGTAACAACGCCACGCTGTTCCGCCCGTATCGTCGCATACAGAGTGGCGTAGAGTAGACATCCAGTGACTCATCCGCCAGAATGGAAAAACATGTAAAAAATGAAAGCTTGAAATATTTTTAATAAGTTGATCTTTTGATTACAACATCTTCGCTCCCGGCCCGGAAATCTCTTTTTTTTTTACCGGAAATCACGTCACACCGGTATGACGTCACTTCCACTCCGAAAATCTCATCTTTTTTATTTTCGTATTTCCAATGTGACTCTGAGACACTCAGGAACACTCTGGGACGCTAAGCAACGCTCAGGGACACTCAGGGACACTCAGGGACAGTCAAAGACGCTCAGGGCCACTCAGGAAAACTCAGGGACACTCAGGGACGCTCGGGGATGCTCAGGGACATTCAGGGACACTCAGGGACACTCGGGGACACTCAGGGACACTCGGAGACACTCAGGGACGCTCGGGGATGCTCAGGGACACTCAGGGACGCTCAGGGACACTCAGGGACACTTAGGTACGCTCAGGGACACTTAGGGACACGCAGAGACATGCAGAGACACTCGGAGGCACTCGGAGATACTCAGAGCCCGAACTTGAGCGCTTGGAGGGCGTGAGCCAAAAAACGCGCTATTGTATTAAATTATAGGAGATTCCATAATTCTGCGTACTTTAATTTTATTGAATGCTGTCGCACCATACTTTCGAAAATCTCGATCCAAACGGAGATCATATGGGATCGTATGTATATATTTAAGTAAGGTTCGGATCCCCTTTTTTATTCGAACCGTCGAAAAATTCATATGGATTTGGCGAAGTATCACGTTCCTCCTTGTCGCTCCGTTTCGCTCCCCGGAGCGAACGCGATACGGGAATGATTTGTCCTCGTTTCACCCTCCACGCCGTTCGACGACAACGAGGTGCTTCGTCTTGTACACTCTTTTCCCTCTTTTTCTCTCGACCCGCGCAACGATACCAGCTCCATGTATATGTATATGTACTACATATACACATATATATATATATAGTATATAATATAAAAAATGAGAGATGAGCTTGAAAGCCTGGGCTCCGAGACGCACACGCGGACAGGCTGGCGCGTGAAAACGAAATGAGTTGCTCGTCTAATAAAGTTCTCCCTTTGCCATCGATTGCGTGAGAAGGGGGATGATGCGGCTGAGGGTGGGAGGGAAATAAAGATCCCACTTCTCCCGATGAGCCGTGATTGAAAAGTTATCCCCCCCCTCTCCTCCTCCTCCTCCGCCTCCGCCTTTTGCGAACGGTAGAATGTGAAGAGAAAAAAAAGATACAGGCCTCGATCTTCCCGACTCGCCATCGCCAAAATTACTCATTTTTGCAATATTAGCTATAGAAATTCCCGACAAACCTTTTTCGTCAGTCGTCGCTCTGGGACTGTATTTAATATATTTTTGATAATGATAATGATAATGATGATAATAGAATCAGAATTTAAATGATCATAACAGAAAATTGAACGGCCCATTAATTTACTTAGAAAACTTAACGTTCTTTGACTAATCGCACGTTCCAAGCGATACTACTTACATTCTCGAGTTAATGCCGCACAGGAAACGAAACCACCGCGTGGCAGCATCTTTTATTAGATCGTTAACGAAACGTAGCAATGAGAACCTATTCCAGCAGATATCCTCATTATTCTCTCCCAATTACTTACCCTTTAATTGCCAGTTCGTAGCTAAATACCAGAACTCAACTACTATTCCGTTTTCTTTGTCTCTCCTGCGGAATTTTCTCGCTGGCTCCGAACATCTAGCCGAACATCTTGCCGAATATTTTGCTGAACATCTTGCCGAATATCTTGCCGAATATCTTGCCGAACATCTTGCCGAACATCTTGCCGAAAATCTTGCCGAACATCTAGCCGAACATCTTGCCGAATATTTTGCTGAACATCTTGCCGAATATCTTGCCGAATATCTTGCCGAATATCCTGCCGAATATCCTGCCGAATATTTTGTCGAAAATCTTGCCGAATATCCTGCCGAATATCCTGCCGAATATCCTGCCGAATATCCTGCCGAATATCCTGCCGAATATCCTGCCGAATATCCTGCCGAATATCCTCCTCGATACATACTCCTGACTTTAACGGTAAAACTTTCCATCTCGAGCTATCCCCGAAAATATTTCCAAATGCAAAAAAACGCGCATCCCGCTCACGCATTACAGTATCAAATTCCAGGCTCACACTCGGGTTAACAAACGCCCCGAACAGTCGCGGTATGCTCATCACCCGTCCGTCAACCGTGTGTTTACTTTCGGCCGTTGTCGGTTTATCCGCGCGAGCGCGGGGAGGCTCTCAGCCGCGAAAGAAAAGAAAAAAAAAAAAAAAAAAGAACACTTCAAGTGAACCGTGCGCCCGACGCTGTACGGCGGTGAGTTCGCCAAGCTACGACGCGCGGGCGCGCGCGCGCGCACGGCCCTTCCGGAGGGGCGCACGGTGCCGCTCGGAGCTCCAGTCCCTCGCCAGCGTCTCGACAGATCGTACGTACGTCGACCAGCGGCCTCGGCGACCTCTAATCAACACCTACGACGGACGATCAGTCCGATTAAATAATCAACGGATCAGCATTAAAAAAAAAAAAATTAAAAAAAAAACACTGTGTTGGGTGCCTCGACGGAACTTATCGTGCAAGTGAATATACATGTATATTTTTTAAACAGTGCCCGATGTTATTTTCTCACGCGAAAAGTCGCATGAAATCCCGCGAGTGGAAAAAATAATAAAATCGTCGTCCCGATAACTCGTCAAGACTCTGTGTCGCCGCTCGGCGGAGAGCGGAGTGCAGTTTACGGACAGATCGTCGAAGCGCCTCACGGCGATGCTCCGGAGAGCCTGTGCGATTAGTGCGATAAGGTAATTATCGTTAAAATCCCGATAAGGAATCAACAATACGACAATAATAATTCCAACATCTCTTCCCTCGGTGTAACAGTTGTCCCGGCGACGTGTTTACACAGCGAATCGAGAGACTCTCCGATAGTCGATTGTTTTTGTTTCGGCGCTCGTTGTAAGAGCGTGTCACCTTGGCCGGACGTTCCGTCGGGCGCCTTCGCTTTGCCTCTCCGGCCGTACACAGAGGAGGGTGGGGAAGAGTTTGTTGTTTCCGCTCGGGCGAGCACCGGAGCTCTCGTTCGCCCTCCCCCCCCCCCCCCCCCCCCCCCCACCTCCTCTTCGCCGTGTAGCCGGGAGTATCGGATAAACTACCGCAGTGAGAAACGCAGCGGAGGGACCGCCGACGCGGCAAACTGTGCCGCTACATTAGCCCGATCGGGCCGGCTCTCCAGACAGCCCGAGACCGGATAGACTGTTTCGACTTCCGAGAGTAAACCATCGCCGGATTCCTATAACAAACAGTGCTTCGGGATCGTTTTTGTTTTCTTTAGCCTCGAGCCAGTTAGCCGGATGAGCCGGTAGTGAGGATTACCAGTTGGAAGGTAAGTGAGGAATTAGTGTCTTGTGGAACGGATGTTGGAGAGAATTGGCAATTCTCCCGATGAAGCCATTTCACTGGCGCTGGGAGCAGTTTTGTTCTTGGTTGGTATCACTGAGAGAAGTGGATTGAAGTTTTCGGATCGGCTCGAGGTCGGTTTCACTTGGCCTTAAATTGTGTGGGGTGTTTTATGGAAAATGTGGTTGGAGGATATTGATTAGCGAGTTGATTAGTCTTCGATCCTTTCCTGGGGAACCAGGTCGCGACCCACGGATACGCCACGGATCCGAAGAGGAAGTTGGGGAGTGGATAATGGCGAAGCCCGGGCCAGAAACTAATCGTTTCCTTATCGGAAGATTCGATAACTCGATAACTCTTCGGCCGTGCGTTCGCGGCCCGATGCATACGTACAGCGATACAATGTGGCTGGGGTGTGTAGCGCGCGGTGGCTTGCGCGGCGCCGTCGGGTATCGGGGTGGACCGTTAATTGAATTTATAGAGCTCGCCTGTAACAGGTAATAACTGGCTGGTAATCTCGGGGGAGGGTTAACGGCCGGAGTCTGGATGATAATTCCTCGTGCTCTACCAGCCGATTTCGACGTGCGACGATAAATATTACACGAAATTTCGTCGGGCCCCGGAGCTGTTGTCTCGGTGCGTCGCTTTGGAGCGTACGGGTGGCCCGGACCGATCGCGAGATTCCATGGAAGTGCGAGGCACGCGGACTTTCGCACCACGACGGTACCTTCGTTGGCGGGACTTTGATTGGAAAAAGCTTCGCTCGTGGGGCGCGGGTTATTCTTTTTTCTGGTAGAAATTTTATCGCTTTAGGTGAGCTGCTGACGCGGTGCAAACTTGACCATGTTAGGACCTGATGTACCGCCCGATAAATTTCTACCAGGGATACCGTGCCGATTCACGAGGACCGACGGTACTTTCGCTGGCGGGACTTTGATTGGGAAAAGCTTCGCTCGTGGGGCGCGATGTATTTTTTATTTCTGGTAGAAATTTTATTGCCTTAGGTGGGGAGCTGACGCGGTCCCGACTCGACCATGTCGGGCCTGATGTAACGCTCGATAAATTTCTATCGGGAATACCGTGTGGCTTAGGAGGCTTGACGGTACTTTCGTTGGCGGGACTTCGATTCGGAAAACTTTGGCTCGTAGGGTGCGGATTATTTTTTATTTCTGGTCGAATTTTATCGCGTTACGCGGAGACCCGACGCGGTCCAGACTTAACTATGTCGGTTTAGATTCGACCATGCAATGCTCGATAAATTTCTAACGGGGATACCGTGCTGACTCACGAGGCCCGACGGTCCTATCGTTCGCGGAACTTTTATTGGGAAAAGTTTCGCTCGTGGGGCGCGGATTATTTTTTATTCCTGGTAGAAATTTTATCGCGTTACATGAATACTTGACCCGCGGCCCAGTCCAGGCCTCGTCAGGGCTTCGTCCTGATAGAAATTTAGAGCGTTACATCGGACGCTTATAAGACCTAAGCAGGGCCTCGCCAGGCCCGATCTGACGGCATAAAATTTCCGCTAGGGATGTAAAATTCCTTCAGCGAATGCCTCAATCCCAATCTCGAAATTTCATTATCCTTAAGTCGGCTTACGAGGTCCGCGGATATCCGGACCGACACTACGTTCGCTGATGGGACTTTGATTGCGAAAGGTGTCGCACGCGATTCCCGGATTATTTTTATGCATTCAATATTGAGAGGGTCGAGGGAAAAGATTTGTGGGTGGCCTGATGAAGCGTTTTTGGCTCGATTGGCATTTTATTCGAACGAATGAAATTAGCGATGAAGCGTTGACGGGGTCTTCAAGGGAGTTTGAAAGTTCGCCTCGTGGGCGATGGGGAGCTCTCTCGGATGGTGTCGGTGACGGAGGCGAGCCTCGGAAAGGATAACATTTAATTATTCAGCCACCGAGGCAATTCCTCCGGGGGTGTCGCATTCCACTACCCCGCTCCCTTTTTCTCTCTTATCGCGATGGGCGATCTATCGTTACGGTAGACAT
The DNA here is from genome assembly GCA_933228735.2 of Amblyteles armatorius. Lineage (NCBI taxonomy): Eukaryota > Metazoa > Arthropoda > Insecta > Hymenoptera > Ichneumonidae > Amblyteles > Amblyteles armatorius. Next base: position 3,960,504 of record OW121697.1, read on the forward strand.
GAAAAAAAATTCACAGAAAAGAGCGTTCTTTTTTAATTCGGAATCTCTTAAGATTTTTGCTTAACCAACGCATTTCGCTAGGTTCAATTTGACATCGAAATCGGTACTTTGAAAACTTTTGTAATCAGTACTTGTGATTGCAAAAGTTCCCCTCAAAGCTTTACATTGTACAATTTCTTTATATCGTTCCCATCGGGAGGTGGAAAATATCTCAGACCGAATCCAACCTTCGTCAATCAAATATTTGTTACTGGAAACGAGGTAGGTTCGGGTAGTCAACAACTCAAATGCCCAGTAAGCTCCAGCACTTACCTGCTTAAGATTCCCAGTAGTTTTCAGTAGTCCGCGAATTTAGCACTAAGCTAAATAGTAATAGTAATAGTAGTTTTAGAGACCTTGTCATACCTGCTCCGGACCCTGTCAGAGCCCGACGTAAAGCTGTTAAATTTCTACTCGGGCGGTCGTCCAGCATCAACCTCGCGCGATCGCCATTCATCGACCGAATTAATTGATGACCCGTTCGATAACTTCGATACCCGTCATGTCGTTGCTGTTCTCACGACACGAACACAGTCTACCGGTCACGGTACGAATGAAACAACCCCAAAGTGCACTATTGCACCCCAACTCTTTGGACGACAACCAAATATGCGACTGTCGCAGACACAGCAAGAAACTGAGTGACCCCGAGTACAATTTATGATCCCGAGCCGGATGCAAAAAACGAAGCAAGTGGAGCAAACCGCAAATACAACAGAGGATGAAAGAAGCCACAGTGGCGTCGGTGGTGGAGTAAAAAAAATGTAAGCTCCGACACATTCCGCGGTTGACTGTGAAGAGAGCGACAACAAAAAAAAGAACAGTAAAAAAAAAGTCGGCTGCGGGATCCGGTGGAGTGATATGAAAGACGCGAGGTCCGGTAACCAGAGAGGAAGCAGTGGGGGACTCCACCGCGAAACAGTCAGGAGGCACAAAGACAATGGGGAACCAAGAGGAGAATCAGCCTTAGAGTTTCACAAAAATTGTCTTCACCGTCCCGGGCGTGTGGTACGCGAGCCGGAATCAAGACCGCGGTCGGGGCGGGTGTTCGTCTGCATAAAAGTGGCCCCGACGAATGGCCGGAAAGCTCCCGGGAAGTGGCTCGGAGAGGAGATCTGGGGGCGGTGCGATCGTGACAAAGAGAAAGAATTTGTAATAAGCAGAAGCTCGCGGCTCCCGGCGGGTCCTGGTTTTGTGTTGGTGTCCTTCCACACGGAGCACGTACGCGTTGCCAATTACCGTCCCTGTGATGGGCCGGCCTTTGCGCGGATCGTATATCCCAGTAGGAAAACGCATTACTGCAATTTCACATGCAAAAGTTATTACCTCAAATTGTCTGAAAATTGCATACGACCGGAGTCCAGCCGCGCACCACTGGCCGCCCCCTCTCGACACCCCCTTCGGCTCACCACTCTCCGTGTCTTTCGCGCTACCCTCTTTGCCACTGCATCCTAGCCGGGTGACGTCCGCGGGACTCACGCAATGGCGCTGGCCGGATCCCAGCCTGGTCCGTTTAGCAGCGCGACACGCACGGATACGCGGACCAGATTCCCTTCCGGCGAATGAACCGCGACTCGCAATGGTCACAACACTTCGTCACGGAAAACCTTTGCAACATTCGTTTTGCAATTACTTCGCTCCCCGTAAGCTCCTTTGATTTTGGCAATCGGCGTAACCGCACGTACCTTGGGTAGTCCCGCGACTTGCATTCATAATGTTTGGGGATCCTCGAGATAACTAGCATGTGTTACCGAGGGTGGCCCGGCGAGAGATGGGGCACACGTGATAGGGCGCTACGGGAGGGAAGGGGGGGGGGGGGGGGGGGAGAGGGCGAGATTAACTTGGCGAGATTCGCGGGCACCAGATGGTGTGACTCATTTTGGTTTGGGTGTGTAGTCACTGGATAAATTTCGCCTCTAAAGTAGATGCTTCTGTTCGTGGCCGTGTTCCTATTAGCGCCAGATTTACTATGTTATGTGTTATAACAATTCTTCTCGGCGCTGATGTTTTTAGAACAAGACATTTTTCAGGACAAGTTCAGAACTGCAGGAGTAGAAATTTTCGAGCGTTACATCGAGCGTTACAAATTTTATATTTAACCAAAAATTTTAATGAAAAACGCTCGGTCCTTCCTCGGTTTCCGCAACCAAAAAGGACCAATCCAAAAACGTACGGTATGTTTTACCATTTTTGCGGTCCGTTTCGTTCTCTAGTTTAGTTTATTCCCTAGAAGCAGAGAAATATTTTCACCAGGGTGGTTTCGAACGCAATTTTTAAACGGCCACTAACAGGAGCATTTTTATGGCTACCGACCTTTTAACAAAGGTATTGGATATCGTCGTGTGAGGAAGTTCTACAGGCGAAAGGAATGTTGGAAATAGAAGTGGAGGAAACTGAGCGACGAGTGTATGTAGATTCGTTGTTTTAAACCAACTGCAGTCAGCCGGCGCTGTCCGCCTCTCCGGTTATTCGTTCGGTCTCGTGCGGCAGGCACTACACAGTGGCGCAAGAATTCCAGTACACGAGAGAGTTTTGTGGCAAATTATTCACTTCTGTGCAACGCTCGCGTCCCAGTGACGACACCATGGAATTTCGGGGGCTCGTGTGCGAAGGCGAACCTCGGGAGCCTGGAGAATAAATCGTGGGGAAAATTACCATGAACGCGGAAGCATGACAGGGTGATTCGGGGTGATATCGCCGATCAAAAGGTACAACCTTTTCGCAAGATGAAGCCCAATCGCTCGGAAGTTTCCAGGGTTCCGAGTTTCTGGTTTCTGAGAACTTCCGACTGGATCGGCACGATTCCCAAGCGCTGTTTTTTACGAGGAAATTCGGCCACATCATCCGGGTTACATACAGTATTTTTGACGGTATTTTGTGATGTCAGTATTTTCGATTCGGCCGCAATCTATCGCTCTAAAAATTGTACTCAGAATCCGGTATTCCCGTTAGCAAGAAAAATACGATGCTGTAACTCGACGCCCTCGTATGGTCCAGAAGCGCCTGACAAGGCCGTGAAAAGCTCTTTACCGAGCCTCACCAGCTCCCGATTCTACAGCTTTAAAATGTCTACTCCCAACCCTTCATTCCCGTGTATAAAAAGGGGCGAGCTCGCCCATCACGATACCAGAAGGGGTGTCAGGGTTATTTCCCATCCCCGTTCCATGACACTCCCATCTCTACATCTGACTCACGGAATCATCTCACCCGCCGGGCAACTCGCACATCTGGTGTTTGCCTTAACTAATTCGTTCTGTTTCGTCCGACGGCGACGCGATGATCCCCCACGGATACGGCGAGTTACGCGACTCTGCGGCAGTGAGGGGTGCGCTTTTTATCACGCCCCGCGGGCGCCATCGAAAAAAATGCATCCGTATCAGCTCCATCGCGACTGCGACCGTGAAATTCGAGGCACTTTGACGCTACACGCCCGCACGTCAAAGCACGAAAGGCCGAGGGAGGGGAAACAGGCCGAGCCTAATTGCCCCACTAAAACGCAGGATCCAGTTACAGAAAATGATACACCGGCGAGAGTCACGGTCCATAAAATCATAATAACACGACGGACCCGCGTCGTACCAGATGCAACCAGTTACGCGTACATCGGATACGCCGTCCCGTCAAGATGTTTGCACGTTCCCTGTCGCACCCTCGCTGTGACTCACGTTTCTCCACGTACGACCACCCCATTACTAATTCGTTACCAGCCCCGTATCAGCAAAATCCTCGCAGAAGGGCACGCTCGGCGAGCCGCTCCTGCCATGATCGGGCTTGTTTGCGGTGACCGTTTAAGCCCCCCCGCCGCACAAAGAACCCTCTGGCGATGTCGTACGGCTGGATAAAAAAGAATGACGTTACCCTGTCCTGAAGGCTGAAATATGGAAGTCTCTTCCATCCGCCTGTCCACCCTCCCGCGCAAAAAAAGCGCATGATCTTATGGCCAGAGCTCGGCAAAATACTGGAAAATACTCACGATACAAAATATTATATGTATTTAAAATACAAAATCCTTTTTGTGTTTAAAATAGATTTATAAGTATCTGGTTTGAGTACTTTTTAAACGACCTCGTAGAAATCAGCACGCATGGATCGACGAAATGAAGCCAAAGTTAAAAATTAATTCGTCCCGTCCAGACGAATGTCCGGCCCAACCGTACGTAATATGAAGTAGACGCAAAAATATTTTGTATTTTGTACTTAAAGGGCCCAAAAAGTATTGCATAACCAGAAAAGTATTTGAGTACTCGAAACAGGTATTTGAGATACCTAAAATACATCGAGCATTTAAAATACTACCCAGCTCTGCCTATGCCGCGCATCTGTCGATTGGCTCCGACCGCATAGTGCACGACGTACCGTATCTGTGTACGAATTCTTCATGAAATATATTCCTAGGATTTTCCCCTGCCCGTCGGTTGGGACGTCTTTCTGCCGCTGTAGCGACCCCCGAATTCCATCCGCCCTGTATCCGACCCCGGAGCCCGGCGGACGAGGGTGGAAATCGACGCGTGGTTAGTCACGCGTTCCGAAATGGGAAACCTAAACAGATTACGCGCTGATTGGCCCGCCGACGGGCCGGCACTATCTCGTTGTTCTCCTCACCATCCTCGTTCCCCACGTATTTTCGACAACCCCCGGTCGATCTCCGGACCGCGTCGCGTCCCCGTCGCAGCATACGCGCTCGTCGGAATCCCGACAGATGGGTCGCCTAATTTCTTCGGTCCCTTCCATCGCCCCGCTTGCATGTCATCCCTCGAATTCTCCCGCCCGCCCTCGCCGCCGGTCTTCATTGTTCCTTCCAAGTTGCCATTCCGCAACGTTTTTTTTTTTCCACCGCGACTCGTTCTGTAACTGCGCCCGCTGCAGCGCATTCTGGAGGGAACGGTATGCACTTAATGGTCAAAGCCCCGCAGGGAGACCGCGCCGAATTCCTGATTACGAGCACAGGGCGGAGGCGACCGCATCGTACCCTAAATGTTGGTGCGAGGGAACGCTCTCTCACCCAACCGGTCCTTCAAGCTCCACTTTCGAACACACCGACCGCACAAGCGGTGGCGATGAGTTTCGCGATTAATATCGTATCTCGAAATAATACACAACCGAAGTGGCCGTTCTCGTTAATTTTATCTCCCGGCTCGTCCGGAACGAGCACCGACTTTGTTACGATACCGCGGGTTAATGAAAGTTGACGAGTGAAACGTGCCCGAAGGGGAAAACGAGCGCGAAGCCCGGCTCCGCTCGCACCGTTTTATGTATGCAGCGTATGGCGCTACGAATGGATCGTCCGGGCGTTCCGATAAACTCGCCATCGATCTGGCCTCACCGCGTTGCCCCCGTCGGTCTCACGAATTCTTTCCGCGCGGCTCCGCGCCAGCCAGTTTCAGGGTTTTTCGGAAATAGGGCGATGCCCCGTGATGTTGTCATGGATCATTTCGGTAACGTCGTTCGAAGGTACTTTCGGTGGGAAAGGATTGGATTTACATTCGATATGAGTTTCGAAATACATTTGGAATGCATCACGCGCGTTCTTTCGCCCACGTTCCTGTCACCTGCTGCATTCGAGATACGTTCCGGAGAAAGATGAAAAAAACTTTATTCGTAATTTCACTTCCGGCTTGAAAATCTCCTCTTTTGAAGTGGCTACACGGAATTCTTTTTGATCTCCTTGGGATGTCACTGATGGTTTCGGAAGCTCAGTTGGCAAGCGGAAATGACGTCATACGGGAAAACGTCACATACGGGAAAAAGTCACATACGGGTAAACGTCACATACGGGAATAACGTCACTTGAAGTCTCAAAAACTCGGTTCTCAACCGGAAATGACGCCCTAACAATTTCTGTCAACATCTTTATGCGCGACGTCACTCACAGTTGAAAAATGATGTTTTCAAACCGGCAGCGATGTTTTTCCGTATGACGTCACCTCCGCTCGAAAACTGCGATTCTGGAACCCGAAGTGACGTTTTTCCGTATGACGTCACTTCCGGTTGTAAACTGATATCTCGAAACCGGAAATGATGTCACCGAGGAATGGGCCTCATCAGTGCCCGATGCGTCGCTCTTTCCCATTAGGTGCATTGATTGCAAGAGTGATCATCGTCGATGTAACCCGCGAATGCATTGTGCATATTCAGTCATTGGTGCATACGAAGCATCGAAGCACGTCGAAGGGAGGCGCGGAATGGTATCGCGTTGGGAGTCCGTGAAAGGGAGATTGACTCACTGCAATACGGTCGTGCAACAACCCCGCGCGTTTCCCCAACATTGTCACCCCATCCCCGCGAATGCAGCACGAGTGGCTGAACGATAAAGGAACTCGGAGCCCGTAAAGAACGATAACACGGATGACTCACGGGACTTATCTCCGCACTATCGATAAATCGTAATTACACGTTTATCGGGTCCGGAGACCCGAGGGGCGAATCCCCTGGCGCGATGTCGCAGACAGATTTTTCAGCGAGGGGGCCGACGATACGCGGGAAAGCCTCGATAACGTGAATTATCCGACGAGTTACCGCGTATCGCCGGTAAAGAGGGACGAACCGTGCACGCGAATCTGTACACACTCGTCGGCGCACTCGAAGATCCTGCCGGACCATCGTCTTTCGGGAATGCGATGCCTCTATAGTTGGAGAGGAGCGGCGTTCAGCGAGGAAAGTTCTTTCCCTGAATACCCTCGGTCCCCCGGCGCATCTCCGACGTTTGATCTCCCAGCGAGCTCGAAAGCTTTCACAGTGGCCCGGAGTAATGTTTTCGTTTTGCATGAGAGCCGTTTCCGTTTCTCCGGGGCCTCGGCTCCAACACTCCTTACACGCCCCTGGTGGAGTTGGACGGACACTTCGCCCCGGTACTCTCTCCGTCTCTCTTGCCATCTCCCGATGCTGCGTGGATTTTCCGACGACGATGCTCAAAGTGAAATCAAAGAGAATAATTCACAAGGCACCTAGTTTCGCTCGGAGTGAGTGGAAAAGGTACTGTCGGTGGCAGAGACTTTTCGGCGGGCGGACAGCCGGGCTGGGTTTAATACGATTCTTCGAAGAGAGGTTGATACGTCACCTCCGGAGTGAGGGATGGAAACTCGGATAGAGCTGGGAAACAATAAGCAATCAGGACTTCAAGAGCGCGGGGCTGTTGGGTGGGGTAATTAGTGAGATGTCCGGGTCGGGTGATTTGACCGATCATTGAATCCTCCTTCAATACAGAAGTTTGTCAGCCCACAGTTCCAGGACAGCCCTAAGTTTTTAGGGCCTTGCATGAAGCCCTGATGAGGCACTTCAAAGACCTTCTTGGGGTCTTGTCAGATTCTTTTCTAGATCTTGTCGGGCCGTTTGCGGACCTTATCAAAAGACCTGATGTAAGGCCCTAAGATTTGTTGCACGGACACCACAGAGTTTGCAAATCATCAATAGAGGGCGAACCAATACAGAGTGTAGAATCCTTTCCTGTCACTATAAAAGGAAATCGGTGATTTTGACCTGATCATCGTGGAACCATCAAAACAGGCCTTTTTCCTGATGTTCCTGCCTCGTGCGCCAACTTCTGGTCCTGAAGAGACCGCGTCAGATCCTTATAAAGGCTTTTCTGGACCTCACAGGAGTCTGCCGCGACGCTCCACAACCTCTATCTGAGCGAGTCTCGCATGCTCGATGGCCCGTTATAGTTCTCTCGGATTTCAGTCGCCGTGTCCTCAGTTTCCATCGACACCTCGAGAGACCGCAAACGAAAGGTCGAAAGGCACTCGCCGGATCCGTTGTCGGGTAAATTTATCAACGATCGCTTTCGCGCCACAGAGATGCCTCCGCGGCATGAATAAAGCAGCGGGGCCCGCGAAAAAAAAACAAGGGAACCAGACACCGGCACAGACCAGGACCTGAAACCACGAACAATGACGCTCGAAGCAGTGACGAGCGGGAGAGCTACTTCTCCGACGAGAACCGCCATCGATCTTTCGCTCGGCGAATGCTGCTCCGTCGCTCGTCGCCCCCCCCTCGGTCGCTACCGAGATCGTTGTCGTCGGGCCTTTTCAATTTGAAAAGGAGCTGCGGGACACACCTGATGCGAGCCTCGCGTGCACAGTGCACTCCACCCGCCACCACCGAGCACCGGCAACGGCACCGAGCGGATCCCGCCTTTTTTTCCATCCACTGTCTCATCTAATACCGGTACTCTCGGCACTCCGTCTCCCCCTTTATACGTTGACAGCGCCGCGACGCCCCCTCCCCCCCCCCCCCTGACATTCGCATCGGGGAGAAATAAAGAGGGGCATAAAAGAGTTTCCGCCCAACGGAAAAGCGAGCAAGCGCCCGACAGCCTCGCTCCTCTGGCATTCAGTCAATTTTACGCGACTGGGAGCGTAAACGTTTCTGCTTCAAGAGCCAGAACGATGAATGATGCTACCGGGTTGTATTGTGCGGGGATTGAAAGACGTTGACGTTTTGTTGCATGATAAATATCCCGGGCCGCCGCCCCTCCCCCCAGACCTCGTTGCCAACCCGGGTCTGTTGGAGCCGGGCTTGTCTTCCTCGCCGACTCTCAACGCCTTCTTGTTTTTTTTTTTGCCTCGTTGGATCCTTTCCGATATCGCTGATTCGTATCTGCCCCTATAAATCGGCGGAAGATGAGGGCGCGATCCGTGATCAGGATGCAAAGCTTGATCCTCGGCGGCACCGGGTCGGATCTTGACGAACGGCCGGGGATGGTTGGGGTTAGGTGAGACAAACACCGGATTGTCTCGTTGGCGCGTTTCGTCTTCGGTGGGTCAAAGTAGCGGGACAACTTTGTCGGATTGATCCGTGACCCGCGGGGAGTCTCGGCGGGTGGTGGGGGGCGACACGGCGGTCGGTCACGACGGCGGTCGGGGGGGAGGGGACGCGAAACTATCGATCAGATATTAGGATTAGGCTAATCCCATTTCACTGGGGCGTGCTGCTGGTGGATGTGGAAGGGCTTATCTCGATTTTGTGCGGTTTCTCGCGACTCGGACGGGGCGGGGCGGGAAGAAGGGGGAACGAGATCGGAAGGGTGGACGGCACGTCCTTGCGGCGCTACCGCAAGACCGGCGGATTATAATGCGTCCTTAGAGTTTCCCATCGGCTACTGTTTGCCCTCATTCCTCTCGAGCGAAATCCGGGAGCGAGCGGGTCGTGGCTGTAGAAAGAATACGTCCGAACGCATTTGTGGCATGCTCGCCGGCTGCTCGATCAATGACACGACAGTGCCATGGGACAGGGCCGGTCTGAGTGATATCGCCATTGAATCCGGGAAAGAAACTCTCTCAGAAATAACAGGTATATTAAGTTGAAAACCCCAACCAGGGTTCATTTTTTTTTAATTTTTTTTTTGGATCTCGAAATATGAGTCTTTTTAGGCGCTCTCGAATGCCGCGACAAATAATGTTTGGGCTGATGCGGGATTCGGGAAAACCGAGATTGAAAAGTGGGTATGCCAGCTTGACATTAAGTCAGCGCCAGTTTTTTTCTTTTGATACTAGGAAACGTTTTTTTGTCAGAATTATGGGCTTCTTATTGGCTCTTCAGATATACAACTCCCAATTTGTTCATTTCAAATTTCAAAATCGGATAAGATGCATACGTATTCAGAGAAATTAACGAATCATTTGCATGAAAATAAAAGTTCGGTTTCCGGGAGATTTGAACAATTTTATTCCTCATCAATTTGTCAATAACATTTTGGAATTATTATTATGCAAAATATTGCGTGCCATATGGGCTGTTGTCGATGTTCCCAAAGACATTCAGACCTAGCTGATGGCACAAGACCTTATCGACCTGTTTACAAGACGGCTGGTCCATGCATAAAGTCTGATGGTTTCCTGACCGTTTTCTCGTCCCCCACCCAAAAACACTCTCAGACGCCTTTGTCTTTCAGCTCGCCCATCCATTCAGCAACCACGAAATGCCCGGGTTCGCAGTGAACTTCGGTGGTTTCGTTATTGCTCGGAATCAGACGTCATACATGTCGTACGGCTGAATTCTTCAGCGGAGCAATTTTCAATAAATTCCTGTCAAATCCATGTCACCCGGAATTACCCAATCGGCTGCCGAGAAACTGAAGATCGTATCTCGCAGCGTTCACCGGGTAAAACGATGTCGGTTGCGCCCCTCTGATTCTGAGCGGTCGATCCATCCACCCGCGAATGCACGGACGAACAATTCGACTCTCGCGCCATTCCCGTCGCTGCGGTTTGACCGATGGACAACGTCACTCAAGCCGGGCTCGTCATTAATTGCATATCATTCGACTGCACGGCCGCGTTATCAATCGTCCGGCCGCGGGCCCGGTGGCGTTCCGCGGTCGGTGACACCTGAATAAAAACCTGGTGATTGTCGTCCGACCATACTGTCATGTATAAAAGTCTTGGGATGAAAAGGGCAGTCCCACAAAGGCGGAGTTGGATTTATCCGCTCGTTACCGCGATGAATATCGCCCCGCGACAGCCTCCGCGGTTATCTCGCCAGGGTAGGAGTGAGGCAACGAATTTATCACCGATAATCCAGAAAGCCGTAGCTGAGTCGGCGATTAAAACGATCGGAATCGAACCGGGCGAAATTATTCCGATACCGCTTGCACGCCCCGAATGATTACGCGCGTGTGTTCGTTCGAGATTCGATGGCAAAGTTGAAATCGCTCCGAGGCAACTGGCGATGTTACGTGGTATTTTGGTTATCGGCGATAAGGCGCGGCGATAACCAACGGATGCTCCGGGGCGAGCGGACTCTTTACTTCGCAGCTGATCGCAGCAAGAGAGACGAGATTGCCATCCATATTTATGACCGTGATAGGGCACAATTGGTCCAGCGGACCGCACCAACCGGTCCGGATTCGATTCCCGCCGGCACTGATGGAATCGCTGGGAGACATATTTCGAGCGTTACATTGGGGCCTGATGAGGCCCTGACCAAGCCTCATCGGGGCTTGATGTAACGCTTCGATTTTTTTTCTAGGATTTCGGATTGCACCTGAGGGTTCGGAATCCACCGACATCAAAAGAATTGTTGGTCCATCCTGCGCGGCGTAGGGGATCTGGCAAAACAGTGATCGATGCCTGATCTTTCTGGATATTTTTGCTCCATGTTTTGACGGGATCGGCGATATCCGTCAAGACATATGTCAGGTCATCCGTCAGGACCACCAGCGGGACCACCAGCAGGACATCCGTCAGGACCACCAGTAGAACATCCGGCAGAACATCCAGCAGATGGGCCAGCGGCCTACGTATTAGTGGGTAGCTCTAAAAACCAAGGACCACAATCCTAGGCAAATGTCCCCAGCGACTACAATGCCCAGGAAAACGGGATGCACACGCATGAATGCGCCTCGACGATTCTCGAGTTAGAGGACTACGAACGTGTCTTTTATCGGAATCCAGGGGAAACGTTTGATGCGGTACAGACGAAAACGTTGATAAAGATAATTGGAAATTCGAGAACCTCAATGGGGGGGGGGACAAAGCGTTCACAGGCTGTTCAGCCTTCAATGGAAAGCGCGGAACAGGGAGCTCGCTGTACGCGTACCTGCCTATTGTGCAGGATACATAGGCTATTGCCTCGCGCTATTGCCTCGCGCGCTTTATGATTAATATCACCTGCACGGCCTGTCCGAGGCGGCGGAGAGGGGGGAGCATGAGAGATCGAAGTGGTCCGAGCATTGTGCGCCACCGTCGCACCCCGACCCGTTTTTGCACCATCGGCGCGAGCGGTGAAACACATTCTTTACCCCGTTGGCGCTGACGAGGACAGTCCGGATTACGCAGTTACGCACCTACAGTGCGCGGATGTGTTTCATATCGAGAACGTATGCTCGGTCGAAAGCACCCTCGTGAAACGTCCCGAAAGTCCTCGCTATTCCTCAACGTCCTTCCCTTCCGTGGGATGTCGAGCCCATTCGTCGGTCCCCTCCGGTTGAAGTTTTCGTACGTGACCAAAGGCCCGGAGCAAGAAGCGCGCAAGGCGACGATGACGACCTCGATTTCCGACGGTGGCGATAAATTAAATGACAGCGCAGCGCGACACACGGTGTGATTTATTTTTCGCAAATTGCGAGGGAAACCCCCGCGAAGGAAAGTGAAAATAAAGAGAAACGGAGGATATATATATATATATAATGCGAGAGCATTTTCGATATGAAAGTATGATGCATGTGTCTGGTGCACATGGCAAGCCGCACCAGCAGTGGCGAAGGCTCTACCACGCTGTCCAATGATCTCAATTATAAATCATACTGATTATATCGGAGCAGCAGGGAGCTAAGTGAAACGTACCGACTCATGTGTTATATTAAGAAAAAAAAACACACAATTTTAAAAGATATTTCTTGTGGAAAACTACGGGTAGAACCTTAAAAGCGTTACACCGACCTCAGAGCTTATAAAAACTGGGCCTTATTAAACGTACTCCGGATCTCGCCAACGACTTTATCGAGGTTCATCGATCTCCTCAGGGCATCATCAAACCTGTTCCGGACCTAATCAGGGCCTGATACAACACAAAAAAATGTCCACCACGATCTCTACCGGCCCTCAGAAAATCCCTCATAGTGGACCTAATCCTGATTCGCCAACATTTGGGCAATCAAAAATCATCATCGACACCGACGATCCGACCATCGGCCCGATCATTGGATCACATTCAATCGGCGAAACCCACCCCCCCTAACACACCCCCCCTACTCACCGTCTTACTACCCGTCGCTATTCCTACTCAGGACTAAACCCCGTTTCAGTTTCGCGTTAGTTACCGTTCCCAATTAACGCTGTTGATTCATTCGTGTCGGTAGTTAAAGTTGATGCTCACCAGCGGGACGGCTTTTATACGACTATTGTTACTGTTCGACCGGCGAAAGAGGGTTGGGGGGGGGGGGGGAGGAGGCGGGAGGGGGTGGGGTTGAAACAGTACCGAACAAGTTGAAACGCTAATGATGTATATCTGACTCACTGGTACGCTTCAGCTGTAGGGCTCTCTCCTCTCTCCCGCTCTCTCGGCGGCTCTCGCGCACAGTGGAAATTCCAGCCGACCAACCGACCGGCGGCAGTCGCCTCGCCATTCGCCGAGGCAATTTCCAGTCCCCGTACACGGTCCGCGTTATAATACGCGGGATGGTCCAGTTCGCTCGCGCGTTCCCGCTCAGCCGTCCTCGGGATATCAATTCGAGCCTCGTGTACCGTACCTTATAACACTGCTCAATGGCGCTTTCTCCCCCCCTCTCGCACCCCCCACCCGCCCCACCGTCATCCTCTTCTTCATACACACGACCACCTATTCCTTCCTAAATATCCAATTAAACGCCGCGCCAGTTTCTAGTTTCGCATGGAAATTCAACCTCGCACAAAATCCGCACAGTTACGTGCCAAATTGTGGAACTTTACTACCCTCGCTTTATCCACCGTCCTCCCCCTTCGCGCAAAGTTCCGCCATCCAAGTTCGGTCGTAGAAAAAATATGCGAACCAGAATTATGTAAAAAAAAAAAAAATCCCACTGTCTCGAATTCGAGCGCTGTCGGCTGGAATCGATGTCGGTGCTAGCAGCGGTTGGTGGGCGTCTCGCTAGCGAAATACACGGGGCCGATAATTAAACGAAAGTCGGTCGGCTGTGTGCGTGGTCGTCGAGGGAGTCAAAGGGAACGAGGATTTTTTTTTTTTTTTTTTTTTTTTTGTCGTGCCAAAAGCCGGTGCACACGTGTGTGGGCTCGAGCGCCTTCGTCGCGCGTCAACCGAGGTTGCGGTTTAACCCTGGAGCTCGCATATGATTTCTTCTACCGTCTGACTCGTCAGTGGGGTACGTATGTACCCCACGCGTTCCTCGTACGTGCAAGGGTCCTGTGAGCAGTGATGCCAAATTCCCCCACTCATTTTCTTTCGCGTCCCGTACCGTGTTAAAAAATTCCGTCCGAGGGAAATTTCCCTCCAATCTGGTGGGTTTTGCTGCACATGAATCTCTTCGTTTCTTCACGTGGTACTGCGACTAGCTCTTCTTGTAGGATCGTCAGAATGCAGTGCCTTTATAAAGGTTCTTCGATTGAGTAATCAAAGTTGTACGATTATGCGCATTCATCCTATTATAAGTCGCAAAATATTTAAAAAAGAAGAAAATAAAATGGCGACCATATACATCTAAACTGTATAATAGTAACTTACATTCGATAGTTCTAACGCACAAACAAAAATCACTTACTTACATAAAGCGGTAACGTGGACTCACAACTGGGGTATTTTGTTACCCCAAGCGTGCTGCGTTAGCGTCCTGTGCAAGTGATTGTATAATAGTAACTAACATTCGATAGTTCTAACAATCAGTTAGACCATGAAACTAAATTATCGTCAATGTCCCGAGTCGATAATATCAATTTCTACTCTACGAGCGCATCCGGGGTACTTTTCTACCCCATATATAGGTTCCAGCCTTAATCATCTTTATTGGATGTGCACTGCCCTCCGGGTTTCACTGCTCTACGCGAAACACCAGTCTGGTATGTGTGTAAAAAAAAATGAACGCAGTTTTTTTATTTAATGGAGAGATGGTTGTAGCTAACTGGCCGAGACTGGCGGGTTGGCTGCTTCGAGGTGCGAGGCACGTGTATAAATACTGCCCGGTGCGCTTAATTCGCCTTATATACAATGCCGGTAGCGCCTCTCCGTCCAGGAGCTTTGCCACTCCGCTAACCTCATTTTTATACCTACCACGTTCTCGACCCCGCTCCCCCTTCACCCCCCCCCCCCCCCTCCCTGGACCTTTTTATCTTTAATCGTATGTACACCGCGTCTCGTTTAATATGCAAATTTCCATACGAAATGACATCCGAGCCCTCGGAGCCGCTTTTACACTCGTGTTCCCGACTCCCACTCATGTGTTTATTGCTTGATGCATCAGTCTATTATGCGTGTTTAATGGGGCGATAAGCATTTTATAGACGCAGCGTGAAGCGGATCGGAACGACTACTTTTTTTTTCCTCATAATTAAATTAATTTTCTGCGGGGTGATATGTGTGCGTGTGTGTGTATGTTTGTGTGTGTGTATGTGTTTGTGTGTGTGTGTGGATGATTCGTGGGACGGGCAAGTGGATCGGTGTGGAGAGCTTGTACAGTGCCGGAACAGGGTGATCCATCCTGCAGGACTGCGGGAGCAATTGCGCCGATGCTTATCGGTGCCGGTAATCACCGCTATTAAGGCTCTTAGTCTCCTTGCTCCGAGCTCGACGCTGGGGATTATATTTAACTTTCGTACGGCGCCTCCGGGAGTCCGAACCTCGGTGGAACTTATCGCGAGTTACAAAGAGAGTTCAATTTTAACATTTGCATAATTGCGTCCGGTAGCGTTGATTTGTCAATTATTAAGGGGGTGATATCGCGTTTGAATTACGGGGATGGTGGAATTTATTCGTGAGCGGCGTTTCGGTCGCTAATTCGATGTCGAAAAAATTTGTGAGTGTGAAGATTTTTTTTTTTTCCGATGAAGGTGACGAATTAATCGTGGGTGATATCGCGTTTGAATTACAGGGATGGTGGAATTTATTCGTGAGCGGCGTTCTGGTCGCTAATTCGATGTCGAAAAAATTTGTGAGTGTGAAGATTTTTTTTTTTCCGATGAAGGTGATGAATTAATCGTGGGTGATATCGCGTTTGAATTACAGGGACGGTGGAATTTATTCGTGAGCGGCGTTCTGGTCGCTAATTCGATGTCGAAAAATTTGTGAGTGCGAAGATTTTTTTTTTTTTTCGATGAAGGTGACGAATTAATCCTGGGTGATATGGTGACGTTTTTGTTAAGCGGATGTCGTAGATTTGCTGGCTTGCGATGCAAATTTGAGACATGTGCGATAAACGGTACGAAACGCATGATACAGTGAAATAATATTGTACGTAGTGTCGACCATATCACCCGGCTTATTTTTTTTTTATTCGGTTAATTATTCATATGCTATTTGTGTATTCTTCGTGTATGCCTAGAAGACCTCAGGTCAGGTCAGGTACAATAAATGTTATCAAACTATCTATCTATCTATCTGAGCTAAGTGAGCGTTCACGTAATGAATTTAACGACCTCGCCGAAATTATCGGCTGCATTATTTCTAGACAAACGACTACAGCTGTGATACTCGAATTAAATTATTTGTGAGCCTAGATTGGTTGTTCGCTAATAATTGTATTAATTTCGAGCCTGGTTCGGCGTTCGTTAATAATTTTATTAATTTCGAGTCTAGATTGGGCGTTCGCTAAATTTTATATTATTCTCGAGTCTGGAGTGCTCGTTCGTCAACAATTACCATTAATAATTTCGCTTCGAAATCCGACGTGTTTGCCAATCATCGATCAATTTTTGACGCGCCGATATCCGGTGCAATCGCCAATAATAATCATACAAATTATGCGCCGATATTTCGCGCAATCGACTTTGACAAATATAATATTTCTCAATCCTACTAAGGAGCTAGCGCCATCGTATATTTTAGCCCTGTGTGACATCGTCATTGAATTTTTCAATTTTTTAATTATTTATTACGTACCATTACAGTTTGAATAATTATCGTGGTCTGCAGACACTCGCGTCAGTTTGGTTTAAATATTGGGTCAAGCTATACATATGGTATTAAATAAAAGTTGATTATTAATTCTATCACGACAGATCTCATTTATAATATCTGAAAGAATTATTTATCATCGCGATATCGTATTTATCGTCACCTGTCTGCTCTAACAAGATCATACATTCTCGACAAAACATTGCCGCATCGTGGCATAAAAAAAAACGCCGAAATACAGAATATCGTTACAGTACATAGTGTCGACCGTATCACCCGGCAGGCCATGTCACCCTGGATTATTACTGCATTATCGCGATGAAACTGATTACCGGATTGCCGATTCGAAAAAACTTAACAGATATGTGCGATGCATGATACGGTGAACAAATATTGTACAAAGTGTCCCACCGTATCACCCAGCAGGGAATGTCACCCTGAACTTCCCTACATTATCGTGATGAAACAAATAGTCAGATTGGCGATTGGAAAAAAAGGACACACACACACACACACACACATACGGCACTCATGTGTGGTACACAGTGCCAACATCGTACATAATGTCGACCCCGTATGTCGTGCTCAACGGCGTTTGTACGAGTGACATCGAGGCCGGCGAACAGCCCAGCTTTGAGGCATGCCGTTGACGGAGCTTTTGCCCCGCGATCCTCTCCCACGACTACATACACACTCTCGCTCCAGTCCCTTTGTACCCGCGACCAACCCGCTGATAGCCGCTGCGACCAGCGCCACTGATGTGGAATCTCGCACACGCACGCACGCACGCACGCACGCACGCATACACACGCACGCACGCATACACACGCACGCACGCACGCACGCTCGCATGCACGCACGCACGCATACACGCACGCATACACACGCACGAACGCACGCGCGCACGCACGCAAAAACACACGCATGCACGCACGCACGCACGCACGCACGAACACACGCATGCACGCACGCACACACGCATACACACACGCACGCATGCATACACGCACGAACGCACGCACGCACACACGCACGCATGCACGCACACACGCACGCACGCACGCATGCACACACGCACACACACACGCGCGCGCGCGCGTCCCTCACAAGCATGTGTGCGCAAAGGTGTAACAAAATTTGTCACTATTGGCTGTACAGACTGTAAAAAAAAAGAATCCCGTTGCTGAAATAAAAAAAAAAAACGAGAATCCGTAATCAACGCTGTGCAAACGTGACTCAAATTGCAGTCACTCAAATGACGGCTTCCTCGCGCTGCCATTTTTTTTTCTATCCTCATCGCGCCCCGATTTATCGGCGCGTGTCCATGGACGGGTATCGCGTGAAACCGTCGGAAGCCGACGTTTATTGGCCGGTATAAATTGAGAAGCCGAAAGTTTCGCATAAATCTATCGTCGAACCGTGGGATATTCTCTTTCGGCGCGGACCGGTCGAAGCCGAAAAGATTTACCGGCGCGATACTCTGTACCGTGGCATGAGAATTGGGTCAAGCAATATTCTTGGGATACACATCGGCGAGGGGGGGGGAATGAAGGCCGTAGGAAAGTGGGCAGAGTGGGCGAGAGAGGACAGATAAACGATAACGAACTCATCCTTTCGTTTGAACGAGACAACGCGCGACGATTCGCGTTGCAAGACGGACGTGCCGGGCAGCCTCTGCGGGAAAAGTAGATATTAAATTATCGAGATGGGTAGGGAGGGGGGGAGGTAATTCTCGGTGCGGATGAAGTCTCGGGTGATCCGTGAGTTTGGGGTTTAGCTCATGTGACGCAATTTCGCTTTATCGCGCCGGTAGGTGGCGGTGTGTGAGGGGACGGTGAGGGGAGCTGCGCGGTCTGATCACAGCGGGACTCTGACTACTTTTATTGGTCGGTTGTTACCACTGGGTCACCCAGGCCGTGACTATTCTGAGCCGCCCTGGGGGCTTTGAACGCCCGTGTGATGATAACGATCCCTCTACTGTAGGGAATAAACCCTGTACTGTAGAGAGCACATTGGGACGTTGGGGAAAAACTCAATTTTCCAATAATTTTTGGTTGCCTCGTTTTGTCCCAACTGTACATCCGGATTTTCAAGCCCGTTTTTCCCCATTGTATCTTTTTGTCCGGCTCTCGCCTACTTTTCTTTTACTATTCTATTGGGCTCGGTGAGTTGCGCGATTTAAAAAACATTTTTAAAAATAAATGTCAAATTATGTTGTGTAAAACCATGGAACGCTTATCAGATTCGTGATTTCTGGGCAAAGCTTATGTGACGTAATTTCGCTTCATCTTACCGGTGGGCAGAGCCATCAGAGCATGGTGAGGCGAGACCAGCTGCGCGGTCTGATCGCAGCATGACTATGACTACTTTTCCTCGTTACCCAGGTTATTCAGGTGCCCAGGCACGGATTACTCTCAACCTCCCCAATGGCTTCTCTCCCATGCAGTGATAATTATTCTCCCATCATATTGTACTGGCACTATTCTGTGGGCCTCAGTGAGTTGTACGATTTAAAAAACATTTCTTGAAAGAAATGTTACATTACGTTCTGTAAATCCATAGAACATCGATAGACATTGTAACAACAAAAAATGAATTTAAAAAAAAAAAAACAGTTTAAATGTGTTGCGTGAACCGACAGAACGCTTATGTGGTCCACTTTGTCCAACCCCACCCAACTCCGTCCCAACGTCAGTTTCAAGGTAAAAAAAAAAAACCTCACATCGGTGTCATTTGGGAATGAAGGTAGGGCTGGCCCGTATTACCCCAATAATCACCATTACCCCTCCCCCCCCCCCCCCCCCCCCACCCTCACCCCCCTATATGTCCTCCAGTCGAAGACATGTTTCATTCACCAGCTCCAAAAGAAGCCAAATTCAGAAAGTGCCTCAATTGCCCTTTTCCCTCACCGCGTCAATGACGTCAGACGTTGAATAAGGGAAGGAAGCTGACTCCCGTTCCCGGAGGAGGAGGTTGTCGGTTCGCGGTTGACGTGGTGCCAACACATATTCACGGGAGGGGGAGAGTACATGCCCGGCGTCCCGAAGCGTGCCATGCATGTCCGGAAGCCTTGATGCAATGCTAAAACCACCCCGCTCATCCTGCCCATCTTGCGCACCCAAGGAATTCGCTGGGGGCCTCGCAGTCGCCCTCGCCGTCTTGTCCCCGTCGATCCGTGCTTCAACCCTTTCAGCCCGGAGGTCCTGCCAGCGTCGCGCCGTCCGGGCATGCCGGAGGAACGAGGACGATCCTGATACGCTCCTGGCAAAACGCACGCAGCTCGCAGACTACGGCTAGCGAGCCGACCTCGATTTTCTGAGGGTCTCGCGAATTTCGGGACACAAGCGAGCTCACCGTTCTCGTCCAGCGGGGAATTAATCGGGCCGGCGTTCCCGGCGTCGGCTTCGCAATCCCAGACTGAGAAACTCGCTGAGGATTAAAATACACGGGAACAAAGATCGCAATTGGCGGAGGGTACGATGAAGCACGCTTGTATTTGCATGGTGCAAAGTAGGATGATTTAAATAGGGCTCAAAGGAATCCGGGCTTTGTTCCCTCATAATCCGGTGCTCGGTGCATTAACCACTTTGTCCTGGCTGGCGGAGCAACTTTTCTCGCCGCTGGGATTCAAAGGAAAACTAGGGGGGGTCTTAAGTGGTGAATTTTCTTGCCAAGCGCCGTTGGAAAATTACGGAAGGTGGGGGATTGTTGCGAAACTGTAGGAGGATTGGCGTTTTTTATTTTTTTTTAAATCTCTAACATTCGAGTATCAAATGTCCGAGTTTTGAAAGATAAGACGGCAGTAAGGAACAATGGGCGATGACGGGGGTGTTGTATTGGCTATATTGGCCGAGTTCTTTACGGAGGGTTGTCAGATAGAGGCACTCACGAGTCGCTCCTGCTCGTCCGCCCATTCGCCTCACATCAAAATCGGCGGATCGCGAAAACTCGTTACGCGAGCCACGTCGGAATTCCCCGGAAATATTTATCTTCCACCTAAATTCAGTCGCTCCGAGTCGGTTCCCAACGCAAATGAAATACGGGCGAAACAGCGAGACCGAAAACAAGAACTCACATTCCACCGACGAAGCGCACGAACGGGAACTAATAAATGCAAACGGGCATTTTCCGAGGCCTTTTCGATTTTTTTTTCTCTTTTTTTTTTTTCATTACGTTCTCGAAGTTCGTTCGTGCCCGTTAACCGCTACGGAACTAATCGTCCGTTCCTTGCATGCAAATATCGCGATACTTGGCCGGCTCGCGGGGGTTCCCGTGATTCTATGGAGGGGGGGGGGGGGGGGGGGGGGGGGGGGGGGGAGCATACCAAGAAATGGCACCTCCCGAGGGCTTTGATTAAAAAAGTTTTCTTCCAATTTGTGACTCGAGCCACTGGCCAACCGCGGCGTGGATCTGGCCGGAGCCACGCGACGGATTCGTTAGGCGGCTTTCGCTGAGAAGGGTCGAAAGGGCTTGACATTTTTTTTTTTTTTTTTTGGACTTGAAGTCTCAATTTACTTTCAATTATTTATTTTCCGTAAATAAGGGCGTAAGCCGAAGGGCCGGGTGGGCTCTTCGGGATCGACTGCGGAGGATTTAATTATTCTGGGACGTGACCGAACTTCGTAGCGGCGGAGATATCGGCCATGCATTTATTTTTCCGAACACGTGTGAATTTTTTCAGATTTTTCAATTAGTTTTAATTTTTGTGTTTGTTAGTTTTGTATTTTTATTACATTATTTATTACATTATTTATTACATTATTTATTACATTATTTATTACATTATTACATCATTTGTTACATTATTTATTACATTATTTATTACATTATTTATCACATTATTTATCACATTATTTATTACATTATTATTTTAACATTAGCGTTTAATTTTTTCCAGAACGAACTCGCTGTAGTCGAAATTTAAGCCCGCGTTGGGCACTGAATTTTTTTTTTCTGGTAAGGCGCCAGAGCTGGAAGAATCGTCGCAACTCTGCAACGTCTCAAACTTCACCGCTATCGTGGCGAGGATATTTCGCGTTGAAACGAATCGCGTCGGTAACGCCGCGTGAACACGATGTCAATGCGGGCGCGAATGAAACCGCACAAAAACGAGGTTCCGGTGATAACCGGTCGAGACGCGCGGAACGGGGGGGGACGGAACGGGGTTGGCTCTGCCGATCTTCCAGATCGGCAGCGCGCGGCGGCTTCGGCGACCGGGTCGTACAGAGATTAAGGTAATCCCACGTAACTGATGACGCTCGTTCGAAAGCTTTTTACCAGATTAATTGCCTCATTGATCGCTTGACACCTTCCCGAGAGGCCGCAAAACCGATCGCGCGAAGCTTTCGCCTCGTTCTTCGAGCCCGGAAACCCCGCACCGAGCTCCTCCTCGGTCACGGCTCCTCCTCGTCCGATATCGTTCATAGGGGAAGATTCGTGGAAGGATCGGCGGACAAGTAGCGCAACTGCGACGAAAAAATTTCTTCCCGATAGGAAAAAATACATTCACGATCTAAAGTTCGAAAAATTGCTCTACACAAAAAAAATAAAAAATGATTCGATGGCCGAAATTTGTTGACAATTCTATTCTATTCCAGTCTATCTTTCATCAACGTGTCAATAACATTTTGGAATTGTTATTATGCCAAATCAATATTTTCAGCACCTTTAAAATGCTCGATTTTCTTCAGATTTTTGTACCATCCGCAAGTGTTTGCGATTCCCTCCCATTTCTCCGAAACTCATGCGAAGTCTACCTCAAGTAAAATATTAATCGATTCAAATAAATAGTCACTTACCATTCGATGACCCCAACGCCAAATCGTCCTCGATTCCTCAGCAGCTCCTCATCGCGAATCAAAAACCCGCCCACTCACCCCTTCTCCCCATCGATATTAATAATTTCCCTAAGTACCGGAAAGCCGACCCCGTCGAACCTTCGCCCCGGAATCGCGGCGGGTTAAGTGCCCTTAACCCGGTGGAATCGTCCCGCCGACTCGCGATCGCGGCTATCATCCCGTTTCCCCGCCGTTCGACCATATTTCGCATGCATTCCATTACGGAGCCTCGCGGCGATGCAGTTGGGCGAGGCTCGCCCGCGGCTGGCTCGGTTCGAGCACGGACCACCGAACCAACCCCCCCCCCCCCCATCCCCCCCCCCCCCCGGTTGCTCCGCCGGCGTCATAGCTCTCCCGCCTTCATAGCCGCACCGCGCCCCCCCCCCCCCCCCCACCCCCGCTCTCTCCGCGTCCCGCTGATTACACAAGCTCCGACCTCGCGATGTTTCATATCAGTATGTAAATAGTACGAGAGAGCTGTCAACCGGAACCCGTAGACTCCGATACGGCTGGCAGTGCACGCTGCGCTGGTTTCTGGCCCGACAGAAACCAACCCTTCCTCCCCCCCCCCCCCTCCGCCCCCCGCCCGCCGCCCCCCGACCGACCGCCTCGCCCCCTGGCGGAGGGACGCCTGCCAGCCTGCGACTCGCGCAGTCTGTTTGCTCGTAATCACGGTTATTTAGTGTCGCGGGACGGATCGCTGAAACGCGTTTGCTCTTCCAGGCAACCCCCCCCCCCCCCTCCCCCCCTCGCTGGTAGAGACATACACACACGCCCTGCCTTGCGGAACTTTTCATTCACCACCATTTTCCGGATTTTTCGCATTTGAGAATTTTTTTTTTTTATGCTTGGTGAGAGTTGATGGTTTTTTTGTTTTTTTTTTTTTGAGGTTTTATTTTGGAGCCTCTGAGGCGGGTTCTTTTTTTTTTTTTTTTTTTAGTGATACGCGAAAATAGGAGAGAAGATAATAATGGAAATGAGTTCTGGATGTTTTGTATACTTTTGACGAGTATTAACTTTTTAAAATTGTTTTTCTTTTTTTTTTTTTTGCATGGCGAGAATAGGGGGAGTTTTTTTTTAAACATTTTTATTTCGTAGCCTCTGCCCCGTTTTTTTCTCGGCTGATGCGCTCTGCGGCGTGGAGTGCAAAAAAAAGAAAGAAAAAATAATAATGAAAATAATTTCCGGATGTTTTGCATATTTTCCCTCATTTTTTTTTTTTTTTTTAATGCTTGGGGAGAGTAGATGGACGATTTTTTTTCACGTTTTTATTTCGTAGCCTCTGCCCCGGTTTTTTTCTCGGTTGATGCGCGCTTCGGCGAGGAGTGTAAAAAAAAGAGGGAAAAAATAATAATGAAAATAGAGGGTGAAAAAGCGAACGAGTATATGAGAAGGGCACGCGTTACGTATTCCGGCGCGAAGTTGCTGCCGAGGATTTGTCGGGCGATTTTACAATGCCGCCAGCTGGCGACGGGTGGTATCGCTTTCGGATGAATTTTTTTTTTTCTTTTTTTTTCGGTAATAGAGAGATTTTCGCGTTTCGGTGAATGGAAATAAATATGACGAAAAAACAAGAAGAACAATCTTTATCGGTGCGTTCTTTTAGAGACTATTTTTCCTTTTTAATTATTATTTTTTTTTTTTTCATTCGGCAGTCGAATCGTGTAATGAAGAATCATTGATTTCTCGGTCGGACGATTGTTCGGCGAATTTATTGTGCCGACCGGTTTGCGTTCGAGTCAATTCACATGTTGCGTGTAATTTTCATTCCTAAATTTACAATTTAACTCGCTATGCGTGTTCTTACAAAACACGCATTGTGCATTGGAATATTCTGTTAAATATTTAGAGCTGCTCTCTCGGCCGACCAATGATCGTGCTGTTTGATTTTTGAAAAATTGAACACATAAAAAAATTCATAAAAAACACTTTAACTAGTACGATTGTTTGTGTTCGAAGCTGCGAATTTTTTTCACACGTCCGGAATATTCATATAGGTAAATAAAAATGGTAAAAAAAATTCAATGGTATTGCTTGATCGTAGCGATAACACAAGCCTGTGAAAAAAATCCTTGGGACCGGGTGTAAAAAATTGTCGGTGCTGTCTGATTTTTGAAAAATGGAACATATAAAAAAATGCATAAAAAAAACTTTAACTAGCCCGATTATTTGTATTCGAAGCTGCGAATTTTTTTCACACGTCCGGAATATTTATATAGGCAAATAAAAATGGTGAAAAAAAATTCAATGGTATTGTTCGATCGTAACGATGACGCAACCCTGTAAAAAAATCCCCGCTTCCGCGTATAAAAAATTGTACGCGCTGTTTGATTTTTGAAAAATCAAAGATATAAAAGAAATGCATAAAAAAAAACTTCAACCACTCGCACGATTATTTATCAATCGACGCTGGCAATGTTTTTCACACGTCCGGAACACCGTTGCGAATAATCGGTCACGTGACATTTTTGATTAATTTAAATTTTTTTTTTTTTTTGCAACTGCTTCCCGATGCGACTACAACGATCGTTTATTTTTGGTGAGCCCTCGTCGAAGAATAGCCGGACGGTGAATTGATGCAGCGACTCGTCGAAACGACGTTTTACAGCCGTGGGATTAATTGCAATGTCATTAAATTTGTCGCATTTTCATGCTGACGCTGAAAACGCGAATACGGCCGCTGTTTAATTACATGAATATTTCGGGTGGCGACGATTAAAACATTTGTCGCTGTTTCTGGCCCTCCTTCAGCGGCGTCAACCGCGATGCCGCGCACCGCGTGTATTCTCCTATTAAATTTGCGAATTAGCCAACGAGTATATTGAATTTTCCACGAATATTAAATTCATGGCCGTGAAATTTGATTGATAAATATCATAAACAAACTGAGCGTGGTACATTGGTTTTTGCTTTCATTGAGGTCTGATTGCAAAGCCGCTACCTTTTCGTTCATTATGTGCGGCAATTCATGGTTATCGCCAGGAGTTGCCACTTCTTTTTCCGTTGAAAACCGCAGTTTCGGCGTAAAAAATAAAAATATGTGTCACCGATATTTTCCCCCTCAATTATGGTATTTTTTGTTTTTAAGAAACTGGTGGCCGCGGTCAGGGAAAACCGGGAAAAGTCAAGGAATTTCAAAATTGGCCAGGGAGAAAGTCGCCGAACCTTCTATAAAAAAATTAGCAGGACATAAAAAGGAGCCTTCAAAAAAAAAAAAAAAAAATTGGGCACATTTTGAGGAATAAAAATATATAATTAAATATTAATACAGTAATTAGGCATTGTCATTTACAGCATTCATTTTTTTTAAATATAAGTTGTTAGAAGTTTGGTCAGTGAAAAGTCAGGGAATTTTTTTTCGGGTAAAAAACGGCCACCATGTGTGAGAAACTTTAAAACCGTGTATCTCGCAAAACGCTGTCACTAGGTCGATGCCTTCGCCAAGAATGCCTCATCTAGCCCGTCGATGAGCAATCTTTCAGCTAAAACGATATTTTCACCAGGATCGCGATAGGGCCTGCTAAAAGCCGGTAGAAACCTCTACAAACCCAGTAATTTGGTACCTCATTTTATTATTATTTTATACACAAACATACATTTTAATATTATATATCAATTAATTTTTACACCTCACAATAATGCGGAGTCGCGGCAACCAAAGTTGGGCGCTCAAAGACCTCTTTGTGACCCAACGTATAAAATGACGTCGCTGTCGAAGATTGCGTTGCTTCACATTCTTGAAATTGTGTTTGAATTATCACCCGCCAGCCGATAATTACCCTGCATAATTACCGTGCGAAGCCCCGCGGAGCAGGTAGTAATTTAATAAAAATACGCAAACTAGTATTTGTTTCTCATTTACTGGCGGGCCGATGAGGTGGAATCTCTCGAGAAGTTCGGCTCGAAGCCGTGGGATGAAGAATATCCCAGGGGGGTTTCGATGGGCCTGAGAGATCGAGACTGCCTCGAATGCTTGCTCGCACTTTCTCTCCTTCCACCCGGAGACACCTAAGAAACCGTACCGGAGGGAGAAACCATTATCGATTTCACCCCCCCCCACCCCGCGCCGCCGATGTGGAGAGGCGAAGAAGAGGCACACATAAGGGGATGAGGCGCGGGAGGCTCGAGGTCGCTCTCGTTAACCTCATCACGTACAACGAGGTTTTGACGAGCGTCGACCTTAATGGCTTCCTCTCGTACCCCATCCCTTAAACGAGGAAGATGCGGCGTTTCCCACGGTCCCTCGTTTGCTGCCGCTCGTGTCGCGTAGCGTTGTTGGAGCCTCCTTCTGTTTCCCGCAGCTACAGCAAATTTCTGCTCGACACTTTGGCGTCAATTGTGCCAAATTTTCAGAAGCGTTGAATTGAAAATGGAAGGTGTATATATACATATATATATATATATATGCATACTATGAGTAGGTAGTTATTGGCAATGTATATAAATACATAATGCTCGGTTACCGTGGCTTGGAGTCATCGTGCCCTTGCAGAAGATAGAAGAAGGTTGGATGCTCGAAACGATAAAGATGCAGCTCCGATTGGTGTCCCTGAGTGGTGTACCTGAGTGCTTTCCCCGAGTGGTGTCCCCGGATGGTGTCCCCGGGTGGTGTCCCCGGATGGTGTCCCTAGATGGTTTACCCGGTGGTCTTTGAGTTGTGTTTTTAGGTGGTGTCTTTGAGTTGTGTCCCTGAATGGTGTCTTTGAATTGTGTTCCTGGGTGGTGTCTTTGAGTTGTGTTCCTGAATGGTGTCTTTGGATTGTGTCCCTGGGTGGTGTCTTTGAGTTGTGTTCCTGGGTGGTGTCTTTGAATTGTGTTCCTGGGTGGTGTCTTTAAGTTGTGTCTCTGGGTGGTTTCCCCAGGTGGTGTCTTTGAGTTGTGTTCCTGGATGGTGTCTTTGAGTTGTGTTCCTGGATGGTGTCTTTGAGTTGTGTCTCTGGGTGGTGTCTTCGAGTTGTGTTTCTGGGTGGTGTCTTTGAGTTGTGTTCCTGAATGGTGTCTTTAAATTGTGTTCCTGGGTGGTGTCTTTGGATTGTGTCCCAGGGTGGTGTCTTCGAGTTGTGTCCCTGAATGGTGTCCCTGAGTAATGTCCCCGAGTAATGTCCCTGAGTAATGTCCCTGAGTACTTTCTGGGTGCCTCCGATCGTTTCTGAGTGCCTCTGAGTGTCTCTCTGTGTGTCTGTGCGGCGGCCGCCAAACAGCCAGACAAACAAAATAAGATACTTCCATTCGCACGTTTATCCAAATATAAATCTTCACTGCTGACGCGTCTAAGTGTAAAGTACGAATCGCTTCGGGATCCGAGAATGATCCGTACACTACGGTAGTAGATACGGCAGTCCCGGATACTCGTCCGCGTCTCGCACAGTCGCAACGGCGGGTCGGTGAATCGGATGAGAGCGAGTTTTCCTGTTTCGTTTCCCTTCTTTATTGCGTTTCATCGATATCGTCGCTTATCCGTTCTTTCTACTTTCTTTTATGTTTCCTCTCGTGGCCATTCACTGGTTTTATTATGCGCCGAGTTATATAACCGCCCTCCCCCCCCCCCCCCCCCCCCTCTATCTTGTACACGTCACGATACACTGCGCGCTCCTTCCGAGTGCGTTGTCCGTCTCAATGGAAGCGACACGGAGAGCGAGCGCCCGGTTCGTTCGCTTTTTTTTTTTTTTTTTTATTGCGGCGGAAAAACTTTTACGATCCACTTCGGTGGAAGCGCGAGTGAGAGTTCTCGTGCTTCACCTCCGTTTCTCAATGTTCCTCAGATTTTTTTGATTTTTTTTTTTTACTTTTTTTTTTATTCTTCTTTCTTCAGGCAGAGGCGCTGAGGGACGGCGGACATGGCAACAGTCGCGGGAGACCGTCCGAGACTCGCACACGATTGTCGCGACCGGCACGATATTTATGTATCGGCGACGCTCGATACTTTGGTTCCGAACCCCCCCCCAGTGAAAATCTCCGAAGGGCTATCGCCAAGTTTCTTTCGTCTCGGGGCGGTGCGCGTCAACGAGAGGCCCGAGAGTTTTCCGGTCTGGAAACTCCGAAGAACCTCGCCCACTTTTTTTTTATTAGCCGCAGGACCGAACGAGCGAAGGGAGAATTCATTGGGGCTGCACCGACGGTTTTCCTCGTCAAAAATTCGTCCCGAAGGGGTGTCGGATAAAATGCCGTTTCACGGGAAGAGCTTAGAGAGAAACTCGGAGACACTCTCCGAGTGTCTCCGAGAGCCTCTGAGTGTCTCTGAGAGCCTCTGAGTGTCTCTGAGGGTCTCTGAGTGTCTCTCAGTGTCTCTGAGCGTCTCTGAGTGTCTCTGAGTGTCTCTGAGTGTTTCTGCTCGTCTCTGCATGTGTCTGAGTGTCTCTGAGTGTCTCTGAGCGTCCCGGAGTGTTTCTGAGTGTCTCTGAGGGGCTCCGAGTTATCTCTGAGTGTCTGAGAGCCTCTGAGTTATCTTTGAATATCCCTGAGAGCCTCTGAGTTATTTTCAATCGTCTCTGAATACCTCTGAGAGCCTCTGAGTTATGTGTGAGTGTCTCTGAGTGCCTGGGCAGACAAATTGAGAAACAAAATCAAAGACATTGAGAAAAAAATCAAAGACATTGAGAAAAAAATCGAAGACATTGAGAAAAAAATCAAAGCCATTGAGAAACAAAATCAAAGACATTGAGAAAAAAATCAAAGACATCGCACGATTCTTCGGAGACAGGCAGCCGTTTTACCTTCGGAGGCGTCTGCAACCTCACCTTAAGAACGCGGCGTCGCGACTCCACTTTGTCGATAGCTTCAGGTGGGTAATATAGGTCGGTCGAGCTCTCGACATTGCAGACCTCCGACGGGTTGTCCCGGTTGAACTCTTTCCATCACTCGCTGGTACAGATCGATGGAACCCCCTCATTTGTGCCTCCATTCCGGTCGTTCCACTCGATGCGAACTCTAACGAGAATCCCTTCCGTCTTTCTTCTTGCAGATAAACGGAGTGCCGCACCGTCCCAAATCCGGCAAGCATGAACTGAGGCGCGAGGGATCGAGGAACGGTCAACAGTGGAAAATCGGCGAATCACCATGAGGTTGCAACTCATCTTCGTTATTCTCGTCTTCGACATACAACGCTATTTCACAGGTAATGCTCGTTGACATACGTCGCTGCGGGGCAAAATGGACCACCCGATGTCCCTTCGAGAACAGACTTTTCATCGTGTCTCGCGAGATATTGGGAAATTTTTTTTTTATAAATTGAAATTTTTACAGCAATTTTTTTTTTCGCAAAGCTTCTTCTTTGAGACAGCATTTTTAGAATGAGCATTTTCGAGAAAATTCTGAAATAATTCATGGATACTACTTGAGGTATGCACCATGCAGTACCGAAGAGTTTTTTGCAAAGCTGACTCTTCAAATGTATTTGCGAGGAACATTTTGAGAAAACAATATCAAAATTTCAAATTTGGACTTTTGTGAAGAAGCGATATTATAATTGCAATTTTCAACTTTTACGAGGAAGCGATATAAAAATTTCAATTTTCAACTTTTATGAGGAAGCCACATGAAAATTTCAATTGTCAACTTTTTTGTTTGTTTTTTTTCCCCTGTTGGGTTAAAAAAAAATGTCCCCCTTTTCGGTTTTTTTTGTGCCGTTTTCTTCCTTTTTTGGCTTTTATGTTTTTCTCTTCCTTTTTTTGGGTTTTATGTCACGGTTTTATGTTTACGGAATTTTCCTCCATGACGGAGCAAAATAAAAGAGCCGGGACGATCGTCGCCGACTCCTCGCCGTAGCTCGCCCGGCCCGCATGAAGTAAGACGCGGCGAAGCTTCCACCGTGCTGATATACGGGCGAGCCGATTTTGCGCATCGGTATCTCGATACCGCGCTGTTCTGGAAATTAATTTATGAACGGACGGATACCGCACTCGTGGCTTTTCTCCAAATGGACTTTTTCCTTCGTTACCCCGTTTTTCCCCCATCGTCGCATCGCGCGTTGACGCCATGGGGGGGGGTTTTTTTTTTCCGGTCCGTGTGCCGGCGCTCTGCGTCAAATAAATTATTCGCCACAGAGCCATTCCCCGGGAAGATCTGGAACTGCTCCAGAAAAGCGCGCCATCCGAGTGTCCGCGTTTCTATTCCTCTCAACCCCATCCTATTCCTTGTTACTCCCTCGTTCTCTCCCCGCTCCCTTCCTCTCCGTCGGCGAGTTTATCTCGCGGCCGGAGTTTCCCGTCGTCGGCGCCAGCGCCGAAGATATATTAATCCGAACGGTCTCTTTCGTCTGGTCCATCGGAAATAACGAGTACGTTGAGCCGGTCAGCTCATAATCCGCCGAGCTCAAAATCTGTTCGAATCGCTCGAGAAAGTAAAATTTATTGAATCGCAGAAAATTTATCATAAAAGGTAAATAAGGGTAAAATTGTCTGGTTGGAATTTAAAGAATACAACGATTAAAAATACCTTTTTTTTTCTAAAAAAGTTAACATTTTACGCTGTTTACTTAAATCCCAAAAATACGATTTTTCGTAAATAAAATCGAGCCCCTAGTATGTACTTTAGGATAAAAAAGCTGGCGGAATCAGCGGGCGAAAATACTGCGGAAAAAAAATTATTTCGTGAATACAAGAGTTTTATTTGAACGTCTTGTTTATAACATTTGTTTCTGTAGTTCCTGTCATTTCAGACAGAATTCAATGCCCTGTTAGAAAAAGATTTATTCCTCAGTTTGGATGGAAAGTAAAGAAATTCATATTTACGTTAGACGGACCTCTGGATGGAAACGACAGCAATAAATTCTATAATTAAAAACGATAAATGAAAGCTTGCGTAGGAACGTAATAGTTTTTTTTTCTCGGTCATCAAAGTAGCTATCGGTGGGAAGAAAAAAAATCTTGTGATTACAAAAGTTTCAATCGAAGCCTTCAATTACACGATTTATTTATATTGCTTTTTTATTTTTCTCATTGAGAGGGACATTGATTTTTTATTGTTCTCATCGAGACGCGGAAAATGTCGCAGGGAGAATCCAAGCTCCATCGTGTTTTTTTTTCACATAAAAAAAAAAATTCAAAACCTGAAAAAATTCATACGTATTCAGAAAAATGAACGAATGATTTTCGCAATAAAAAAAATTTGCCTGTCGGGTAATTTGTTGAATAATTAATTTTTTGCGATTTATCCGGTGAAACGGCTGATATAAAAAAAAAATTAGCAAAACAATGACATTAAGATTTGAATTCGGGAGCTCCGTCGTTTTCCCGACGCAACCGATGGAGGTTTGAACTTCCGTGGCGGAGGAACTTCGTGACTTCCACGATGAGACGAACAATAGCTGCGTCAGTCACACGTCCAGCGCGGTGTGCAACTCAATTTTACGCGCGCCAGCGAACCCGTTCCCTCTGCCGCACGGTCAACCGTTAATTTCCGCCAATCGTGTTCCACGCTGATTTTAAGTTTCGTGGAATGGCTCGCATTTACATTGATTTTTTTATTTTATTTTTTTTTTATCCGAACAACGGAGAAATAATTTATATGACGTCAATAAAATCTCGGCGATTAAATTCGCATGTTTTAAGCAAATTTTATTTTTTATTTTTTATTCATTACTTTATGAAGCTATGTAGTACATCAAGAGCTTTGGTCCCGATAAGCCGCCGCGTTTGCGTTTGCCTCCGAACGTTAATTCGCCTCTCGTGCACCTTTCTTTTTCTCTTCTGATTTTTTGTTTGTTTGCCTACCGCTGTTCTCCAAAGCACCAGGTTTTTGCGAGTTAGCCCTCGGGCTTTATCGATCTGAGGTTTAAAAAGTTTGGCATAATTTGTAATATGTCGAAAAAAAAATCCACTGAAGCCTCGTTTCTCACTCTCCGTAGCTTCCATTTACTCCCAGTTTCTTTGTAGGTTGAGGATATCCTTACCAGATATGCGAGGGGGTTCCGGAGAGGAACTCCGCCGAACCCGATATTCGGGGAAAATGAACATATGTGGATCAGATCTGATTGATCATATGTGATCCCATATGGATGAGATTTAATTGATCATACGTGATCATATATGGATCAGATCTGGTTGATCATATGTGATCCCATATGGATGAGATCGCATTGACCATACGTGATCATATATGGATCAAATCTGGTTGATCATATGTGATCATATATGGACAAGAACTGATTCATCATATGTGATCCCATATGGATGAGATCTCATTGACCATACGTGATCATATATGGATCGGATCTGATTAATCATATGTAATCATATATGGATCTGATCCGATTGATCATATGTGAAAATATATGGATCTGATCCGATTGACCATACGTGATCATATATGGATCAGATCTGACTGCTCATATGTGATCATAAATGCATCAGATCTGATTGATCACATGTGATCATAAATGCGTCAGATCAGATTGCTCAAATCTGTCCAAGTACGGCCACAAATCTTCACACACGATCAGATCTCGCCATTTCTCTCGTCAGATCAGACACGATCAATCAGATCTTATCCACATACGATCACACACGGATCAGATCTGAGTTCAGAAGCATCGCGCGACACATCCAACTAAAGTTCACCAAAAAAAAAAAAACACCCACCAACGCTCAAAGGCCTTCAGCGTTACACCAGCTCCTGGCCATATCCCGATCCGGCCCTCCAAAATGTCTCCAAGCCAAAGACAACGCACAACTCGACCCTCGGAACCATCGACATTCCTCGCCACCGGTACAGTCTCCGGTACACAACAGCGTCCCTAATCAGACCGTCGTTGTTCGCCGGTCACAAGAGCTCCTAACCAGACCCACGGAACTACCCACCTTAATCCCGATCCAAAGCTCTCTCGAGATTACCCTCGGCATTACTGACCGATGCGATTCACGGGTTTCCGCCAAAGCTACCGGCTCCTCGCAGCCGGCTCCTCCTTTCCACGAACAGATGAGAAATCCACCCAGTTGGATTCAATTGGCAACGACTCGGTCGCCGTCTCAAAGGCCTCCACTTGCCATACGTACGAAAGCTCGCCCGAGAGCCGATGCGACGGCAAGCGGGATAAATTAAAGGACATTGCCGACGACCGGGGGGGGGGGGGGGGGGGGGGAGGGGGGGTCATTATAATCGAGTTAGCTGTGTCGACTTTGGGCCGGCGAAATGCTTCGACGCCGGCTTCTCCCGATTGGCCGTCGCCGAGTTAACAGGTTAACCAGTTTAGGTCCCGGGGACGGGAGACGACGGTGCTTCGCAGTCTCCTCGTTGAAGGGCCGAGAGCCGCGGAGAGCGCGAGGCGATGCGTACCGTTTGCGCCGTCTTGGGTCAATGGCGCGTCCCGGCATTGTTCGCTGTGCTTTGGCTCGGACCGTTTCGCGTTAACGTCGCTGATTATGTGGACCGATGACGAGCGGTTCTCGGGAGCGTCGCACAAAGAGACAAGCCGAGACGGCGACGCTGCGTCGGGGCTCGCGAGAGTTGCGACCGAGTGTCGCCGGATCGTCCGGGAGGCGGTTGCGATGATTGGTCGCTGGAGTCGCTGGACGGAACGGATTTCATACTTAATTTTTATTTCGATAATAATAGTGATTATCATTATTATTATTTTGTTATTATTATTATTATTATTTTGTTATTATTATTATTATTATTTTGTTATTATTATTATTATTATTATTATTATTATTATTATTATTATTATTATTATTATTATTTTGTTGTTGTTATTATTATTATTATTATTATTATTATTATTATTATTATTATTATTATTATTATTATTATTGATCGGATTTTTTATTTTGACTTAAATTGAGACGTTCCGAAGTTTTTAATTTTTTAAATATTCGTCAGTGATCTCTGAAAATACATTAATTTCGAGGCCCCTTCGCACATCGCATGTTTATCTTATACCTAACGATGACACGGGGTCATCCTCAGAAAATTCAAACACTTTATTTATTTATTTATTTATTCATTTACGGGATGAACCCTTTTACTATTTACAATAAAAAAAATACATCTGTAAATAGGTAAAATAAGAAAGCATCACTACAATTGGAATAATATCGCCAGTTCGCATCTTAATATAAAACTGGACAAAATATATGGCATTAGTTCGTTTTCGATTTAAGAACCACCCCTAATATGCCCAGCCTATAAATAATTCTAAAGTGAAACAAAAATATGTCATTACTACACAAAACGTGTCATTAGTTCATTTTCGATTCAAGAACCACCCTAACATGCCCAGCCTATTAATAATTCCAAAGCGAAACAAAAAAAAATCGCCTACTTTCCGTCGGCTAGAGAAACAAGCGAGGACTTAAAAACGGTCCGGCGTCCCCTTGAGGGGCGAACATCGGCGACGCAACGAGCTTCTGGAAGGACTCCTCGAGGTCCTTCCGGAAATCAGAGGAAGCACTCATTACTCGAAGCACTCTCGGGACCGTCGGGAAGCGGGTAATTTCCTACGTTCGATGCAGATTGGCTCTCGAACGATATTTCCCACTTTGGTTCTCGTCGTTCGGCGGGGGCGAGCGGGGTCGGGCGGTTTATTCGAGACCAAGATTTTCCGAGCCGACGTTAGGGCGCAATAATTGCTCGTTATACATAGTTGATTATGTTTCGCTCGGGTTTGCCTTTGCAGAGAGCCAGGCGAAGCAGGAGCGGGAGCCAAGTGCCAATAATGCGGTCGAAGCGATCAATGCCGGAGGCGGTGTGGACAAGACCGACGAGGCGGCACCGGCCGGACCGATCAAGGAGGTCACAGCGCAGACCGGTGGAACTGCCAATTTGCCTTGCAAGTTTGCCGACGCCGGGGGCGCTATCGTGAGTATAATATCGCGTCGCGCGAAGCTCAAAAATAAGACGGGAGAAAAATAAAGGGAAGGTCGAATGGTCACGATCTTTCCGAGGAACGGTTGTTTTTTTTTTTTTTTTTTGTGGCGAGATATTTTCATTGCAGATGTTTTTTTATTTTGATTTTGCGAAAGGACTTGGCAGGGACTGCAGAAGGGAATTTAGTTTGACCTTAGAATTCGTGTACCATTTTGTACCATTTCTAGCTTCTAACTCATGATTGGGGTACATTTATACCCCAGAAGTGTTTTTAACGTACTGGGGTGCTGTGAGGTGTAAATGGGTTTTGCCGCACATGAATCTCTTCGGTTTTTCGTGAGGAAGAGAATGGTGTGCGGCAAATTTTATTTTGTTGAAGGTTTTGGGGTGAAATTCACCCTTAAAGTCCAAGACGTAACGAACATTGGCAAATACTCAACAACATTCCGTTCAAAAAATCTTTTTATTCGGACGTCCGAAAATTGGGAAAAAGTCGAAAAGGCGTAACATAAAAAAAATCAATGAAAACGCAAGCAAAATTGGTTTTGCATGGGTTTGAACGTTGATTTTTCTTGAAACATTGGAGGTAATTAAAGATAATGATAAAAATTATAAAATTATAAAAAACATGAACAGAAGAAAACATAAAATGCCGACTATATACGTCCAAATTATATAACAGAAAATTACATTCGACAGTTCTAAAAAAAAAAAAAAAATCACTTACATAAAACAGTAACGGGAGCTTCTGACTGGGGTATTTTGGTACCCCATACGTAAGTTCCAGGGTGAAGACCAACAAAATTGTTGAAAATCACACGCACGAGATTTCCCGCCGGATTCAAAACTGCACTTAACTATTTCGAACGGTACCTAAAATATTCGTTCGAAGGCAAACGTTTGAACTTCGCTCGATGTCCGCTAAATTCGAGAATTTTTTCCTCTCGCCGGAAACGACGAGGAACCGTCGAGAAAATTAATAACAGTTTTACGTTACCGACGGAGGAGGGTACGGACGAATAGCCACAAGGGACCCTTAAAATAATTAATTGCCCCTTCGCGATGGCTCATCTGTTTACCTTTCTTTGCGCCACCCGCCTCACCCGCCTCAAGGAGTCCTCAAACGAGCGCGCAATCTCTCCGGACGCTCGAGGATAAATTAAAAAAGAATTGTTCGTTATTCGTGAGCCGTGAAAAAAAAAGAGGCGTTTAAGCGTCGCGTCGCCGTAGGCCTCGTTCGGCGCGTCCGAGGGGCCTCGAATAATTGCTCTCCCGAGTCCTAATTAGGGAACTAAGTATGCCGGCAGATTATCTCGCCCGATAAACCTCGACTCTCCTGACGGTGGATTCTTCGAGCGATTAATCACACACTTTCGCTTCGCCTTCCGACGTTCTTTCGTAGGCAAAATATAAAAACTCATACCTGTCGTATATACATTAAAAAAAAAAAAAGTAAAAAAAAATTTATCGACTCGATCAAACGGATTGAGTGTGTAAATAAATCACGGATAGAATCTTCGTTCGGTGGAGCGATACGAATATTTCGCCGTCAGTCTCTGTTTATTCTCTCGACAGATTTATGCTGATTATCTGTTGGCGAGGTAGACCGTCGTGCGGAGGAAGAGATCCGTATATGATTTTTCCACCCGAAAGTCACACAGGCTCTGTGGATTTTTAAATTTTTCCACGCGAGCCCGCTCGGGAGCAAACGCAGTCGCGGCTTCCGGGGAGGGCATCGATTGATTCGCCTTTTCGTGTCGTGTATTTCTATCGGAATCGCGACGCTATCGGGGTCCCTCGTTCAATCCTCGCCGGTGTACCGAGATGTATTTCGGAATATATTTTACCGACTTCTCTCTGCCTCGAGACCGTTTCGTGGGTAGCGTCGAACCGACGTCCGTAGAGGCACCGGTTTTTGAGGGATTTTCTTTTTTTTCGTCGGGGATCTCAAAAGGACGCTCACCGACAAGGCTCTGTTGGCTAAGGCAATCAAAATTATTTTGGATTTCGGATTTCGGATTTTGGACTTTGGA
The DNA here is from genome assembly GCA_933228735.2 of Amblyteles armatorius. NCBI lineage: Eukaryota > Metazoa > Arthropoda > Insecta > Hymenoptera > Ichneumonidae > Amblyteles > Amblyteles armatorius. The sequence continues at coordinate 3,997,753 of OW121697.1, forward strand.
CTTTAGACTTTAGACTTTGGATTTTGGATTTCGGATTTTGGATTTTGGATTTCGGATTTCGGATTGTAAAGCTGACATTATGCCTGGACAGAACAGGTACCCAGGTGGGCTACTGGGCTAACTGTTGACAGCCCAGTACTCGCCCAGGAATGCCTAAGCATGAGCGTAAGGCCGCATCTCTCGCCCACGAGTGGTCCGGGCCTAGGCGTGAGTTTACAGCGCTGGCCCAGGCCTGGGCGAAGCTGAAGCGTGGGTCTGTATCCCAGACTCCGTTCTGGGCTAAACTCTGGCATGGGTTTGCATCGCAGTTCTAGTTGTAGACCAAGCCCAGTAGTGGATTTACTATCCAAACCCAACTACGTACCAAGCCCAGCTCTGAGTCTACTGCAGCTCAGACCCAGGCACGGATCGAGCCCAGGCGTGGATCTACAGCTCCACGCCTGGGCCTAAACGACCATACTCCACGCACGTCCCACTCTTCCACTAGCGCTGAATTCTCTTCACTCCCAGCCCAGCCCAGCCCAGCCTCCCAGCTGGGCTGGGCACCATCACTCCCCACTCTCATCACGAGGAAACTACGGCAACGATGAATGATATTTTCCTCGAATGCTCCATCAATCCGAATGGGTACCCCATCAATCCCACAGGGAAATTCATCCCTCGAGAATGTTTAAATCAAAGCTGGTAACCGGATATCGCGCTCTGTGATTAAGGTGACAAGGAGCGTACACAATAAAAAGTCGCCCAGGTAGAGCTGCGAGGCTGAGACAGCAGAATGAAGGCAATATGTACACATAGGTCTATGTACACATAGACCCCTATATACATACATACATATGTATATATATATATATATATACATCTGGGGTACAGTGGAGCTATTCCGACATCGAAACACCGCTCCGCATCTCGCGATAACGTATAGCCGTTCTCTCGAGCCTGTATCAGAGACACAGTGGTAATTGGAGATTTCTTCCGAGAATTCCCCATCCAAGAGGCGTTTCGCGCTCCACGCGCGACTCTCTTTCCACGGTCTTATTTTTTTTATTTTTTTTATTTTTATTCTCACTCGCCCACACTTTCCGACCGTGCATACAGGCGGACGGGAATGAAAGATAAGAATTCGCTCGTGTGTATCTCCGGCCGCCAGGGCACGCGGATACACGTAGCCGGTCGTGAATAAGGAATCGGGGAGGAGGAGTTTCGCCGTGATCGCTGCTGGCTGGAGCGGGTGTGAAGAAAAATGTATTGCGGAGCTGGCATAAAAAAAAAAAAAAAAAAAGGTAAAAGTGAAAGGAACGAAATGTAGAGGAATGAAACTGAGGGAGGAAAAAAGTGGCGAGAAAAATCGCGGAAAAGTTTCCGGGTCGCGGCGGTTGTCGGGGAATATCGATGTCAATGAAATTTCCCGACAATTCATTTCTCTCGACAAAGTGCGACCCTCGTAGTCTGTCTTTGTGTCACCTCGCTCGACGCGCATCGATTCCTCCACGCTCCGCCGTCGCTTTCTCGTCGCACCGACGGGCGAACGGGGATTGCCAGGCGAAACACGATTTCTCCGGGCGATCGCTCGATGGCGGGGCAATGTGGACCAGCGGCGTGAGCTCGGGACGAGCCCCGGCGTTCTTCGCGATTCGCGGATTTTTGTTTTGAGGGGGAAATAGATAGGAATTGTCGAGAACGGGGAAAAATTTCGGGATTTTTTTCCAACGAAACTGCTCGACCAATCCTTTCGAAATTTTTAGGGTGTTTTGTTGTATATTAGAAGACATGGAAAACATTTTTTTTAGTCGATAATAAGTGCTCATCGGCAGCCTGCAGCCAATTGCAGCTGAAGGAATTTTCCCCGCTATGCCGAACTGCGGCAGCTGTAGTTTTTTTTTTTTTTTTTTTTTTTTTTAGATCAGAAACAAAAAATTCAAAAACCATTACATTCTATATGAAAGTACGCTGTCGATAGATCAAGAAAGAGTTTCAAGAATTGAATATTGTTATAATGGCGGCACTCAGAGAAAAAAGCATCGAATTTTCACTGGAAATTTTTATACAAAAAATGATTGTTAAATTAACGTTTCATTGAATATGCGAATTATGTGTCTAAAAACCTTTGGTTGAAATGAATCAAACAGGCAAACAAATAAACGAACAACTTTCCAAAATATACACAAGATTACACGTTTTTATATATACTTAACAATCATAAAAAAGAAATTATTTTATAATCTACAAATATATAAATATAATTTAAATATCATTAATTAAGTAAATTTTTTTATACATCTTCAACAAAAAAAAAAAACACCCTGAAAACCGACATTAATTTAATTTTTTCGGATTTTTTTTTTCGATGCTCTCTTCCGAAATCCCCGTTAAAGCGTTTGCCGTCTGCAAATTACCGACGCGCACACCCGCGGTTCTTGCCGCGAGGCGAAATTAATCTGTACCGAATTCCGTACCATGAAACATACCCGGAGATGAAATCTCGCGGGCCAGGTATTCGCGATTACCTTCCGGGCTTATCGTCGGGTCGGATCAGTTTCGTGATCATGCCCAATAAAGTCTAAAAGCAAACGATCCGCTTTAGCGAACCCGCCGGATGATATCTGATTCGTGATTGGCATAACGCAATTGACCGGTGGAACCGCCGGTGCCTTCAATTTCGGGGGCGTTGCGCGTCGTAAAACGGCGGATCGAACGTGAGCCGCCCGGTAGCAACGTCGACGAGATAAGGACTGCTATCGCTCCGGGGAGTCTTTCGCCGATCGGGTCGAGGAGCGAGCGGAGCGTCTCTTCCTTCCTTCCTTATTCAAGCCCCCCCCCCCCCCCCCGTTCCCGATAAGAACCCACGACGCTTGATAACCCGGCAACTACCGACAGGTTAACGATCGTTTTAACTCGCGGCCCGCGTTCCTCCGCGCTAATCTTCACGGCAGCCCGCGGATGGTTTCGCGCGGGTTTGTTACTCCTTGCGCCATCGCCATCTTTGACGGCGAATTTTCTTGGGCACTCGGAGATCGTACGGATTGAGGATTCCTCGTCAGTGCGGCAAATGCGGACGTCGATGGCGGTGAAGTTTGATACGTTGCAACGTTGCAACGATTCTGGCGCCAAACTAGAAAAAAATGCAGTTTGTTGCAGCGATGTTCTAAAAAAGGGGCCATTTTGCCCCGTGACGTTTTTCGTGTTCTATCGGGAAACGAAAGTGACTAGAATTCAAAGTGCATGTCCGGAATTCTTCGGAATGGACGGTTTATTGATTTTTGCTCCTTTTCTTGAGTTATGTTGTTGGAAATCATTAAAATCTGTAAATCATGGACTTTGAAGAATACAAATTCATTAATTTTTTGCACCATTGCAAGAAAGTCCATTTTGCTTCGTTTCATTCTTTATCTCTTATTGAGAAAATAATTAAATAACAGCAGTGAATCCTGAATTTTTCAGAATAAAAATTTATTGATTTTCACTATTGAAGAAAAGTCCATTTTGTCCCGTTTTGAATAATTAAAAAAAAGTTTATCCAGACGCGCCAAATGAGTCTCCAACCAGTTCTCAGTTTCGTGTCTCCAAAAGGAGTTGAGATGCATTGTGAAAATCACTGAAAATCGCTAAATCGTTTGGGTGATCCATTTTGCCCCGACCCGCCCCCCCCACTCTCACATTCATGGGCTACTTTGATGCGAAAACAGAGACGACCAGAAACAACCGCACGTTAGCGACCTGCTTGCTTTGATGCGAAAACAACCATTACCTGCGTTAGGTCTCTTTTACCTCAAAACAATAAAGTGTCCATCACTGCCTTGCCGACCGTCGGTGACAAAGAACCTCATATCTCAAGCACAAACCCCATTTTTTTCCTCCTCATTCCCGTGTCTTCTTTGCGCCAACGCGACGTGTCTTCTGTTTCGGCCAGTTAGCAAGCAACGCTCTCTTCCTCAGCGGGACGCTGGCACTCCATTGTTCGGGTCCGGAATGACCGAGCGAATGGGAGGAGGAGTTTGGAGAGATCCAGCTTTCCTGGTTGCGGAATGCCGCGTTCGCTCCGGTACGGAAATGACATTTGTACTCGCCTCCACCTCTCGCAGCGAAGTCCTCGCACAGAATAACGTCAGAGAATGCTAGTCAAAGTTTGGTCTTCCTCCACCGTGACAAAAGTGACGAACGAAGCAACACTCGAAACGCAAGGAGTCTCCACCGCGCCGGAACAACTCGTCGGCTCATTAGACGCAACAACCTCCTTTTGACGTTTGTTCGTTGCGTTGGAAGATCATCGGAGCGGGGGCCATTAAAAGAGGCGCATTGTCCCGCTGGCAGATGCGATGCCTGTTCCTCATCGTTGAATCTCGGTGAGGCTCGCCCCTGAGGCAGGAAACTCAGGAGTCGACCGAGGGAAAACAAACCTCCGAGGAGAGTTGCTTTAGTGTGATCCGAGTCGCTCTGAGATTCTGCAGTCGGATAACGCGAGAGGAAAAAGATCCCGGGTGGTTGGTAAGCGTTATGACCCGGAACGGCTCTATCTCTGCCAATCCAACGCCCTCAAGTTCCGGGGCACTTTCAGACCCTTCCGCCTCCAGTGGTGTGTTAAGATTCCTATAGGATAGCCGGAAACCGGGAACAAGATGCAAGGAGCAACGACAATCTTAGTGGGGTTTAGTAGGGCCTCGATTTCCTCTTCCGTTTTCCGTTCCTGATCCTCTGAGGTTGCTGGGGCACTTGACATTGGCTGGAGAAAAACAACCGGGAAGCACACCAATTAAGCACCGAAACTGCCAGGCTTCGTCTTCCATTTTCCGTTCTGCCCAACCCAGCTCACTTCCAGGAGCTCTTTGTGTCATCGGATACGGAGGACCCAGCGAAGGAGGAAGGCCCAGGATGAACAGGCGCCATCACTAGCGACACTCCCTCTCGGGCTCTGTCGGGCAATCCATCAGGCCTTGGTGAAGTCCTCAGAGGACCAGGCAAGGTCCCGACCAGGCCCCGCTGCAACGCCCTCAAACAACCACCAGAACGCCCCCCGAATGATGCGTGGCTTGATCTACGTAATCCTGTCCCCATCCATCGACGTGAGAAACGGGCCAAGCAACGAGTTTATTCGTTGTCTTTCAATCCATTCCAATCAGCCGAACCACTGCACACAAGTCCCCTAATGGCAAAGAGTGCCCGACCAAGAGCTTCGCCAGTTCCCGACCAGACAACTTCGAACTGTCGTTACTCGCATCGGTACCGGTGGGGATTCTTCTGTCGCACGAGCTGAAGGTATCGAAAGCTCGTAGGAGCCCACAGGTAGGAAGGGGGACATCGTGACGGCGGAAGACCATGAGGGGGGCCGCGTCCGAGGGCGCGGGCGGAGATGGAAAGGAGGACGGGGAGGGTGATCGGGACCGAGACGAGGTGGATCACCGTTGGGATGGCACACGGAAAGACAGAAGCGTCGAGAGTGGCTCACGTAACTTGGTCGCTGATTGAGGTAAACTCGGCGAGTACCCGGTTAACTCGAGGGCCCGAGGACATTCTCGACTGACTGTGGCTCCTTGAACCTCAACACCGGCGACGTGCTCTCGCACGACATTCGCGGTGAATCTCTTTGCGACATTGGATCCGCCATTAGGTCCGCCCTGGGAGGAGTGCGCCGGACGAGGCCGGGGACGGTGGGGCGGGAAAAGGCGGTGGGGAACGGCGCTCTCGGGGTCTCTTTGCGAAATTCTACTAGGAGGATTACGGAGACAAGTCCCGGATTACCGGAGCCTCGCATGCGAGTCTCGGCTCTCCGCTTCTCTCTGCGAATGCCGGGGAATTGGTTTCCATGCGAGGCATTCGTGTACGGACGGGCGAGCACATAGCTCGGGCCGTGTAATGGTATAAGCGCCTACACGTTGATCATGTGGAATGTCCTAATTGCGTTCTAGCGGGAAGCCGATAAGGCGCGCGGCTATGAAGTCTTACATACTGGCGTAGCTAGGGGAGAGCTTGGCTTTGCGCTGTTACATCGACGGCCCGGCAACGGCGGTACCGGCATCCGTGCGTCGGGCGAACCTCGATTGTATCGCGAAGGATCTGGGAACGGAAACCCGCGGGAAGCTCCTAACGAAGGTCTTCTCGCTGCCAGGGTTCCGTCGAGCCGAACACGCCTGCGGGGATCTTTTGAGCCTGGCAGGCCGGAATCGACCAACCGGGGCTCGGTGGGTAACGAAAACTAATCCATTTGGCCCAACGGCGCTGAATCTTTCCGGGGCAAGCTGTCGGGGCATCCTCGAGTGTTGGACGAAGGCGCCGGCGATGTGTGTCCATTGCGAACCGGTCGAGATCGTTCGATAAAGTGGATTGCAGTTCGCGTTGCCGCTCGAGTCTGAACCCCGTCGCCTTGATTACACACAGATTACACAGGCTCGACAAATAGAACCGAAATTCTGGTATATTGCGTTTCGAGACAGACGACGGTGCGATGGGGTTGAGTTCCGCTTGTGTGCGGGGGAACGGCGTCCCCGGGCATCGATCTGGGCTGAGTAAAGACGTGGTTTTGCTGTTTTGGACCGCGTTTGGGCTGAGTAAAGGCGTGGTTTTGATGTTCTGGACCGCGGACGCGAAGTCAAATGGGGGGCAATGGGGGTCACACATTAACGACGAGTGCTCGAGCCTTGAAAAGCGTTGACAGTTCGTTACCTCAATGTGCCTAATGCCGCTCTTTGGTTTGATGGGCGGTATGAGCGAAACTTACAGCCACTGTGCGTCCCTAGGCATCGATCTAGGCTGAGTAAAGACGTGGTTTTGCTGTTTTGGACCGCGTTTGGGCTGAGTAAAGGCGTGGTTTTGCTGTTCTGGACCGCGGACGCGAAGTCAAATGGGGGGCAATGGGGGTCACCCATTAACGACGAGTGCTCGAGCCTTGAAAAGCGTTGACAGTTCGTTACCTCAATGTGCCTAATGCCGCTCTTTGGTTTGATGGGCGGTATGAGCGAAACTTACAGCCGCTGTGCGTCTCCAGGCACCGATCTGGGCTGAGTAAAGACGTGGTTTTGCTGTTTTGGACCGCGTTTGGGCTGAGTAAAGGCGTGGTTTTTATGTTCTGGACCGCGGACGCGAAGTCCAATGGGGGGCAATGGGGGTCACACATTGACGACGAGTGCTCGAGCCTTGAAAAGCGTTGACAGTGCGTTACCTCAATGTGCCTAAAGCCGCTCTTTGGTTTAATGGGCGGTAAAAACGAAACTTGCAGCCACTGTGCGTCTCCAGGCATCGATCTGGGCTGAGTAAAGACGTGGTTTTGCTGTTTTGGACCGCGTTTGGGCTGAGCAAAGGCGTAGGTTTGTTGCTCTGGCCCAACTCCGCGCCAGCCTCGGGCATGGTCTTACAGCGCTCGGCCAGGGCCGTACACATTGGGGCCGATCCCAAATTCCGAATAGCGGTCACCAGAGCATTTCCCACTCCCCCCCAGCTCGACGAAGCCGCCGGGTGGACGCGAGGGCGCCAACGTGCGACTGTGCATTCGCGAACGCGGTCGAGTTCTGTCGTCGCGTGCGGGCGCGATAAAATCAATTTCGAACCGTTCCACGACCCTCGTCATCGCCCTCTCCGGTTCTCTTTGCACCGTGCCCTTTTCTTTCTCCCTCGCCCTCTTTCGCTGCCCGGTGCGTGTCACCGTGAGCCACCGCAAAGCACGCCCACGGAATTACAATCAATGCGACATACCCGTCCCGCCAACGTTGCACGCCACTCATCGCTCCCGTTACGTAACGCGTACCATGCACCTGCGTACAACGTCCTGATTACACCGTTAATCGTTCATCACATCGAGCCACAACGTATTGCATTTAAAAAAAAAAAAAAAAAATCTTTCAGCCCGCATTCAACACGGACGAAGCTTTTTCACGACTTTTTGCCTCCTCCCAGGTAGGGAACGAAACTTTCCACGTTCCTACCTCTCATAACGATTCTTGCAGGTTTTCCTTCTTTTGCTCTTCTCGTGAGCGCTCAGGGAACGAGAGGACATGGTAATCGATGCCGGATTAGTTGTCGGAAGGGAGTTTCGCGGGGACGTTCGGGACCGGGCGAGAGGGGGGGGGGGGGGAAGGGGGGGTGGGTTGACGTTAATGAAACTCGAAGGCATCGTCATCCTCGCGGCCGGCTCCGATGAACCGTGGAGCGAAGCTCGGCAGACGAGATAGACGGGACAGGGAGGGCGGGAACCGGTTCACGGTTCATCGGTGAAGCGTGAAAATTAGTGGAGAATCCGGCGGTCCATTAGCGGCAACGATAATTGATGTTCGGTGTCAGCCAAGCCTCCTTCTGTTTTCTCTTCCCCCGGACACTCGACGTTTCGCCGGTCCCGATGGTTTTCCAGCCGGGGGGCCGAAACGATCGTCGAGGATCCCGCGCGGCCGCGCCGCCGATCGAACGTCTGTTATCGGTATCGCAGTCATCGCGGTTGCAACCGGAAGCGCTCTCGGCAGAGAAAAAAAAGTATTTCGTGACCCGAAAGATATCGGCGCGCAAGCGCGCAGGGCGGAGCGGCAAGAAACCGTGGAAACCGTCATTACGTGCACTTGGTTACTTCGAGTCTCATTAAAACTTTAATTAAAAATACATTATACCCGAGGAAAGTTTACGATTCGCCTCTCCCGCTACGCGATTACACCGGGGAGCAAGTTCCGTGTCACTAATTTTTTTTATTTTTTTTTATTTTTTTTTGATTAATAAAAAATAAATAAATAAATTACGACACTTGAGTGAGCCGACCACGTCTCCGTGCCCAGATCGGTAGGAGAAACTTCGCTCCGTTCTCATTTCCTGAGTGATGCGATTCTCCCGTTGGTAATTCCCGTGTAATCGGGATATTGCGGAAAGTGTACGGAGGGTTCGATGAACTTTCATTTATCGTGATGTATTTAGGTCACGTGGCTGAGACGTAGAGATCGACAGCTTCTGACCGTCGGCACGACAACCCACTCGGTCGACAAGCGGTTCATGATCAAACAGTCGACGTCGGATTTCGCGCTACTCATACATCGGGTCACCCTCGAAGATGCCGGACTCTACGAGTGTCAGGTGAGTATCGCTCGTCTTCCAATAATCTTCATTTCATATGTATGAAAACTGAATGCCATTTGGGCGTCCAATCCCACAGCCACGACATCACTGTCCGCAAATTTGGGTTTCTGAGTGTCTTCAAGTGTCCTTGAATGTCTCCGAATATTTCCAAGGTTCTCTAAGGGCCTGTGAGTGTCTCCGAGTGTCTCAGAGTGTCTCTGCGTGTCTCTGAGTGCCCCTGAGTGCTCCTGAGTGCTCCTGAGTGCTCCTGAATGCCTCAGAGTGTTTCTGAGCGTTTCTTAATGTCTCTGAGTGTCTCTGAGTGTCCCTGAGTGTCTGAGTGTCCCCGAGTGTCCCTGAGTGTCCCTGAGCTGACTAAAGCCAAAAATTGCTCGAACTTGGAATCTCTCATTTATATCGAGATGATATAATAGAGAAAGCAAATTCATACGTACGCTTCCGCCACGGTAGCTTTGTACAATTCGGGAGGCCTAACAATCATAACACATCTAAGATAAACGGCCATACTGTCTGGCTAGAAACAAACTACCATCTTTCCGAACTGTTGACCTGACAACAGAATGACGAGGGTTTCAACAAATGTCAAGGTCGCAGCGAGACATTCGCATGCATTGTGTCATCAGCCACGAAATCGCGTGCCTGACGTCACAATGCGTCCACGGGACAACGAAGTGTGACCGCCATTGTGCGGTCAGACTGAAAATCGCACGGCGCTTTGTTCGTCGCAACGTGCCCTTTCGACATTTCGCGCTCGTCGAAGGTCGGAACTGTGCGATGTCGGGCAATTTTCTCACAATTTTGCGCGATGATTTAACGTCGACGAAACTCTAAATAAAATGTTTTCCCGTAATTGATTGTGTTCAAACAGGTGGCCAGTTATCCGACGGTGCAGCAAAACTTTGTGCGTCTGACGGTCACCGAGGCGTACTCGGTAATTCCCGGAGGTCCGGATCTGCACGTGAAGCAGGGATCGAGCCTGCGTCTCGAGTGTCAACTGATGGCAGCGACCGAGCCACCCTACTACGTTTTCTGGTATCAACAGGGTCACATGATTAACTACGACGCCGAGCCGGGCGTTAAGGTCGAGCTCACGAAGAGCGGTTCGATCCTCAAGGTCTCGAAAACGAAAACGATTCACGGCGGCAATTACACCTGCGTGCCGAGCAACGCCAAACCCTCGTCCGTCATGATACACGTCATCGAAGGTGAGATCCGTACTTTCGTTTGCCTTCCCTCCTTTGCATCCGTGTTATTGTACGAGGCGAGGGGCTTCTCTTGACCCTCCGACCGTGCACGATGACGAGGCACACGGAACGAGCGATCCCCGATGCCGTGTATTTTACTTGACCTCGTTCGTTCCGAATCGTGCTCAGGGATGGTATCGATGAAATTAATCATGGCATCGCGATTTGCGTGAGTATTGCGTCGGTGATGCTCCATCATCGATAATTGTTAACTTCATTGTAAAACTAAAGCGAGTCACGGTGGTTCGCGCACTCGCACGGCTCTCTTAAAATTGATTTGAGTATCCGCGAGTATCCGTGAGTATCCGCGAGTATCCGCGAGCATCCGTGAGTATCTGTGAGTATCCGTGAGTATCCGTGAGTATCCTTGAGCATCTGTGAGGATCGGTCAGTAGTCGTGAGTATCCTTCAGTGTCCATGAGTATCCTTGAGTATCCGTGTTTATCCTTCAGTATCCGTGAGTATCCTTGAGTACCCGTGAGTATCCGTGAGTATTCTGGAGTATCCGTGAATATCCGTGAGTATCCGTGAGTATCCGTGTGTATCCTTGAGTATCCATGAGTATCCTTGAGTATCCATGAGTATCCTTGAGTATCCGTGCGTATCCTTCAGTATCCGTGAGTATCCTTGAGTATCCGTGAGTATCCGTGAGTATCTGCGAGTATCCGTGCGTATCCGTGAGTATCCGTGAGTATCCGTGAGTATCCGTGCGTATCCTTCAGTATCCGTGAGTATCCTTGAGTATCCGTGAGTATCCGTGAGTATCCGTGAGTATCCGTGAGTATCCTGGAGTATCCGTGAATATCCGTGAGTATCCGTGAGTATCCGTGAGTATCCGTGAGTATCCGTGAGTATCTGCGAGTACCCTTGAGTATCCTTCAGTATCCGTGAGTATCCGTGAGTATCCGTGAGTATCCGTGAGTATCCGTGAGTATCCGTGAGTATCCGTGAGTATCCTTGAGTATCCGTGATTATCCTTGAGTATCCGCGCGTATCCTTGAGTATCCGTGAGTATCCGTGAGTATCCGTGAGTAACCTTCAGTATCCGTCAGTACCCTTGAGTATCCGTGAGTATCTGCCCGGAACTCGAACGGTTTCGAACATTAAAACACGGTAACGCGTAGTTCGAGTTAAATCCTCATTTCCAACGACATTCGACAATCAGCGACACTGTGACAACGTACAAGAAGGGAAAGGGGACGATCAAGACCCTCCAAAATCGGTCCCGCTAACGAACGATTATAAAGAATAATTGTTTGAACTTCGGAGCGCGAACTTGAAGCTCGTTCGAAACCGTCGGCGAGTCGTCCCTTTTTCGTTCGGTCTCCTCCGCCTCCCGCGTCCCGGACAAACCAGAACGGCAGCCGCGGCTGCCGCTGCACCGGCGGCAGCGGGAAGCGAACGGTTCCCCGCTTTTACTGCGCGATTGTGGGAAACGTGACCCGAATCCGAAAGTGGCGGAACTTCCGGTCGGGAGGAGAGAAAAGAGGGTCGGAGAACGAGCGGGAGAGACGCCTGCCACGTTTAAAACGTCGTTTCCCAGCCGTGAGAGGGTGCGGGGAAAACCATCCCCATACATCTCCCATCCTCGACACGCCTCACTCGCGACAACCGCTGGTTTGCCCAAAAACCAACCCAACCCCCCCCCCCCCTCCTCCCCCCCTCCGCCTCGTTCCCAGCAGCCTATCGTTTTCCCTCTCAGCGGTGGTTGCTGAGTTTCTAATTTCGTTTCAAAATTTTCAGTTAGCATTGTAAAACAAGTAACATGCAATTAACCCAATAAACTTTGCGCGTGCACCGGAAGTTACGAGGGCTCAACAGATACATGCGATACGCGCGTATACGTAGCTTAGGGATTTTTTTTTTTTTTTTTTTTTTTTTTTTATGTAAAGTGGCATGTTTTAAGTATTTCAATGAAAATTGTGTCGAGGCTGGTGGAGGGTTTGTTTTTTTGTTTTTTTTTTTGGTACTTTCTGTGTCGCCTTAATTTTCGTCAATCACACAGACGCTTGAGTACCGCTTTCGGGGCTTACAAATATTCAATTAGCCTCGTTAACGGGGCTTGTTGCGTCCGGCGCTCGCCATTCGCTTTTCCAATTAGCGCCGTGTCCGGCGATAAGGGAGTTTATGTTTTAATCGATATTATGCACGATATAGATTTGTTCTGTAGCGTGACGGAATGACGACAATTATTAAGGCTTAATGTTGAAATGTCACTGTGCCGAAGTGACACGGCGGCCGGATAACGCGACGCTGAAACAACCCAATGGCACGTTTAGATCTCTGACGCTCGCGACGCTACCGGAAAACATCGCTGCCCGTCAAACTCTACCGGATGAGAAGCGCATAACAACTCTATCGTACTAAAACTCTATCCAATATCTGTACCACTGTATTAAATAAATCTACCACCGTGAACCAATCGCCAAGAATTCTATCGAAATACAGACGGCCAAGAAAATCTCTAGTAGAAAAAAATTCTATCGAAATGAAAAATAAAACTCTACCGGAATGTAAACAAAACTCTACCGGTAGCGATTTTCGCGGACGCTGGATATTCCGATAGAGTTGTTGACGCTGTTTTTTTTTTTTTCTTTTTTTAGAGTTGTTATCTGTCAGGGTTGTCAGTGGCAGAGATGTATATGTGAAAAGACAACACCGAAATAACACAATCCCAAAATAACACGACGCCAAAATAACAAAACGCCGAAAATAACAAAACGCATAAAACAATAAAACGCCGAAAATAACAAAACCCCGAAAATAACAAAACGCCGAAAATAACAAAACCCCGAAAATAACAAAACGCTCAAAATAACAAAACACCGAAAATAAAAAAACACCCAAAACGCCCAAAACAACGAAACGCCAATTCACCCTATTATTCTCGCGCAATGTTATTTATTTACCTTACTCCGATGCATCCTATTTTCGGAAGTTATTTCAACGCGTGTCATAATTTTTTTTCGTAGCGTCGCATCGGCGTGTCAAAATTCGTTCAACCCTTCAATTCCCGTCGCGCTCGCGTCCCTGCGCCCTCTTCCATCATCGGCCCTCGACGATCCGTAACTCCCGTGAACGCCGCCGGATGTGTCACGAGTTTTACGGTACGTGAGCGAAATCGAAATAACCCCAAAAGATTTTCATTCCTACGTGCGAATTCGGCTCGGACGAGGCGCCGATAATTTTTTTTTTTTTTTTTCGTGTGTTTCTCCCCGGCCCGCGAGCTTTCCGACGCCGAACCCTCGACGACCTCCATTTCCTCAACTCGATTATTCTTTCTGTTGCAGAGGAGGAGAAGCCGGCGGCGATGCACGGCGGCGACAGGAGAAACCCGAGTCCGGCAATTCTGGCGAGCAACTTTCTCGCCTCCTTCCTCGCCGCCGTCAGTTGGAGGATACCGAGCTTCTCGAGCCTCTATCCGACGTGAACGCCCCGCTCGCGAGTTTCCCCCCTCAGCGAGTCCGTCATCCGTCTCCGCCGCGAATCAGCCCCCACCCCCGACCCACCCCCGTCGACCCCTCGCGCCGCCGACGTCCCGGCGGACCGGGGAGAACGCATCGCACGAGAAGAATGACCGACAACAATTCCCCATGATGTGTGCGAGCAAAAGTGCGCCCTGCTAAATAACGCTGCGGAGCTGAAAAAAAAAAAAAAAAATTCCGAACGAAGGGACGAAAGTTTACGAAATGCGGAAGGGATCGAGCTCCGCGAGAACATTGCTGTGGGGCAAATACACATGTGTATGCCATCGAGAGTGACGTCGAGTCGTCTTTCTTCCAAGAAAAAAATTAAGTAAAAAATGTTATTCGCGCCTGTCGGAGATTTACGAAGCCATGGACATTTTTGAAAAGTTTGTAATCTCCAAGTGATATATATATGTATACATATATGCATTTATATGTATATATATATATATATATAGATGTGGATATATATATGTATTATATATATACGGACACATATATATACATACATATTATTTATATTTAATTACATTCTATTTATCGAGATCGATGGCTAAAATTCCGCAAGAATCTGTGCAAAGAAGATATATCTAGTAAGTAAGTGTATTGGTAATGTGTACACGGTAATGAAGGTGTGCGTACGTGAGAGAAACACTTTGTCGTCCACAAAGGTCTACAATTTTTATTAATTTTTTTTTTTTGCTGATTCTACACATTTTTTATTATTGTTAATTAACCGTATTTGATCGATTTCCGGCGAAAAAAAGAAAATTGTACAGAAAATCCCTGACGCACGACTGTTCGTAAGGGTGTCCCGATCAGCAAAAAAAAAACCCTAGTCGGAATACAAAAAATCATTAAAAACGTTCCACTCTGTAATTATCGATTTAAAAAAATATTCTCTACGTTAAAATAAAATCGGAACACATACAATTTTTTATATTCCGACCCCGCGATTTTTCTTTCGCCCAATCGGAACACCCTTACCGACCCTGCATCTAGGGAATTTTCAATCATCTCATTTATCACCCAACAAAAAAAAAAAAAATTCCTGTCTAAATTCTCTACACTCTCAAAAAAAAAAAAAAAATTAAATAAAAATTCCGGACATTTGTGGCCAAAGAATGATGGTTAAATGTACCCCCTTTTCTTCGCCGTGTAGGGTATATCGAATGAATTATTCGCGAGGTGGAAATGATCGACCGGAGGGTAAGAAGTCATCTTATTCTGGCTGAGATATCGTCGTGCTCACCTCGCGCGTATGTCTACCGTATAATTAACCCCAACGAAGGGAAGCCCTCCAAAGGAGCCTGTAATCCCCCAGATAAAATTGCCAGACGCCCCCCCCCCCCCCTCCTTCCCCCACCCCATTCACCGACTCGCCCCCTTGTAGACCCGCTGTCGGAGCGTGGGTCACCGAAGGGCAGCTTTCAAGCTTTCGCCAAATCGATGCAAGCTTCCATCCAACCCCCTCCCTTCTCCCCCCCCCCCCCCCCCTTTCGTCATCCTAAGATCCTCTCTGAGCTCCGGCGACGTCAGGCGTTGTCTCCCTTCGAAGTTCCAGCACCGAGGTGTTCACTAGGTGAGAGTGGGGCAAAATGAACCAGTGTCTATTTACGAGGCGACATTGTTTATTTGGGGCCCGCGGGGGATCGATGAGGTGGTCCATTTTACCCCGAAGTTTTCACTTTGCACGGTCCGGCTGCTATCTCAGGATTAATAAGTTACGCCGAGCTGAGGAGCAGCTGGGATTGGCGGTTCGGGACGTCGGATCGAAATTTTGCAGTCATTCGAAGTTCGAACGCGTTCTTGTTAAATTGATGTTTGGTAGCGTATTCTAATTTTTGGTAATTTGGCAATCATTTTTTTTTTCACTGGATGATGTAAGGGAGAGGGGAGCGGAAGTAAATTTTGGGGTAAGATGGACTATTTTTAACGTGTTGATATAAAGGGTCGAGAATAAACCACGCCGGTCCGTTTTGCCCCAGTTTTGTGTTTTCGTTGACAACGATGAAATTGTTAACTTGAGGCAGTTTTCTGGTTTGAACGAGGATTTTTTTTTCAGATTAGAGCACGAAATCGTACGTTCGCTGTAAAAAAAATTTGTTTGAAAATTAATCAAGGGAATTGGAAGCTTTCTTAGATAAATTTTTTGTGAAATTGTAAACAGATTTGCGTTGCAATTTTACAGTAAAAAGTTTATTTTTTATTAAATTTTTTTTTGTCAATTTCTGTATTTTAATATCTGGTATTTTTAATTTGTAAAATAAAAATACCAGATATAAAAATTTAATCGAACATTAGTTCGATTAATTCGAAAGCTGCGTCAAAAATAAAATAAAAATTATGATCTTCGTGGCCGACAAATGTTTGTTAAATGTAAAACATTAATTACCGAAAGCGAAAATTGGGTCAACCCAGTAATCGCTATGCAATGTTGAATATCGTGCACGGGCTTCCCTTCGTTTAATTAAATCTAGGCGTGAGATTATTAATGTAGATTTTAACGGTAGTTATATTGTATGTACATAAAATAATAAGGCATGTTTCGTAATAAGAACGCGATTAATGTCACTCCTCGTTAGGGATTTCCACGTTAACCCTCTCGCTCCGCAAGCTCACGGGAGGGGGTGGGGGGCTTCACGCCCCCTTTTTATTTATTTTTTTCCAACCATTTCCGGTCAAAAAAAAAAAAATCCACGAAGCGGACGTGAATTCGCTTTGCGCGAGAATTTTCTTCAGAACCTTGTTGCAAAAAAATTCATTCTGATCTTCCTTACCGACCGAGCCACATCTCACATGCTCCAATTCCGCGCGACCCTCGAAAAAAAAAAAAAAACACAAAAATCCCTGCGAGTCATCGATAAGTGTAAATACAAAAGGCTATACCTATAAGTTAGTTTTAACGTGTGATATTCAACATCAGTCTAATAAATCAATAATCGATGACAAGACAATTTCATTATTTCGCAATCCCGTTCGAATCGGTCCGAACCAAACCCATCGTCGTTCCGACGCTGCACCAGCGGCCACTCGGAGTTCCCCGGTTCGGCAATTGGCACAACGAACCAAACCGAAAAAAAAAAAAAAAAAAAAAAAAAAAAACCCCTATTCGCCAGTCTGTAATTAAACGGAGCTCGGTACCATCCGGTCTGTGCACACGGCAAGGTACAAAACTACCGCGGCGCTTTCGCGACGATATCAAACCCGGCTGACTTTCTCTGCGTCTCTTCGGGTTCGCCGAGTTTCAAAAGCTTTGCCGGTAAATTTGTTCTCTCGTCACCTGTGCCCCCTCCCCTCCCGCCCCCTCCCCCTCCTCTCCTTATTTCGCGTTCGTTCACACGGTTCCCTAAAAAAAAAAAAAAAAAAAACATTTCTACGATGGAAATTCTCTCTCCTTTTCGACGATCGTTAAATTGAAACGGCAGGGGGGGGGAGGGGGGGGGGGGGGGAGGGGGGTTAAAGAGGAACGATAGCGAGCTGAAAACTATCGCGGGGGAGTTTAGGCAGGCAACGATGCGTCAAGCCGGATCTCGGGACCTCGTGACCGGCTAGCTGCACGCGCCCGATAACCGCTGCCACGAATGCTTCTGAGGTATAAGAAAAGTACAAGAGACCAGTTTATGCACACGATGGGGGGTTGGAGAGGGGGGGGGGGGGGGGGTTCTCCGTGTATTCCGGAAAGTTTGCGACTTTCCTCGACGAGTTGTTAATCGACCCGGCAGGGCCGAATTGCACGAACCCGGCACGGTAGACAATATGGGTGGGTGGGGAAAAATGGACCACCGGGGTAAAATGGAACACCGGGAGAAAATGCCCGATTCGACGAGAGGGTTTCCCTGGTGGCCCGCGAGAGAATTTTACGGGGTGGTCCATTTTGCCCCCGCCCTGGCGCACCGACCGGCGAAGCGTCTTCACTTCGCAAAAATAAAGCATATTAAAGGTGAGGAAATCATTAATTTCGGATAACAATAATTTAAAAATCTTATTCACAAATTCATGAGAAATAAAATTGTTCACCGAGTTTCCCGGAAACCTAACTTTTTTTAAAATTAAAATTATTCGCTCACTTTTCTGGATATGTGTGTACTTTTCCAGATTTTTTAATTCACTTGGAATTTTTTAATTTTTTATATGGAAAAAATGTGTTGAAAGTCCCAATAACAGGGGCGTGAAATTGGCTGGTGATAGGGACGTGAAATTGGCTGCTAATAAGCAGCTGAATATGAATATGATTTCTGAATATGTATGAACTTTTCCAGATTTTTTTAACTATCCCGATCACGCTCTGAAAGTCTCGTCCAGACTTCTAACACGACGATAGATCTTATATAGATCCTCCGTTCGTTCGTCCATAGTCGACCCTAACTAATATCGTGTGCCTTAACGAACAATCCGTCACAAATTCGTCACAATAAATAAAAAAAAAAATATAAAGCTCATACAAATAAAGCATATAAAGCTCATGAAGCTTAAATGCTCCTAACAGTCTTCGCAAATCCGACCTTAAAAATGAAAGCTCCCACGTGGGTTTGACCGGCTGGGAAGAGTCTCGTTCGTGTGACGATTTCGTGACAGTCGACTCGCGTTTCAGCGACACGCCAACAGTTCCGTTCTTCGCACTCCGTGCGGAAAACGATCCCTTTTTTCACACCCCGTTTGACCTCACTCCGGCGTGTTTCCCGGAAGGGTTCGGTCGTGACAATTACTCGGTGACGGGGGGGGGGGGGGGGGGTAAAATGGGTCGCCCCGACTGTCCGCAAGAATGTCCCCTCGCCGACGAGGCGCATTACCTATATGTTCGACGGTGAATTCAGATACAAAGCCGTGACTCATGTCGCCCGGAGAGTTGAAGTTTGCGGGGTGAAACGGTGGTGAGAGAACAGCTTCCCGGCATTGTACGTTGAGGGTGCGCCGACGTTGAGAGCAAACAGGCTGAAGACCCACGCCAGCCACGGTCTGGCTTCATCGTCGTCGTCGTCGTCGTCGGCGCAGTGGCTGCACACGCGACTCCGCGCTATCCTATTCAGATAATTTACAAGGCTCTCGACATTTCAACTCGAGCCCCCCCCCCCCCCCCCCCCCCCCCCCCCCCCCCTCATCGCTCCTCATGGTGTCGTCGAGAGCTGTTTAACCGATACCGACAGCATCAGTGCGATTCGCCCCTTTCAGCATTTTTTTTAATTCGCCAGTGCCGAATTATTATTATTATTATTATTATTATTATTATTATTATTATTATTATTATTATTATTATTATTATTCCCCCGCCATCGTTTTCAAGTGGCATATTTACCAACCGATTTCAGTAAAGAAAAAATTCTAAAAAAATTTTTTGAAAAAATACCATTTTTGTCGAAAAATTGTAAGGGTTACCGATTTCATTAACGAAAAAATAATAATTGTCAGGGCTTGGGACTTTTGTAGGGACGAGTGGGGCAAGACGGATACGTTCCAAAATAAAGTGAAATTTTGGAAACGAGCATATTTTAGGCTCGTTTTTTAACTGTCTACTCCCCCGAATACCGCTCAGCCCCAACGGTCCGTTTTACCCCATTCCATGTGTCGTATTCCATCGAGAAAATATAACCGCAATAAAGCCCGTATGTCGTGAATTTTCCGGTATACATTTTTTTCCGATTTACTGCAATTTCAGTACGGTCCATTTTGCCCCATCGTCCCATTTCTCGCCATCCCCCCAATTCCTGCAACCCTGTGAGGATTACTTTTGTGCCGAGTTCGCGAATTCTATTTTCCTTCATTCTTTTTCCACAAAAAAAAAAAAAAAAAAAGCAAGAGGCCATCCCGCCGACCAGTTTCACGCCCTGGGGCAACGCCTACCCAGGCAGCCTCCCGGCAACGGTGGCGTAAAACCGCTTTACGATTCTCGCGGGGAATATAGAAAACGCTGAAAGTTCTCGTTTGGCGAGCTCTGCTCCTCCCACCGGCAACTGTTACTCTGTAAGTCCTTATCCGTTCATATTCGCTGTCCGTATCGCGAATCTTCGAAAAACACCCTCCGTCGATAAAAGCCAGCG
Organism: Amblyteles armatorius; assembly: GCA_933228735.2. Lineage (NCBI taxonomy): Eukaryota > Metazoa > Arthropoda > Insecta > Hymenoptera > Ichneumonidae > Amblyteles > Amblyteles armatorius. The sequence goes on from OW121697.1 coordinate 4,017,544, forward strand.
AGGCGCCGGAAAACACCGGCTGTCTGAACGAGTCCCGAGCTACGAATCGACTGTTAAGTAAAAATAAAAAAAATTACTTCGCTGTGCAGCTTGGGGCAAAATGGGGTAGCCGTCTCCCTCATCGTGACAACGAGAACCGACTTTTTTTCAGTTTGCCACGATTCCGAAGGTGGTCCATTATGCCCCGGTCCCAGAGTTCCCATCTTGCCCCATCTTGTTTGAGCCCTTGGATGATTTTTTCCGAACTTTTTTTTGTGTGCTACTTCGCCCCGTGTCTGGACTTTACGACGGGACCATTTTGCCCCGTATTTTCACAATTCCCATCTTGCCCCAACTTGTCCGAAACTCTCCACGTATTTTTCCATTTTTTTTGTATGCTATTTTGCCCCGTGACTGGACTTTACGACCGGTCCATTTTGCCCCGCATTCTCACAGTTCCCATCTTACCCCCACCTTTTCCGAAACCCTCTACGTATTTATTCCGATTTTCTTTTCGCGCGCTATTTGTGTCCCGTGTCTGGACTTTTCGGCCTGACCATTTTGCCCCACTCTCGGCCTCAAATGAAATCCGCTAGAGGTATAAAAAAAATGTCGCCAGGTAACTTGCTTTCCCTCATTTCCAGCAAGTAGTTATTTCAAGGGGTCCAGGGAGGTTTGCCCGAGCGAAATTGGGCCACTTTGGCTTCATTTTAATGAGGCTACATAACGACGTAGAAACATTTATCCTCATGGTAAGTGTATAATATATGGCAGTATTACGAAAAAAAAAAAAAAATGAAAAATCGAATTTTCAATAATTCAAACCTTAAACCAGCGCTGGGCAAAGTACTAAAAAAAATACTTGTACGTGGTACTTGAAGTACTAAAAAGTACTTGCACCTGGTACTTGAAGTACTAAAAAGTACTTGTTCGTGGTACTTGAAGTACTAAAAAAAAAGACTTGTGTACTTCAAGTACTAGAAAAAAAAATACTTGTGCACTTTAAGTACATACCTGAAGTACGAAACAAACCCGAAGATACCCGGTACCTTCAAGTACCGCCCATCTCTGCCACCTTTGAACTAAAAGCGATGAATATGACCCACTTCACACATCACCGATTCGCCTCAAAATCAGACGGGCTCACATCAACCCATTTCGCCCCACCCAAACCCTGTCTCGTGTCGCCGAGCTTGTGTACGATCCGCCACAGAATTATAAATCAATACGACGGTTCTTCGGACGATGAAGAACGATGAAAAAAACTGTACTCCACCTTATCAGATAAGAACGAGCCAGATGGGTGAAAAGTATGAGAAGAATAAGCGAGGAAGAACAGGAAGACACGTCGGAGAGGGCTCGATGGTATAAATAGCATTCTCGGCTGCTCGGCAGCCCCGGAGGAATTGGAGCTCGGCCCGAATTTCCAGACATATTTGTCCCGAGAGAGGAAGGGAGGCGAGAGAGCCGGAGGGGTGTGTTTGCAAATTTTCCCAACGTGAAAGATGCAGCGTATTACCGGCGAGTCGCCCACCCTACTTGCCCGAGCGCACCGGCGGCAGCCGAGGCGAAGCCGGTTTACCGAGGAAATATTGTTGCCGAGAGTACGCGCGTTCTCCCCGGCGTTCGCGCGGTGTTTCACGGTGAGGAAGCCGCGTAGGCGACCTTATGCAGTTCGAGCAATTAAGCCACCGTATCGCTTGGCCCAGAGAGCGGGGCGCTTGTTCCCGGCTCTCTCCAGCCATCGCCCGATGCGAAGCGCGCAGGAGGATGTAAACCGGCGTGTTGTAAAACTCGTCTCGGTTACGATAAACAGAGCGCCGGGCGGGGAGCGAGGGTGGTGTTCATGAATCAGTGGTAAGTGCTGGTATCGGTCAGACGCACAGCGCTCGGCCAGTTGTTAATTGGGATAATTGGGATAATAAATTATCTTCTTCGCGTGTTCTTATTTTTTCTTATTTTTCATTATACTTTTCGCGTACTCTTATGTTTTTTAAATATTCTTGAATTGTCTTAAATTTCCTTAAATTTTCTTATAATTTCTTAAATTTTCTTATAATTTCTTAAATTTTCTTGAATTTTCTTAAATTTTCTTAAATTTTCTTAAATTTTCTTAAATTTTCTTAAATTTTCTTAAATTTTCTTAAATTTTCTTAAATTTTCTTAAATTTTCTTAAATTTTCTTAAATTTTCTTAAATTTTCTTAAATTTTCTTAAATTTTCTTAAATTTTCTTAAATTTTCTTAAATTTTCTTAAATCTTCTTAAATCTTCTTAAATCTTCTCAAAACTTCTCATATCTTCTTAAATTTTCTTAAATTTTCTTGAATTTTCTCGAAACTCGTGTCGGTAACGATAAACAGATTGCCGGGCGGGGAATAAGGGTGAAATTCATGAATCAGTAGAAAGTGCTGATATCGGTCAGACGCGGAGCGCGGGTCGAGACCGGGCCAGTTGTTAATTGGGATAACTGGTGTGAGGAGGCCAATTAGACCTCAGGCATTAATCACTATTCGGAGTGGAAGGGTTGGAGAACCCGGCGAGACGAGGCCGAGGTTCCTTCGTAAACAAAGCGGCGATGCTAGGGCAGAGAGATGAGAGTAACGCTCGCACTGTACGAACGTAAATCTTGGCTCGTCGCATCGCACGCGCTTCACTGCCAAGCGCCATCCTCCGCGCTTGTTCGCCTGCCATCGCTGCCTCGTCCAGAGAGCCGAGGTGATAGTACATGCATAAACGGTAGAGCATTGTATGTTATTATTATTGTATATATATATATATACACATGTGTGTGTGTGTATGTATATATATATATATACATACATGTGTGTGTGTGTATGTATATATGATAGTTGTTGCATCGTTCGCGGGGTACAACGATGTGAATTACGAAAGACGTATAAAGTTAGTTTACCGTAAAGTTATTGTGTCGTAAAGGAGCGACGAGACGGGGCGGCGCGGGGGGACGCCTGACGGTAACCCGAGAGACATACCTTATAAAGGTGGAGATGAAACTATGCAAGTTCGTCGTACAAAATTGTAATGCAGCTTCTCTCGTGAGCGAGAGTATATTTACGATATGATCCGGTATTTGTTCTTGGAGAATCACAGAACACTCGCAGACGCATACATGCGCACGGAAACACTCGCATACACACAGAAATACTCACAAACGCTCACACACGCCCACACACAGAAATACTCACATACGCTCACACATGCCCACATACGTTCACATACGCTCACATTCGCTCACATTCGCTCACATACGCTCACGTTCACTCACATTCGCCCACATTCGCTCACATTCACTCACATACGCTCACATACGCTCTCATACGCTTACATACGCTCACATGCGCTCACATGCGCTCACATACGCTCACATTCGCTCACATTCGCTCACATTCGCTCACATTCGCTCACATTCGCTCACACACGCTCGCACACGCTCACACACGCTCACACACGCTCACACACGCTCACACACGCTCACACACGCTCCCACACGCTCACACACGCTCACACGCGCTCACATACGTTCACATACGTTAAATGTATTGTATTTAGTGCCGATACTTTCAGAGACACTCAGGGACACTCTGAGACACTCAGGGGCACTCAGACAAAACCCTTTAAATAGCCACAACACCTGAAAAATACTGCACGATTGGCTGTATCGCCATAACTTACAACGATTAGCCATCTCTCACCCGGCAGGCCTTTTAAGGCCGATTTTACCTCCAATTTCTTTAATCGACTCTACTCCCCGAAGACCACAGAATGTGCATCCTGCGATCCACCGCAGGAACCGTGGGCGGGCGGAAAAAAAAAAAAAAAAAAAAAAACAATTTATTCCGGAACCCGTCCGTCTGCCGGGATGAAACACGTCGGTTCCCTCAGGAGATTCCCACGTGACTATCGCAGATTACGATCTCTCTTCCGCTTCCGCTCAACCGTCGGGTTATAATAATAATTACATCCCGAATACGTGCCGGAGAGCGGTCGGCAGAGTGACTGCGCGAACAACCGAGTCCCGTCGACGTTGCGTCCCGGGAATCGGAAGTCGACGATGGCTCCTGAGGGTCGCGTTCGGTCATGTCACGGCCATCGCTTCGCGTCTCCTGCCCTCGCGATCGTTCCGACCCCTCTCGCTCCGAGCTCTCTCCCGGGGAATTCCCCGACCATCGCGCCGTTCACTCCATTTACCGAGGCGTTATTGCCTCGCGAACGGATAGCCATTACCCCGGTACAGAGTCCTCAGCTCCGGGCCGGACGGAAAGCAAAACGGACCGCTCGGTCTCGCCCGAGCCGGAATCAACTCTGCGTTTCCTCCTTTGGTTTTCTTCTTCTTCCCCGTTCGCGTGCGTGACACAGTTCGCTTAAGGTACTTTTTGGTCGGAGGTACTTTTCTAGACGCGGTTAAAATAAAAGACGCATATATTGACAACATTTTTTTTACAGATAATTTATGCACATGGTCGAGTGTGCGTAAAAAAAATCAGAAATATCGACAAATCGCGGAGATATTGCATAATGAAGCAGTGTATTTTTTAATAATAAAATAAAAGTATTGAATAAAAGTTAATTATAAAATAAAAGTTTTTACGCTCCAAATGCCTTAACTTCAACAATTTCTGGAATTTTTCGATTCCGCAAAGCTTAAAATATTCCCAACCGTTCAGGCTAATGGAATCGAAAAAAGAAATAAAAAAAATTTCGAAATTTCGAAATTTTTCACGTACATAAGACCTCGATTTTGGAGATCCTTCGCACATCGCATTTTTATCTCACACCTCCATTTACCTCAGGATTATCGCCTCCCGAACGAATGGCCATTACCTCACAACAGAGTCCTCAGCTTCTTCCCTCACGGAAACAACTCTATGTTTCCCCCTCACTTTTCCTTCTTCTCCCCCGTTCGCGTGCGTGACACAGTTCGCCTAAAAGCCAAGAGAATGGCTAATAGCCTCCCGAGACTCTTTCCCAAACGACGTGGAAGCAACGCCGAGACGGACGAGAGTCGGGTGGGCTTTTTGCATTCGCCCACTAGCCGAACAGCTAGTGGGCTTTTTAACAGTCACCTATCGCAAGATTCCTCTACCTCAGGGCTCAACCCCCCCCTCCCCCTCCCTTCCCTCCTCACCCTTCCTCGCTACTTCCCCCCCCCCCTCTCCCTCCCCTCATCTCGCTCTCGACGCGCTCGTCGACTCGGCCGAGATCCTTTCATCGTTCGGGTCGCCCGGTTCCCCTCCGGCGCTGGCATTTAGAAACCCCTCCCCCCCCCCCCCCCCCCGCGAGTCAAAAGCGAGTTACTCGGAGCGGAGATCGCCCCGGGGGCCTCGGCCCTCTCCGCCGATGAGGAGGAAGGAAACGGCACCGACTCACTGCACAACTGCAACGAGAAACGGTACGTGCCGCGGCGGCGAGGGGAGGGGAGAGGAGGCGGGAGGGGAGGAGGGGGGAGAACAAGAGGATTCCACGTACAGATACGCGTAAGTTCGAGGGTCGAGGATCGCCCGAGGGGCGCGGAAGGATGGGTCGGGAGGAGACCCGCCATCCGCGCACTCTCGCAAACAGGCGAGGCAAACTTGTTCGGAGATAGCCGGGAGGGATGGAGAGGGGGAGGGGGGAGGGGTGGAAGAGGCGAACAAGGCGAGAATTTCTCTCGCCCGCGGGTCAGTCGCTAGTCTCGGAAGGGGAGGAGGTTGGGGTGGAAGAGTGGAGACGGAGGAGCGTCGTAATGCTCTGGGAAAAAAGGGTTGGGAATAGTTTTTGGGGCGGAGGGGAGACGGCGAGTTAAGGAAGGGGGGGGGGGGGGGGGTGGAAAGGAGTTTTGGAACGGAAGGTGTACATTAGGGTGGTTCTTAAATTGATCTATTTTCAATTTTTTTGTCATAATTGAACATTTAATAAACAAAAATGTTAATAAACAATTGGTACGAAATATTGATCTGCACGACCGCGTAAATGTTTTTTTATCAGTGGAAATTGCTTTATTGACCTTTTTTTTTAACTTCGTATACAGAGCCGTTAGAGAGCTCTAGAAATGCAGTGATTTTGTTAATTTTATACCTCACAATAATGCGGGGTGGCGGCCAAAAATGTTCAATTTGAGAACCACCCTAACAGGGCAGGCCGGGGCAAAATGACACATCAGGGCAAACCTCAATTTTCCAATAACTATCGAATGCCCCACTTTGTCCCAACGATAGATCCGGATTTTCAACCCCGTTTTGCCCCACCATCCAAAAGTCATTACCACCATCCAAAAGTTATTGGAAAATTGCGTTTTGTCTCATCATCCCATTTTGCCCCGCTCTCCCCACACATCCTTAGGACGAAATTTGGACAAACCTTTCCGTCTCTCCACTCGCCGGAGAATCCCACGCCAAAGGTCCGGCCAAAAGATCCTCCTCAGCGCTCCCTCCGAGCACCTTTTTTCTACCCCTCTTCCCCCCCCCCCCCCTCCCTATCGTTCCATTTAATTACCGGCCAGAAAAGTGGTTGCCGGGTGAGCTTTTGTGCCCAGGGAAAAAACCTCGAGATAGGGTTGGAGCCGAACAAGAAAATGATGAAGAGAGAGTGGAGGTAAAAAAAAAGGAACATTTGCACACGCGGGCACTCCGAAGTCGAGGCGGAAGAACCCGGGCTCGCGCTTCGTCCGTCGGTTCTCCGGGCTGCTCTCCTACGTGACGGGAATTTTGGATCCGACAATTCGACGGTAGAAACGGCCGAATTGGATGTAGTTCTCATCTCCGTGCTTCGGGAGCGGGAGTCAAGCTGCAGGAGTCCATCAGCGCTTCTTTGGGAGCGCGGGCGACGGCCCGACTCCGGGCAGCGTCCGGCCGTAGGGTGGCCGGAGTCGCAATTACCTTTTTCCGTCCTGACGAGCGCCCCGCGCGATGGAAACGGTAATATTTCTTACTCCCGCCCTCGGACGATCCACGGCGAGAGTTTCATGCACACTTTGGAAAATGGCCACTTTTAATTACCTTTCTTTTCCACCCCAACTTCGCCCGTTCGGTCCGCTCGTTCCTCGTTTACGGCGAATCTAATATTGCTTGCACTATTGTGAGAGTAATCAAGTTTCCATTATTACGAAAGACGGCAAAGTTGCCTCGCGCGGGGCCGCAGCTATGGGGTGGGCGGGGAGGGGGGGGAGGGGGGGGAATGAAGAAGTATTATTAGGAGCGTCTCTATTGGTTGGCGCTGGACCGGGCCGAGGAGGATGCGAAAGGTAAGCATGCAGGAACGCAGCGACTGGGACGACAAGATGCTCCTGGGTTGCCTCAAGCCCGGTGAAAATTGGGTTTTATCCACTTTAACATTCATGATTATTCAGCGACAAAGTGGTCTTCCCCCCCCCCCCCCCCCCCCCCCCCCACGGTCCGACCCGACGGACTCGGCCGGGTTCCATCCACCCCCTCCCCCCTTCTCCCCCCACTCCTCCGCCACTCTCCTTCTTACGCGGCGGATAATATAAATGGTAATTGTGCTTTATTGTCCTTGGTTAGCGACCTGCCGCGTTCCACCGAGCGTTAACAACTATTAAACTCCAACGAAAAGTTTCCGAGAACTCGCGGCGTGCCCGAAGTAGCGACGAGTGCGCGGTCCTTCGGACCGAGTGTGTCTGCCCACTCGAGACCGCGCCGCCATTGTCGGCCATTATGGCCCTTTGATTGGAGCGGCTAAATACGAGGTCGTTAGTCGGCGTGTAGTGACATTGTTCGTGTCAGTTTTGTACGGGGGAGTCGACGTGAGGTGGCGGATGAAAATGCTACTTCGTTGCACTTGTTCGATTTTAGGGCACTATATGTCTTGGGTGTTGTGAGCCGGGCGCTACGCATGCTCGTAGTGAGTTTGGTTCATAAAGACACACTGATCGATTTTTTTTTTTTTTCGAAAAAGTAACGTCGGTTGATGATGTGCCTTTCCTGTGAGTAGCTCTGTATGCTTCCGAGTGTCCCTCAGTGACCTCGGGAGTCCCGGAGTTTTCTAGTGCCTCTCTTTACGTCACTCTCAGCGCCAACTCTCAAGGTAACTCTCAGCGCCACCCGGACGTCAACTCTGAGGGCCAACTCCCAGCGCCAACTCTCAGCGCCAACTCTCAGCGCCAACTCTCAGCGCCAACTCAAATCGCCACTCTCGGCGCCAACTCAAATTGCCAATCCCAGCGCCAACTCAAATTGCCAATCCCAGCGCCAACTTAAATTGCTACTCCCCAACTCTCAGCGCCACTCTGAGGGCCACTCTCAGCACCAACTCCAATCGCCAGTCCCAGCGCCACTCTCAGCGCCTCTCTCGCCGTCTGTGACTGTGACGTTATCGTGAGCGTTTTTCGAAGAAACACAGCTGAAATTTAAGGACCTCTGTTTACATGCATAGAGATGAGATGCACTCTCCCGACGCCCTCGACGGTGGCTGTCGAAAAGCAATCGAAAGGGCACAAAAAAAAAAATGAAATAAAAGATCGAATCGAATCGAGTACAGTCTATGAGGCGGAGGTAAAGCAAGCTTCGTAGCTTCACCGCTATAATGTACAGAGCACCGGGTCGACTCTCGACGTTAGCCGATGGTGTCGTTGATGGTGCCGGTGTGCCGGTGACGAGGTTCGTTAGTTCGAGACAGTTGTACGCCTCGGGAGTGCACGGAACGAGAGGGGTCCATCAATTCCCGAGCGTCGCTGAGAGCCGCACCGACGACGGCGCCTCCACGTACCGTGCACTATAAAGGCAGTGAAGTATCTCGTCTCGCGCGAACTCTTACACCTCGATTGTCTCATCGTCCCTTCGTTGCGCGACTTTCCAATTTATCTCTATGAACATCCATAAAACCCGATCGCCGGAAGGGGAGCGACGGACGCGCAGACGTCTAGGGGATCGGGGCAAAATGGAACAGCGGGGCAAAATGGCACAGCGGGGCAAAATGGACCAACGGGGCGAAATGGGACAACGGGAGCGAAACTCGATTTTCTAATAATGTTTCTGTGCTCCATTTTTGGCCCAACGATACATCCGGATTTTCAACACCTTTTTTCTACATTTACACTCTGAAAATAAGCGTGTTGTTTCTACACGCTTCGGGCGTGTGAATCGTGTAGTCCATTTTTACACGCTTCAAGGTGTGTTGATTCTCGACACATGTCAAAGTGTGTAAATTATTTCACCGCCAAATGTGTTGTTTCAAACAACGAATCAATCAATCATCGCGAAAATTTTCCCACCCTCTCCGACGCGTCCCATCGGACGCAAAAAAAAAAACCCACAAATCGACGCCTCATTTTTTTACGAGAGAATTATTCGCGATTTCTCGTAAACAAAAAAAAAATCAACTCGCGCCCGCAACGGCGCGTTCCGACCGACGGACGGACACCAACGAGTGAATACTTTTTTCTCGTTTAAAATTTTTTTTTAAATCTATTCTCGATAATCCATTTTTTTTTTTTGGATTTTTTCATCGCAATACTTTCTCGTTACATACTTCGGGCGTGATGTGAAAGTAAAAGGCAAGTATCGGATAGCAATTTCGCGAGCTATAAATTGTTCTCCAATCAATGAACGAACTGTACGCAACGGCGATTTTTCGTACGAAGCACTGTGCCGATTTAACGAAGCTTGGTCTAGCCGTGTCCCATCCTGCCCCCCCCCCCCCGTTTCGCGGTCAGTCTCGTACAAAATACCTGTCTAGCATTTCCGGCATCGCACGCCGCTCCGCTGTAAATGGGAAATAAAATCCTATACAGCGTTCGAGCGACATATATGGCGTTAGAGGGGGGAGGGGGAGGGGGGGGAGGGGGGATACAATCTCACTTCGTTATGAACGGATACGTATTGCGGAGATTTTTGCACGGGCAACAGATTCGTGTCGGGGATAAAAATCCGCAGTCGTCCTGAGGCCATCAACCGCGATTGAATGTTGATTAATTGGAGCGGAAGCGAACGGAAGCCACAGAGGCGAGACTGGCGAGATCGCTGATTATCGATACGGTCGTTTTGCAAAAAAAAAAAAAAAAAAAAATTGCGGGGAGAGAATAAAAAAAGATTGGATTGCGGTATTGAAAGATGTTCGGTCGCGAGCCCTCGAAGATTATACGATTTTATTCTGATTTGGGTTTGTATGCACGATTGGAACGGGGCGAAATGAAGGCGCGGGGCAAAATGGACTGGGATTTGAGATATGATGATGCTAGAGAAACGGCTCGATTTTCATGGTCTACTCTCACATATGTACCGCTCAGACGAAGCTGCGCGTTTTGTAACGTATTTTGTTTTTCGTATTTTGAAAATTAATATTTTATCGAGAAAGTAATTAAAATACATCTGTTAAGGAGTGAATTCTTGGGAATTCAAATGTATTATTTTTGTAATAAAATTATACGAGGTTTATTTTTCCCTATTTATATCAAGTCCATTTTACCCCATATATTTATATATATGGGGCAAAACGGACTTGATTTTTTACGTAAAAATACTCAAACACCAAAATACAAAATACTGTTTGAAATACAAATTTTTTTTTATAAATATTAAGGTGTATTTATAGGTGCTTCGTGTAAGTACTTTTTAAAGTACCTGTTAAAAATCAATATGGATGGATGGATGGACGGGATCGATGCTCATCTCATCGAACTATGCCGTCCATCCATGCCAATGGATGCTAATGGATGTATGCCAATCGCGTCCATCAATCCTGTCCGTCCTGTCTGGCCTAACCGTACAGGCCTAATATCGAGAAGACGCAAAAGGATTTTGTATTTTGCACCTGAAGGGCCCTAAAAGTACTTAAAATATCAGAAAAGTATTTGAGTACTTAAAATACGTATTGATCTGGATTTGATCTGGATTCGATCTGGATTCGATCTGGATTTGATCTGGATTTGATCTGGATTTGATCTGGATTTGATCTGGAATTTATCTGGATTTGATCTGAATTTGATCCGGATTTAATCAAGATTCGATCAAGATTCGATCAATATTCGATCAAGATTTGATCAACCTTAACGAGTCATGTGCGTCTTGGCCACGATTCGCGATCGGTCGAGCAGTCGCGAAACATCTCCGAAGCGCGTTTGCAAAGTCAATACCGCAGGATCACGTCGCACGTATCGGACACGTAGGTATGGAATCAGAAACGGTTCGAGAGGCAAAAGCAGAGGAACGTACCATTCAACCTCGATCCACATATAGTACACACTATAATAGATGGGCTATATATATATATATATAATAGATGGGCTATATATATATGTATATGTATATATGTGTATATATATATACACATATATACACACATGGCATGGACAGCGAGTGGGAGGAGAGCCGATAGGAGGCATGACGGTTGGAATTCCAGAAGATCCTTGGCAGATTACGTACGTGATTGTAGTAGGACATTGATGCGACCTCCTTCTCTCGCGCTCCGTTGGCTTCGTCCGAGTCGGAGAGGGAGGCTCGATGCCATTGTTCACGGACGGTAATATACGAGGGGAGCGTATAATCCTCAAATTACGTTTCCACAACGCGCCGATTCCATTCGTAGACTTGTCCGACCCGCCGCGCGCTCCCGTCTAATTCCTGTGCCTACAACGATCGTGTAGAACACACATACGGCTATGTACCACATAACCGGAGTGTAACGAACGCAAGCACTGGAACCCGCGGGTATCTCTTATGATAATGGTTTGCTGCATAATAGTTTACTGATGACCCCTTTATTATCCCAGCTGTCGAGACGTGCGTGACGCATATCTGGTAGCCGTATACGTTGTCGCATTCCCGTGCCTGTGACCGATGGTACGTAATCAATTGGCAACATGCCACCGATAGCTCGGGGTCAGCATTGCAGGGGTTTGTTTTTTGGGAAAACATCTTCGGGGAGAGGTTTGAATGGAAAGGGAACTCGGAAAGTTTTAGGGAAAAAGTCTCGGGCGGGTGGTTGGTAAGGTGGTTGGTGAGGTGGTTGGCAGGGTGGTTGGCAAGGTGGTTGGTAAGGTGGTCGGCAAGGTGGTCGGCAAGGTGGTTGGCAAGGTGGTTGGCAAGGTGGTTGGCAAGGTGGTTGTCAAGGTGGTTGGCAAGGTTGTTGGCAAAGTGGTTGTCAAGGTGGTCGGCAAGGTGATCGGCAAGGTGGTCGGCAAGTAGTTCGGTAAGTTATTCGGTACGTTATTCGCTAAGTTAGTTGGTAAGTTGTTCGCTAAGTTAGTCGGTAAGTTGTTATTCGGCAAGTTATTCGGCAAGTTATTCGGCAAGTTATTCGGCAAGTTATTCGGCAAGTTATTCGGCAAGTTATTCGGCAAGTTATTCGGCAAGTTATTCGGCAAGTTATTCGGCAAGTTATTCGGCAAGTTATTCGGCAAGTTATTCGGCAAGTTATTCGGCAAGTTATTCGGCAAGTTATTCGGCAAGTTATTCGGCAAGTTATTCGGCAAGTTATTCGGCAAGTTATTCGGCAAGTTATTCGGCAAGTTATTCGGTAAGTTATTCGGTAACATATTCGGTAAGTTATTCGGTAAGATATTCCGTAAGTTATTCCGTAAGTTATTCGGTAAGGTATTCGAAAGGTTATTCGGAAGGTTATTCGGTAAGTTATTCGGTAAGATATTCGGTAAGATATTCGGTGAGATATTCGTTGAGATATTCGGTAAGATATTCGACTAGATCTTATCCTGCTGTCTTTCGGGATTCGCCGGAAGCATGGGAGGAAGGATGCACGAGAGGTGCGTGACGCGAGAAGTTTTAAGTTGGAAACTACGAGGGTGGTTAAAGACGCAATAGTTCGAAATCTCCGGATTCCGTGTACGTGAGAGTTCGCGGTTGTGTCAAGTTTCTCAAAGTCGCACGCGTTTCTCCGCCTCAAGGATGTCAAAGCGAACGAGTGAAATGGCGATGAAGAGGGTAGCGTTACGATTGTTGAAACACGATCGTGAGAATGAACAGGAAGGAGTGTTTGTCTTCCGGTCTTGTAGCAGCTCGAGACTCGAGCAACCGACTATATGGGGGAGATGGTGGCGAAACGGACAGCGGGGCAAAACGGGCACCTTGAATAAAATTAAAAATTAGGGGCAAAACGGTCATCAAGCCTAAAAACGGTATTTTTGTCTCAATTGATTGTTCACGATATGGCGACGTCTTTTTTTTATCAATAATGAGACAAGAAAACGAAAATAAGATTTAAAAAAATATTAATGCAGTTCTATCACAAAAGTTATTAGAATAAAAAATAAAAACTTAAATAAAATAATATATACATTATTATATTATATAATAATAATAATATATATATATATTGAGCAAAATAAATAGGAAATCACCACGTCTTCGCTCTTATTGTTACACAACGATCATTTTGTCCTCCAAGCAAGTAACTTTTCCTCGAACTTCTGCAATCTGGTGTGCAGTGTCGTTCGAGGATGGGCGAAGTGCCGTGAAGCTTCGGTGCAATTTATTGCCCCATCGACAACAGACTTCACCGGAGAGAAGTACCAGAGGTTCAGTAGAGACTACCGGAGATTCAGCAGTTACTACTGGCATTGCAGTAGTTACTACTTTTTCGTAGTTACCACACGTATAGCCGCTACTTCTTAGTAGTCAATATTTCTTAGTATTTACTACGCAACCATCCAAAAGTTATTGGGAAAATTGCCTTTGCTCCATTATCCCATTTTGCCCCACTTACCGTTACCATCCAAAAGTTATTAGAAAATGGCGTTCGCCCCATTGACCCATTTTGCCCCACTTACCGCCACCATCCAAAGGTCATTGGGAAATTGCGTTTGCCCTATTATCCCATTTTGCCCCACTATCCCATTTTGCCCCGCTCTCCCCACTCCCGATGTCTGTATATATCTGAGCCATAGCGTTGGAGTTCGGAAGATGCGATACATTTTTTCCGGGTCTCGTGTCTCGCGCATATGGTATTTTCCCAGCTACATTGGTTGGAAACATCCTGGATTTTATCGAGGAACGGTGTCTAGTCGGTGACACTGCTGAGAATTCAAGCTCAGGATCGCGGTCGGTGATTTTTATTATCCCCGTAGCTTTCGAAGGTATCAAATGGGATGATCTTTCTGCAGCCAGATTCAGTCCCGCCGATAAGGAAGGAATCAATACGGGTGGATTATCATCCGCCGGTAATGAAGTCAGCATCGACGACGACAATGGACATCAAATTGTCCGTCAAATTGTCCGACAACGGGTCTCCGTGATCATTCGAAGATCATAGAATGATAGATTGTGCAAGCGTTTATCGTCAGTAGGTGACATTACCGACCGATGGTAAAGTACCGACCGAAGGCGATTTGCATTTGCACCCGGCCGGACTCCGAAATTCTCATCTGTGAGTCGGTTCCTCCCCATACACACTTTGAACACTACGCGAGAAAGAGATTCCTGTTTCATCCTCGGTAGGTAAGTTCGGAACCTTTCAATTCGGCCAATGAATCAATTGCAAAAATACTTTCCATTATTTGGAGGCATTTAGAATATAGATATAGAATATAGTATAGACGCATTTTGTATCGTCGATGTATTTATTTATTTATTTATTTACTTATTTATTTATTTATTTATTTATTCATTTATTTATTTATTTATTTATTAACAGGAGAGTAAAGTTATGTAAGAGCACGATGAAACGGTCTCTAATTTTCGTAATTTGTTCAATTTCGCCACAAAAATTTATCAGAATATTCTTGACACTATAAACTATTAGAAAAAAAAAATCGACATTTTACCGTGGCAACGCTTGACAATCGTCGCTTTACTGTTAACTCGGCGATGAAGAGCCGGAAGAAAACGCGCCGTCATGGCCGGTCTTGATAATCTTTCCGGATTCGCAACGTGTCGATGGCAGCGAGAGACGAGCGAGCACTTTTGCAGTCATTAGCATATCGCAACACACAGTGCGCGTCGGAGAGAGGCCAAGATAATCAGCATATTCATGAAAACGTTCCCAGCTCGAGTCTCCTCGTAGGCTGCCTACTGTTGCGTCCCCGCCGCTTCCCCTTCGGGCGTGTACAATTTCGGACTGCCTTTCGTCACCAGGATCGTACAACAAACATCTCAAAGTAAGATGAGTGGAGGATCGGGAGAACGAGTCGTAAGGCAAGCGTCGGGCCGAGCGGAACATAAATGAACTGGAGGGAGGAGAACAGCGAGAACGCAGGGATCGGATGGTATTTAAGGTAGTTCTGACGCTTGGTGTTTATTTCGCATAAGTTCGAGAAAAATTGCCGGGGAATTTTTTAAACAATTGATTTTTTGTTAAATTGGTTATCAAAATTTTGGACCCATTATTACGCAAAATGAATCTTTTCAGTGCCTTTAATATGCACGATTTTTTTCAGATTTTTATACCATCGAGAAGTATTCGCAATTATATCTCATTTTTCTTGAACACGTCAAAAAAGTGTTCAAACCTTTTTTTTCGATGCGGGACGACAAAGACGGCTTGGAAGAAAAAAAAAAAAAATCTTTTTTAATAGGAAATTGACTCGGAAGTTGTAGGGGTGATTATACACAATCGTATTGTGTCGAAAATTATTTTGCGTTCAACTAGCGATCTGGATTTTCCTATATTCCCGACCGTGACGTCCTTTCGCCATTTCCCTCTCCGCGTTTATTCCCATCCACACCTTCGAGGTATAATTCTAGATTAAAGAAACCTTAGAAAATAGAGAAAGCCCGGTATTCATCCACCGCGAAGTAGAGAAGTCGCGGGTTCGCCTAGAAAATGAATGCATTTACATACCCTCCTATATATATATATATATATATATATATATATATATATATATATATATTTATGTGCACCCTACATATAATGCGACGCGCCACCGTGTATACCGTTGGGCCGAATTCGTACTTCAGTATGTGAGAAAATATGGTAAGGGGGAAATACTTATAATACCGGAAGTACGTCACTTCCGGTCGAAAAGTGAGTTTCCTCGACCAAAAACGAGGTATTTTTGGTAAATCCTACTTTGGTAAAATTCCTACGAATTTTTGCAAGCGCAAAATATTTTTCGAGACATACGAATATTAAAAAAAAAAAAACTAAATCCTGAAGGGTGCACTTTAAAAATCTTCAAAAAAATCACAGAAGCACCTCACAAGTAGTCCAACAAACTGGCAAATTTTAAAAAACATCCGAGAAGTCAACCTTAAACGGTGGCCCAGTTGGTAAAGAATATCAACCTCAAATGCCTATCAATTAACGATCTAAAGTCGATTCTACGAAGTTGCCTCGCTCCGTCGGTAAAACAGGAATCTCCAGCAGCCGCCCCGATCACTTCGACTGCACGGGCTCGTTCGATGACGACCGTGTTCGTCGATCGCGTCTGGGCCACGTGAAACTCGAAATCAATATTCATCGTTGCCGTTTCTCCCCTCCCCGCCCTTCCTCTCATTTTCCCTCCGCCTCGTACCTTCTCATCTGCCGGTTTTATTACGCTCCGAGCGATAAACTTCCGCGAAAGGGGGGGGGGGGGCACGATTTACGATAGAACGAGCTTCTCGCCCGCGCGGAGAGCTCGGCGGCTTTCCCACCGCGGGGCGCACCGCGCGTTATTCGAAGCTCCTTTAAACTCGGTAACGCGGAACGAAAATTTTCCCGGTGTCGCTCGTTCGATTCGACGCCCTTCGCGCCCGCCGAACACCCGCGGGCCGTCCGGGACGGGCCGTCCGTTTTCCGCGCGGGGAGACCGCGAACGTCTTTTTCCACTTATCCCGGGCGACGAGTCTGACCCCGATGGTATCGCTCCACTTGACAGCTTCTCGCGATTTCCTCACCCGAGGGGGGAGGGCGACTTCGTGGATGGGCCTCGCACATACTTGTGGTGATTCTCTCCGACGAGGCCGGCAATAAGGCAAACGGCCCCGTTTGTGACCCTGTCCCAGTCTGTGACCCCGACGGTACATTTTTGTCTGCTGTAAATTTATTTTTTGTCAAGAATCAAGTAGATTGTTGAGGTGAGGGACCAAGGTTGATGGCTCGTTAGCAGATACTGTCTGATGATGACAATTGGATAAGCAATTGTATAAGCAATTGTATAAGCAATTGGATAAGCAATTGGATAAGCAATTGGATAAGCAATTGGATGCACAATTGGATGCACAATTGGATGCACAATTGGATGCACAATTGGATGCACAATTGGATGCACAATTGGATGCACAATTGGATGCACAATTGGATGCACAATTGGATGCACAATTGGATGCACAATTGGATGCACAATTGGATGCACAATTGGATGCACAATTGGATGCACAATTGGATGCACAATTGGATGCACAATTGGATGCACAATTGGATGCACAATTGGATGCACAATTGGATGCACAATTGGATGCACAATTGGATGCACAACTGGATACACAACTGGATACACAACTGGATACACAACTGGATACACAACTGGATACACAACTGGATGCGCAATTGGATACGCAATTGGATACACAACTGGATATACAACTGGATAACCAATAAGATACACAATACGATATTTTTTATTTTATACATTCTTTTCTCGTTTTGGTAGGAGAGGAACTGTTTGCGATAATTGAGCGGTGCCAATCACTCCGCTGTAGTAACTTCGCTAACTTCCCTGCCATAGAAACTCGACGACGCCTTCACGGTGGGATTCCTTGCTCGAAGTCTCAGCCGCGACTTCGCGTCTGACCGTAACGGCTGTTTTCCACTTAGCCGTATATACACGCGAGCGATCTCGAAGTCGCTTTTCACTGTGTGTCGCGAATGGGACACTGATTACTCGAGAAACTGACACCGAAGTTTCGACGGGTTTCTACCATTAAATGGAACAAACGGCCGCTGTTTGTTCGTCAATTATACGGAAATAGGACCCGCCGTCGCAGTATAACACGGTACAATATCCCGCGTCTCACACTCCTCCGGATTGTCCCTCGCGCGACACACGCGTATCGATATTCGATACGCGAAAATTTATACCGGCGCGCGAAGCAATCTACGCAAACAAATTACGACTCGCGCGAAATCCCCGTCTAGCTAGGATCACTCGAAAAACGTTCCGGAGCCGGCACACAGCGAAAAAAGGATTTACGTTTGACAACCATTTTTATCCACCGCGAAAGTAATCAATTTTTTTCTTTCTTTAATTTTAGAATGTCTTTTCTTGTTAATTTTTCACTTTTTTTCATGTTGTTTTTGCAATCTCGAATTGTCACGAATTTCAGCATCTTTTTTTATCGTAAATTTCACAATTTTGCTTTCCTTAGAGGGGAAGATTTATTTCTCGTAAAACCAAAAAAAAATTGGGGTTTTTCGAGAAATGGAGCATAGGAAATCCTATGTAAAATTTTGCAAAACGGGACTTTTTTTTTTTTAATTTCGAGATATCGAGTTAAAACCTCCGCCATTGCCTTCAGGTGGCATATTTATCGACGGAATACATTAACGAAAAAATTCTAAAAATTTTTTCTTTGAAAAACCATTTTCGTGAAAAAAAATTGTAAGGTACCCAAAAATGGTAAAATTTTTTTTTCGAGATATTTAATTTCTGCCACCGCCATTCGCTTCAGGTGTGTATCTCGCACGTGCAGGTGTGTATATTCGTGCATAACAAACGTTTGTTAAGCGTCGAAACCTTTTTTTCCTACCGTGTAGCGACGGAGAAAAGGAACAATAAGGCAGAAGGGAAATGAAAGGAGGGCGGGTGATTGGCATCCGAGGTATTTTCTATCGTCTCTCCGGCCATAGTTCTCTCCTGTCGTCATTGATCCTCCGTTTCAAGATACGAATGGAATCGTTTTTTTTTTTTCCTTTGTCACTCGGGCTTTCTTTGACCCTTAATACTTACGACGATTTCATCATTGTCCGTTATCTTCTCTTCTTCCACTCCCCCCCCGCCCTTCTCCGCGTGGCTGCGTCGCCATTTAACTCCCGGTATCTCGCTGATGGATGCCAGATGGGAGGGAAGAAGAGAACCGGAAGACGGACCGGAAGTCGCTCCTCCGCGTGCAGAAAACCCGCCATCCGATTAACGAGTAAACACCTTTTTGCACCAGAGAAATCCATGAATAAGCGTGAAAACTGCCAACCGTCTGCCAACCCTAGAACATAGGAATCCATTCCTAGATCCTGATTATCCTAAGTTGGAATGAAAGCCTGGAATGGAAACTCTCTTGGGGCTTCCGTTCGAAGCCCTGCAATCTAAAAACAAGCTGTTGTCAAGTAGTTGTGTTTAAAGGGTTTAGGCCACAGTAAAATTTCTATTTTTTATGGTTCTGATAGTTTATAGTGTCAAGAATATTCGGTTAAATTTTTTTGTCAAAATTCAATGAATTAAGAATGTTAGAGTCATGACGGATTCGATATATTTCGTGATGATACTAATATATTATTATAATATTATTACAATATTATTACAATATTATTTTTATATTATTATAATATTATTATAATATTATTATAATATTATTATAATATTATTATAATATTATTATAATATTATTATAATATTATTATAATATTATTATAATATTATTATTATATTGTTATCATATTATTATTATATTATTATTCGGGCGGTCAGAAACTGCGACTCTTGGTCCTCCATATTCATCCCTACGATTCCACACGCCTAAAGCGAAAGAAACCTGCGTAGAAGTCCCATAAACTGGGCCTTCTACCTTACGCTACTTGCCTGCTGCCCGCACGCAACAAAATTTGTCTCGCGTAATCGACCGGATCGTTGACTCCGTTTAAAGAGCTGGCCGACTCTCTCAGCACCGAGCACTCGGCGTCTGGACGTTCACCGGAGTACCGCGGCCGCATTTAAACGAGATTTTAAGTCGGCACCGATCGTTCGCGTCCTTGTACACGGTTATATTCACCGGCTGTTAAACCTCGTCGAGGCTCTCGCGGCCCGTTCGACCTTGGCGAAGGATAATCTTAGATTAACCGGCGCTGTATATTTCCCAACCCCCTCCCCCCCCCTTTCCGCCTCTCCCCCTCCCCCCCACCCGGGCAGGTTCGGCGGTGTTGCCCGGATGGGGTGGGGAGGGGGGTTGGATTAGCGATCGTCTACGCTCGCACTTAACCGCCCGAAATTAAGGCCGAGTTGAATTAATGTTGCTCGGTCGGTCCTGCTCGAAGATCTGCCAAGGCTCGGCCGAATATACGACGCTGGATCATCGACGTAAATCACCGCGAATGACCCGATGCAATGTTCGACGTTCGGTAACTGCCTCGCTGATCATTCCATGAATTTAACCGAGGACGCACGCGTGGGGCACTTTTGTACCCCAGATGGGTGGAATTTGGGGTAGAAATTTACATTGTTGAGTCGGGACCTTAATGGTAATTTAGTTCCATGATGTAATGATGCGGAGGGCGCAATATGAAAAAAAATTTATTTGACGGCCATCGTTTGTTTGGTTTAAGTTAAATATTTGTTTGATTTAAATAAGTATTTATTAAAAATAAACAAATATTTATTTGATTTAAAAAAGTATTTATTTGAGTTAAACAAGTATTTATTTAAATTAAATAAATATTTGATTGATTTAAATAACTATTTATTTCATTTAAATAAATATTTATTTAAATTAAGCGAATAATTACTCAAATGAAATAGATATTTGTTTGAATCGAATAAATTCTATTCTTTTTTTGTTCGGGACCGGTAGGATTTTTTTTTCTCTTCGCGATAGTGTTCGAACCTACTGTGCCATTGTGGCCACTCAATACCGAGGGTACGGGGTGTCCCGGTGGCGCGCTCATGCGCCCGGCTGACCCGCACTCGCGCCATCCACTGAAAGAGCGACGGCCGCTCGCGCCGCGCTCCGAGTCCACCCTCGCGTGAGCCCATCGACGATTAACGAGTTATGGTAAATATCCGAGAGTCGAGAGTTAACGATAAAATAAAATAAAAAATAGCAAACAAAAAAAAAAACTTAATATGCATTCGATGCGTTATGATGCATTGAAAATTATGCAACGGCACGAAAGCTTTCGGGGGTTGTTTTGTGTGTCATCATTTTTTTTTTTGTTTTTTCTTTTTTAATAGCCCTTTTGTTGAGCGCGAAAAGCCAGTTATCAATTCGCGACGGTGCTATCGTCGCGGGTTAGTATTGCTGCGAACTTTAATTTTGATTTTTATTTTTATTTTTATTTTCCTTTTTATTTTATTTTTTCGCGCGACTGTTTTTCGATATCGCAACAATAAAGCAATTTGTTTTGATTCATTGAGCATCGAGATTGAGTCTCGGGTGATCTGATACGTTCGAGCATGACCAGACAGTGTCGACCTCGACACTCTCTCCCTATCTCTCTCTTTCTGTGTGTCTGTCTTTTTCCCTTTCGGATTTGTGCCATTCTGTTTGCTATCGCTCGCGGTGTGTGTATGTGGATTGATGTATTTTTAACTCGAAACTCACTATCTCGAAGCGATAAACTACATCAATTGATATACGGAGAGGCGTGCGATACGGCCTGACGGCTGATATGGCCTATCGGGTGGTATGGCCTGCCGGTTTAAATGTCCTCCCGGGCGATACGCCCTGTTGGCTGGCATGAGTCTCCGATCGGTATCGCATTCTGGGTGATAAGACCTTTCGGGTGGTGTGGGCTGCTACGTTGTATGGCTCGGTGGATAGTATGGCTCGGTGGATAGTATGGCTCGGTGGATAGTATGGCTCGGTGGATAGTATGGCTTGGTAGATAGTATGGCTCGGTGGATAGTATGGCTTGGTAGATAGTATGGCTCGGTGGATGGTATGGCTCGGCGGATGGTATGGCTCGGTGGATGGTATGGCTCGGCGGATGGTATGGCTCGGCGGATAGTATGGCTCGGTGGATAGTATGACTCCGTGGGCGGTATGGCTTGGCGGATAGTATTGTTCGGCGGATGGTATGG
The DNA here is from genome assembly GCA_933228735.2 of Amblyteles armatorius. NCBI lineage: Eukaryota > Metazoa > Arthropoda > Insecta > Hymenoptera > Ichneumonidae > Amblyteles > Amblyteles armatorius. The sequence goes on from OW121697.1 coordinate 4,039,417, forward strand.
CTCGGCGGATGGTATGGCTCGGCGGATGGTATGGCTCGGCGGATGGTATGGCTCGACGGATGGTATGGCTCGGCGGATGGTATGGCTCGGCGGATGGTATGGCTGGGCGGATGGTATGGCTCGGCGGATGGTATGGCTGGGCGGACGGTATGGCTGGGCGGACGGTATGGCTGGGCGGATGGTATGGCTGGGCGGATGGTATGGCTGGACGGATGGTATGGCTGGACGGATGGTATGGCTGGACGGATGGTATGGCTCGGCGGATGGTATAGCTGGGCGAATGGTATGGCTGGGCGGATAATATGGCTCGACGGATGATATGTCTGCCTGAAGAGACTCAACATCGATGTTCACGACGTGCTAGCAACAAATTTTTTAATTAACTTTTTAAGGCTGCGCCTCCCGTTTTACGCTTAAAAAAAAAAACATAGCTCTATCATCCGGGATTACCCTATTAATTACGCTTATTAAAAAGTGTGTATATAAACTTCGCGGAACGGTAAGAAAAAGTAAGGTAACAAGGGAGCGAGGAGGACGAACGTTTTTAAGATAATCGTTACGGCGAGTCTACTGCGCGGTTCTTCGCATTGAGGGGCTGAAACTTGTCTGCAGAGCCAGTTTCAATACGCTCGGTACACTTCGCGTAGCGGCTGAAATATCGATTTGAAAATTCTGCTCGAACACGACGGCGGAGTCGGGCTCGCGGTATCGCAACGATTGAAGTCCCCGTACAGGATTCATCCCCTCGGATCGTGGGCGGCCTCACGTGCACCGCTCGTGAAGCAACGCGGACCGGTAGTAACACGTGTGCGGTAACTTTAAAACCCGCGGAATAGTCATGAAGCAGCGACTTCCGGTCACCGGGGAAGAGCTCCGCTTGCATTCCGGAAGTGGCGGGAGGACCGGCGGGGCGAGACGGAACCCCGGGGCAAAACGGACCATTTAGGTCCGTTTTACCCCGGGGGGCATCGTTTGCATGGAGGTCCGTTTTGCCCCGTCCGTAACTCTAACAATTTTCGCATTTTTTCAATTCTTTGAAGCTTAAATTATTCCCAACCGTTCAGGCTAATGGTATAAAAAATAATTAAAAAATTAAATTTTTAAAAAAATTTCGAGTGTATAAGACCTTGAAGCATCGGAGCGTTTGTAAGGGAGCGGGGCAAAATGGACCAACGGGGCAAGACGGACTATTTTTGAGAATTTTTTTTTTCGCAGAACATAAAAAAACTAGTCCGGTCTGTGACGCAGGACACTGGTCCGTCTTGCCCCGCTCCAGTCCTGCAAAATTAATATTAAGTCACAATCTCCCTGTCGTCGAATGGTCGGTTGTCTCACGTCACTCGGTAAATTGGCCCGATGCTCTTTTTCCCGTTCCGCTGCAAAATAATGTCTGACAAAATCCACCCGGTCCTCGCGTGTCGCTCGTTCCACTGGTTTCATCGAAGTTAATAAAGAACTCTCGAGTTCACCGTGGAAACGGCGATTATTTGAAATCTCGTATCCAATTACGGTGCCAACTATTAAGAAGGCGAGTCACCGGGTAACGAGGAGCCAACTTCTACGTACAGCCATTATTCAAACGGTCGGAGAGCTCGTTATACCTGCGACGAAGAATATTAAACAAGCCGCACTGTCATCGTGGAACAAAAGCTTTTTTCTGGCACAAAATAGTACTCGAGTTGGTTTGACGAATTCGGCCCAAAAATCGTGATTTACCGTTTTTTTTTTGTCATTAAAAATAAAATCGCACGAAAAATCACCGGGTCCGAATGTAAAAACTCAATAAAGGAATCAGATTCGTTCCAATATCACTAAATATTTATAAACACACAAACATTAATATTAATAAATACGACGAAGTCATATTATGAAATATTCACGCCAATGCACAAACGACGAAACGGTAATAAAAATGCACACACACACATAACGACAAAATAATTCTCTGTGAATTTGATGCATTGTCGATTTTTCAAAATGGAACTCCGACATTTTTAAATACTCGGACCGGATGATTTTTTTACCATGGCCACGACACCTCGACGTCCCGTCACTGCAGCGAAATTTTTGGTACCATTGTTTCGTGCAAAAATTAAAAACAAAACCATTCTTTGACCGTAAACGCCGCCTTTCCCCCCGGAGCAAAAAGCTGTCGGATCGTCGGAGCGGAATTTTTCGCGGGCATCCCAGTATTTTCGTTGAAGAGTCCGCGAGCGCGCCCAGTCCAGTTAACGCGTCAACCTGGGATATGGTCAAGAGGGGTAGGTGTGTTTTCGGACGACGCGGAGAGGACAGGGTACGCGAAATCGTGGAGGATGCTGAAGGGGAGGGGTCGGGGGAGTCGTCTCGCCATCTCGCTCCATTCCGGCTGGCGGGGTCCTGCGCGAAGCCTCCAGCGGGAGAGCCGAAGGATCCCTCTCTCACACTCCGTCTGGTAGAGCAGAACAGCAATGATGGGGTTGGTGTAGTTGTAGGTGTGGTGGTGCGGTGCGAGTTGCGGCAGAAGGGAAAGGCAGTTCTGCTCCTGCTTGAGGGGGGGGTGGGGGGGTGGAGGGGGGGGGTTGTAGTAGCAGCGCCAGTGGTAGTAGTAGTAGCATGAGTCGGGAATTGGGGCTCCGTTCGTGAGCAGAGGGGTTGGAACGGAATCGCTCACCCACCCCCGCTGCAACCCTCTTGCTCTCCGGTTTCCCCTATCGTCCTCTGTCCTCGGTTTCTCTCTCCACGGCTACCTCGGGATTCGCGACCAGACAGCCAGTCGTTCGCCGTTCGCTGTTCGCCGACGAACGCAGGCCGAAGCTCCAGCGACGGTACCAGTAGTGCAGGTGTGGCGAACGGACCCGATACGAAAACAATTGAGACACTGGGAGAACTTGGGATTGGGACAATTGACATTGGTCCGTCCGAAAGGTGGGGAACTTCCGTCGGTGAGTCCTCAGTCGGGTCCCCAACTCCGGCGAGTTCACCACGAGGAGAGTCGAAGACGCTTGAAAGAACCCCGGAAGGTGTGTGTTTTGAAGTAGTACTCCTTGTCTCCAGATCACGTGCGGTCGTCAATGCCGGGGGACCGCGGCTCCTCTCCTCGCCGGTCGGTGAAACCACACTCGTAGTCGAGTCACATCTGCTTCGCGAAAGTCACCGGTGCTCCCACTGTTGCGCCAACGGGCTGGAGGAACCGCCGGATAGTCGGGCATAACCAGCTCTAACGGGAGTGGGACTTTTGGTGGTGGATTGGGGGGGTGTTGACAAAACAGTGACACAGGCGGTCGCGGGTGGTTCTTTACAGTGGAAGAGCGATGACAACTCATGAAACGGTTGTCCGCGACCTTTTGAACCCCCCAAACTCCCGGAAATAGCGGTTTATCGCATCCCAATAGCGTCCCCGACGGACACCAAGGACCCAACTCTTCAGATGTCCCAAGCGAAAGTGGTCGGTGTAGCGTCGGGTCGTTCGGCTATCAAGTGGACCACGAAATAATGATATTGCCGGGTGAATCGGCCGATCAGGGAAACGGTTGTCGATCGCTGAGGGAGGCGTTGGTTTCTCACGATCGGGTCGGAGGCGGAAAGGATCGCCGGGCGAACCGTTCGTACAAGCGGTGGATTAGTAAATGAAAGCGGCCGGAGCTCATTCACCGGGGTCCTTTCAGACGGGGCGACCTCGCTAGACGGGATGGATAAGGCGGACGGGCGATACGAGGGTTCGACGTAATCCTCTCGGCGGCCGAAGCGAGCAGCAACAGTCCGGTAACAATGGGACCGCAAGCGGCGGCGATCTAGGAAAAGTGGAGTTCATCCCTTTCGCAAACACGGGCTCGATCGAACTCCGGAAAACCACCGGCGGATGAGGAGCGGGGCGTCCGGAATCGAGTGGGTTCCCGGTCGGGTGTCCGAAGGATCGAGACCGGGAGATCGGCCGGTCGGATGTTGAATCTCGGGTGGGCAACGAGCGAAACGATGAGACCGGAAAGGGAACCCATCGGATCCGGCCCAGGTACGGGTACTTAGGTCGATGGGGGAATCCCCGTGCCGACCGTCTTGAGAACTCGAGCCGAGTCGGTTCGACGCGCCACTTGCCCGGCTCCGGTCGGAGATGGATCGATTTGACGAGGGACGATGTCACGCGCCGGCTGGCATCAGTGATGGACCATTGATCGGCACGGGTGTCGGTAACGAGAAGTCGCTCCTGGAGAGGAAAAATTTCGGCGCGTCGTCGGCAGCGAGTGGCGACAACGCCACCTTGACGAGGCGAGTACAAACCATCGATCGTCGAAGTCCCACTCCGGTGACGGACCGATAGGCTTTAAGAACGCGTCATCGGGACACGAACTCTCGCATCGGAACACGCGCATGCGGTCTCGAGGCGCGCTCGGGAACTTCCATTGTGCCGCTCGCTCATACACCCTGAACAATAACTGCGTTCGTTACGCCGTTCGTTCGTGTTCCTCCTTTTGAGGCTGGCGCGATTACCTTTTCGATGAACGTCTCGGAATGCTGAAACGCCGCGATGCTTTTCCACTTCGGCCGTCGCCGGGTCTGTTTTACCCGGAGAATCGCGAGGGTGAAAAGTTGCCGCGTGCGTCTCGCCGATGGCGAGGGTGGGACAGAGCGAGGCCGAGACTCTCCGGCCCCGTTATCAAATATTAAAGTAACGAGAGATTGTAATTTCCTCGCTTTTCTGGTCCACCTCGAACGGAGAAGCGAGCGCCGGTAGGAAAAAAACGATCCGCGACTTTCCGCGACGGAAGGAATGAGATTCGAAGGAGAATTTCCATTCCCGGACGAGTCACTCGCTCGGAGTAGTTTCGTTGCTCGCTGAGAGTAGGGGAGACCGGGGCAAAATGGCACGGCGGGGCAAAACGGGACTGCGAGAGCAAAACTCGATTCTCCAATAATATTTGGATGCCCAATTTTGTCCCGACGATGCATCCGGTTTTTTAAACCCGTTTTGCCCCACGTACCAACATCGCCACCGTTTCAAGGTTATTAGAGAATTGCGTTTTGTCTCGTTATCCCGTTTTGCCCCGGTGTGCCATTTTGCCCCGCTCTCCCCTAACCAACTATTACCCGGGTTTTCTTGTTTCTCACGAGGACTACAGCGCTGGTTTGCGAATATTGGCTGACAGCGATTACGTCACGATGATACGTTGAAAATACTGATGTGGTAGATTGGTGGGAAATTTTGGGATTTTTTGTCGGGACCTTTCATAAAACTCGCGCGGGTTGCTTGGCTGGTCCATTTTCCCCTTAATGCGCCATTAAGCACACCATTCAGATTCAATAGTAACCATTTGAGTGTCAATGGTTAATTTTCATGAATGTATAAATTGATTTTTAGTGTTAAAAAAAAAAAATTTAAGTCACCCCATGCAAATCGATAAAACTTCCCGAGATCGCTTGCCTGGTCCATTTTTGCCCCACTAAGGCACCATTCAGATTCAATGGTGACCATTTGACAACCAATGCTTCATTTCCACGAAGGTAGCAAATTGATTATTAGTGATAAAAAAAAAATTTTAATCATCCCATGCAAATCGACGAGACTCCCCCTTATCGCTCGGCCGGTCCATTTTGCCCCCATCGGTCGATTTCCCTTCTCAGCTTCTCGGTCCCGCCCCGATCAGGCCTGCCCCGCGAATTCGAGTGGACACTAATTGATACCGACCCTCGATTAAAGCACGCTGGCGGCTGCCGACACGAGTGTGACTTTGTCCGATTTCCGCGCGCCGGGAAAGCGAATAACGACCCATAATTTATAATCCGCACGAACGATCGCGATTAAATAATATGTACGATATTATTTCGCGATGACATACCGCATTCTCCGTCCGAGTTATTCCTGTGTCTGATTGAAATACAGCATTCCCGCTGCACGGCGAGCTACTCCGATATTTCCGCTCCGATCCACTCGCCGACTCGGCTGTTCCTGGGCGATAGACTCGCGGCTCGTTTCTGCCGGGGATAAAACCTCGAGGATTATAAATTAAACTCGACGCTCGATCGATCAATCGAGAGTCGCCCGACGGTACTCGACGCTCTGCATAAATCCAACGCGAGTACGTCTCTCGTGGAATTTTTAAATTTGTATGCCCTCCATTCTCGAAGTTCGGATTTACTCGCGGGCTCGACGAGAGAACCGGCAGAGTCGGTCGTGTTATTTTTTTTTTTTCTTTTCTATTTTTTTTTTTTTTCGGATTCCATGAGAGCCTGATAATTGACACCAAAGTGCGGATATCGCACTCGGTGAGACGATACTTGGAATTCATTTTTTGCCACTGTGCACCGATGGATCTTTCATTGCCGCTTCGCAGACGGTTTGTGGATTCGTTTGGAGTCACATTTTTTTTTTTTTTCTGTCGAAAATATTTGTGAGCGGCAGAGATATGAACGGTCATATTTCTGCTAGGCAGCAGAGATATGATACACACAAATATTTTGGAATTAAAATGTAAAATGAAAATATTTTAAATTTTAGATTTCTTAATTTATTGAAATTTTTTTAATTTGAAGATTTTTTTTCCCGGAGGCCGCAATTTTGATCGGTAATAAAAATGAGAAGAAAAACCCCATTCTCATAATTTTTGACGGAAATATGAATTAACCATTTCTTTTTTTATCAATTTTTAACGAAAATATTTTGGATTGAGAAATGAACAAAAAACAAAGAAACGTTCAGAGATGTCAGAAAAAAATCATTGCATTAAATAAATAAAAAAATTCTCGAAAGCCAACATTATAGTGTCACTCACTTCCAATCTACAAATTCGTCGAGAATGTAGCTCTTGCATTTCGTTAAAAAAAAAACAAAAAAAATGTCCATATCACCTGGAATTATCCTGCGGCGCGCAACAGCTCTCTGTTCAAAATACACAGAAGCGTAGTCGTTACTTTTTTTTTTTCAATCCGCGTCCCTCGATAACGGAGAGCCGGGCACGCCGCCAAAAACCGAACGAGCCAAGCGACTTCGCCGGTTGCCGAAATTATGTCAAATCATGATCTCGTATGAAGTTCCGTTACGCAATTCGAGACATCTGGGTCGACGCTTCTCCTCCTGCGCTATTTTCCCACGGGCGCGGAACCCGGCTTGTGCAACTGAGAACTGCCTCGAATATTGTACCGTGTAGAGACGCGTTTTATTGCAGAACTTGTCGAGCCAGTTGCATCACGACTCGTATCCGACTGCCGGCTTTGGCAATAAAAAGCGTCGTCGTGCCTAGGTTTTTTTTATTTGTTTTTCGTTCCTCGTACTGAAAGCTGTGTCTTCTTAAAAAAAAAAAAAAAAAAAAATAGAGATTTTAGTGTCAGAGTACTTAAATTTGCCTGAAACTTCGAGAAATGTGATTTGTAGCTGGCGTCCGGATGTGTGTGTGTATGTATGTATATGTATGTATATTTAGTCCCTCATGAAAACGAACCATTGGTCACCATTAAGAAAAAACCATTCAGATAACGATTGCACAATGTGCAATGGTGCATTGTCCAATCGTTATCTCAAGTAATTTGCACATGATATTTCCATCCTTAAATTTCAACTCTTTCAAAATCTATTTTCGACTTAACTCAAAAATACAATTCAATAAAGTTAAAAATAGAAAAATCCCAAATCCGTTCCTCCCAAAATTTGAAAATTGTATTCTAATCACAGCTTCCTCCACGAGGCAGCCAAAACTGACCAACAAAATTTATCACAGAAGAAATTATCACGCGAAACGGTAAAACGCGATTAAGTCACGCGCAAATCCCTTTGCAAACTTTTTATTTATTATTTTTATTACACAACAGCCGAACCTCCGTTGCGTGTTTTCTTATCAAAGGGAATTACTTTTTTACATATATTATTGCATATAAATTTTTTTCATAATTGCGTACCTGTCCACGCATTTTTTTTTATCGCCGCAGACTCGCGAAAACCTGACGACACTCGTCGGGAGTTTCTGGGCGAGGCATAAACAACATTATCGTCGCGATCTGAATTTGTTAATTGACCCGAGCGGCTCCCGTTGTGCTTTTCCATGTAGATCGTTAGCGGGCGCCGTTGCGGGCCGAGGCAATTCTGCAGTGTTCACCGGTGCACGCGTGTCCACCGACAAATCCTCGTGGCAATCCATTGCCCTAGCAAGAGAGATTGCCAGTCCCCCGAGCGTCGTTTATCCTCGGGCTTTAGCTCGGCGCCATTGTCGAAAGCGTTTACAGCTTGGATCGAATCTCCGACCCTTTGTCGTCGATATAGCCGTCGGCGGGGCAAGATGGACCACCCTGTTAACAGTTTTTCCAAAAGGTAATTGGTAGAAAGAATTTTAAAATAAATAAATAAATGGTCCATTTTGCCCCGCTCTCTCCATAATGCGGGGACAACCATATTGGCCATATCACCCTCAGTTACTATGTGGCCTAATTTTCCAAATTTTGGTCGTTGGGTTTTCATAAACTTAAACCCCGCTCGCCGCTCGGGCGATGAACCAACCTCCCAAGAAGATAAAACGATTAGCCAGATCACCCGACAGCCCATATCACCCTCAGTTACTATATGGAATAATTTTCTAAATTTTGGTCGTTGGGTTTTCATAAACTTAAACCCCTTTCGCCGCTCGGGCGATGGACCAACCTCCCAAAAAAATAAAACGATCAGCCACATCACCCGACAGCCCATATCACCCTGTTACTATATGGCCTAATTTTCTAAATTTTAGTCGTTGGGTTTTCATAAACTTAGACCCCTCTCGCCGCTCGGGCTCTCGACCAACCTCCCAAGAAGATAAAACGATTGGCCATATCACCCCACCCCCCATATCACCCTCAGTTACTACACTTCCTAATTTCCCAAATTTTAGTCGTTGGGTTTTCATAAACTCAAACCCCTCCCAAAAAGCCGAAACGATCGGCCGTATCACCCTCCAATCCATATCACCCTCAATCACCCATCCCGATTTCGCGATCGTTTCGACAGCGCTGTCGCCTCGCCTCGATTCATGAATGAAATTCCGGGGCAGGCTCGGGCCGGGATTGGGCTCGTTATCACCATCGAGTCTGGCTCTCGGTTCGACTACACCCACTTGTTCGGCGGAGCATGAGCGGGCAGGGATGAGAAGGTTCGAGTGTCTCCCCGATATCTGGTACACAGTGTAAACAGCGATGCCGGAGAGTTCGGCCGTCTGCCAGGAGGAGACAAGCGGTGCGTCATCTCCAGGCTCGCGTAAACAGAGCCAGACAAGGGACACGGACAATGGACCACGGTGTACAATCTATCTGCCTATTGGGTACGTTTGGCAAGGGTTAGTTGCAATTCTCGGCTATGTGTGTTCGCAAAGTGTGTCGCACGATTGCAGTGACAAGGAGGGGGGGGGGGGGAGGAGGAGGGGAAGGGGGTTGTTATTTTAATAACCGGCATGCCAATAACTCGCCCTCCCCTCCGTCGTTAATCACACGTGCCTGCACACATCGGGCATAATTGACAGCTAATTAATATCCAAGGCGCGCGTATAGTTTGGTGCGTCGCCCCGCACCGCCGTTCCTAGCCTGCAGCGCGCCGGATCGCTCCCGATTCCCAGCTATCCCCGCACCAATCGGGCAATTACGATTCGCTCGCAGCGAGGTCGAAGATCACCCGATCGTTGAATCGTCCGTCGTTGGGCGTCGCGACGCGTCACCCGTTCCTGCAAACTCGTCGAGATTATCGACCCACGCGTTTAATTAAATCCATTCGGCGTAAGATGATGAGGCTGATGACGATGGAATTGTTGGGAAAGCGTCATCTGGCGTCAAGTGGATTCTTTTTGGGGTCGGGATTCTCATTCTACTAATGTTAGGGAGATGGCTTTAACGTGCCAGAGACGAGGATCGAAGATTGCTTCTTGCTATCAAGTGACAGAAAGAGAATTCTTCTTTTGCAAGAAAGAATGAAGGGCGTTTAAGTTTTTAGGGATGGAACACGAAAAAAATGCTTTTTTGGGTCACCCAACTATTTATTAGTTGGGTATAAATTGGTTACCATAACGATCTGTTTCGTTACAATAACGACCTCGAATTAGTTGAATCTACCATCAACAGTTAGTTGACGCGAATAGTGAACACAACTAACTCGACACGTCAGCAAATTAACGCCAGTAAATTATTTAAGCAAGCAAGTAAATGGCTAATCCAACAATTTCCCTAGCAGTTGGCCCAGCTGACAAATCACTTGGTCCAGCGAATAGCGTGTCAACCAGCTTAGGGTAGGTCCATTGACGTTGGTTCAATAACGCCCAAAAGTGTGAGCTTCATGAACCTCGAAAACCACCCTGCCAGCTTTTCGTGACAAAATACAATTTCAAGTGTCGGATCTCTTCGATAGCTTTCAATCAAAAAGAAACGCGATAGAGTCCTCCCGCTCCATTGACACGTCGCGAGATTCGTTGATTCACCGATCCTCCCCCTATTTATTTCTTCATCGAATAAAAGCCTGTCTCCGAAGCGACAGCGTCAATGGGCATCTCCAAGAGTGGATTTGCCCGGCTTGGGCGCCATTCAATCCGCCTCCGCTCTCTTGGGACAGATAAGAAGTCGTCATTGAGACCTCCAACAATGCAACTCTGGTGAATACCGGACTCCTTTCACGAAGGGGACCAAGAATTTCGCCAGATTTACGAGAATTCGCATCAGACATCTGACGATTAGGCGTGCGAATGGAGGTCTGACAGTTTACCCGTCTGATTTCAGGTTGCGGAGTTCTTGGACCGATCTGGACTGTCACTGAAGGAAATCGAGGTTCCCGAGAGCGCGCCAGCCGCAAGGACTTTCCGGACGAGCCGTGAGGCGTGAGCGTCGACTGGATCGGTGCCGACATCGGGGATCCTGAAAGGAAAAGAGGTGGAGCAGGAGGGACCATTGACATACCGATCATAGAGAAAACGAAAAATGGCGGAAGGTGGGAAAATATCGTGCGCGGGACGATCGACGATTTCGTGATTCGCGGATCCAGAGTGTAAAGCAGTGCGCCGAGTGTGAGGATCGGTCGGGAGATCGAGGGTTCCGATCAGACATCGCGGTTAAAAATGTTGACTAACGATCGACCGGTCTCCGGCGGACGCGACGCAGGTCCGACGACCTACGAGCTTTCGTATCCGGACGGTCCGTCCGGGTCGTCGAGCAACGAGACCGAACGGACAGCCTTTTCGTTGGCGAGGGAGGTTCGCAACGTGTCGTCGACGTATTCGCGGACCGGTGGCGACATCGGCGACGCATTCGCTTCCGGTCGCACCGATTTTGGTTGGCTGAACGGAACGACATTGACGAACGGTTCGTTGGCCAATCCGGAATCGTCGACGACCGCAACGACGACGACGACCGGCAGCACGGTCTCGTCGTCCGCCTCGATACTCGCGTCGTCCACCGCGACAGCCGACAACTACACCTCCATTACCGATCTCTTCGTGTTCGACGATCTGAACGACTACATCAACAGGCTGAACTACAGCGCTTTCGCGAATCTGACGACGTACTACGACAACGGTTCGGGTAGCTTGAATCTGAGTTCCGTCAACGCGAGCTGCGGTTCGATACTTCAGGGTGACGGTGCGGTCAGATCGGCGGCCGGTCAGTGCAACTCGACGATCGACGAGCAGAAGACCGACGCGAACAACTGGTGGGCTCTCATACTCGTGATTGTGCCGTGTCTGACACTGTTCGGCAACGTTCTCGTCATTCTAGCGGTCGTTAGGGAACGCGCCCTTCAAACTGTCACCAATTACTTCATCGTCAGTCTCGCGATCGCCGATCTACTCGTCGCCGTCCTCGTTATGCCGTTCGCCGTTTACGTGCTGGTAAGTAGAACTTGGACGGGTTGTTTTCGACACACTTTTTTGTTCGATGACGGATCGGACCGTGATCATCTCCGTTGAGGGACGTGACTGTCGAAAAGACGGGCTGGATTAACGTTGCTTTCCCGATAGCCATCGGTTAGATGTCGTTGATTGCCCACCCCGCCTCGCAAGGAGGTGGAGGTGTGGGTTTAGATAAGCTTTTCCCTATAATTCGGATCAATAACCAACATCCAGCTTAAGATTGTAGGAATCCAACCAAAAGGCTCTAATAATGTTATTCCCGATTCTACCGCATTGCTTATGACTCCTCCTCACCCTATCGGGGATGACACCAGGTCCATGTGCTACTAAAATCGCCTGACTAATGTGCTTCAAAGCACGGACGTACATAACGTTGTTTTCCCGATAGTCATGGTAAGATGTCGATTGCCCAGCCCGCCTCGATAGGAGGTGGACATGTGGGTTTAGATGAGTTCTCCCCTACAATTGCCAACATCAAGAGCCTAAGATTGTAGAAATCCGACCAAAAACCTGACGACCCACAAACGACCCGCAAGTCAGATTTACGACATCAAACGAAAAAACCCTCCCAGATTCGCACTTGTCCCTAAACCACAACAAAAGTGTGCGAATTCCCGTTACGTCTTCTCCACGCGAAGAGACTCGAAGGAAAGAGTTTGAGGTGCAAAGTAACGACAACCATCGACGACAGTGGACGAAGTGTTCCCGAGCTAAGTGCGATCACGAGGTTCTCCGAGACGCGCTTCCTCGCCATCTCCAGTCCGAACGCCAAGAACACGATTTACACCGCAGACACCGCGCAAGGGAAGACAAGTAGTACGTACAACAAGTACGAGGACGTTGAGTGCGGCGGCAATGAGACCGTAAGTGGCCTGGATGCTCCAATTTCCTGGCGGCGCTGCACGTGGCCAATCCTTCTCACTTTACTCGTCTAGCTGAGCCGAAGGGCCCTGAGAGGCCGAGAAGGAAGCTAAACGACGAGGAAGTGACTCGCGAGAAAGAAGGCCAAAGGTTGGAGCCGGAGTCGTTGGTTTCCCTCGCGGCGTTGCACTTTCCCGAGCCGCCCTTTGGCCGGGCGAACGAACGTGGGTGCGAGTGCTCTTCTTCATCCCTTAGGCTCTCCCCGATCCGTCGACTCCTTAGGGCGGGAAAGGGAGGGTGGACCGGAAACCAACGGCCCACCAAGCTGGCCCCATCTGTTCCGAGTCGTTGGCCGAGGAACCAAACTCCGGGACGAAAGGGACGAGGAGGAGTCCGGGAGCCGAGGACTTCTAGGGAGGAAAAGCGGCTTCGGCACGACGACGCGGCGCGGGCCGAGGAGGATCGCGTGACCACGAGCAATTTCGATCCCCCTGAGTGGCGGTAGTTGCCAGAGGCTGGCCGACCGCCCGGACGACCCCTGCCAGCCGGCTGGAACGAACGCGAGGGGAGGCGGCGAGTGTGCGCGCCGGCCCGACCGGGGCAAGGTCTATGTTAATAACACAGATCACTTGATCGCATGCATGCTTATTACTTACGACCACCGGTTTCCTCCCGATGTCACAGGTACACCTTCCTTCCGACCACTACGCGAAGCCCGTCCGCCCAAACCCGTTGCATCAATGATTTTCGGACTTTGATTTTCAAACACGGAACCTTAAATCTGGTGTCGTTGGGTTGGGACTCTTCGTTCGCCGGTTCTCCGCTTCTCCGGTTCTTGCATCGCCGGTTCTGAGGTTCAACCGGGGCTTGATGGAGTAAGCAGCATGTACTCACTACCCTACAAATGGTCTACGGATGTGCGAATGAATATTTATACGGGGAATGCACGATTTGCCACTTTTCTCGAAATAGCCGGCCACGCCGGAGAACGCGGCTTCCCCGCTCGGTCGCACCCGCACCCGCACGCGCGATACGTCGTGTCCTTGGAGCGAACTTTCCGAGGTTGCGTGACCTCGTTCGACGACCTTGCGCAAAGTTCCACTGCCACAGTTGATGCTATCGTCGCGTCATTGGCACTGATCTCGATTCGAGAGTCATGGGGGAGTGGCGGGGCGAATTCTGTCGGTGACGTGACGTTGAAAATCGGTCATGTGACGGTCACACGAGGCGTGAAAATTACCGGGCAATTTCGTGGATGTTCTACGTCATTTCACCGCCGGAAGGGCCGTCAAATTGGCGAATGGGAAAATTACTGTAAATCAGCTAAAAAAATCTTTTAAAAAAAATCTAAATCTTATAAATCTTATAATAAATCTTATAAATAAAAATTACATCGGTTCATTTTTGTTGTTATTGAAATCAATCTGCCGAGTATAGTGACGTTAAAAAAAAAATGTTTGGTTGGGTTCGTTTGCCTGCTGTGCAGGCAAACGAACCAAACATTTTTTTTTTTCAGTCTGCCACTACATTCCGGGTTTGGCATAAAAAGCGTCTCCAAAATAACCAGCTCCTTCGCTCACTTCGACGATCATCCGACGACGTCTGCGAAATTACCCTCATTTTGTATCGACCTGAAATAAAAATCTACCGTGAGGACCCTTTTTTGCGACCCTTCGAAACCGCCCACGCAGCCGCTCGCTTCTCCGTCGAGGGCTCTTTTTCTTCCTCGCCACGTACGTCTCATAATTCGAAGCTCCCGGCCACTTTTCTCATACGTTACTATCCACCCCCCTCTCCCCCCCCCCCCCCATCCGCCCCAGCCGCACCGTCGGATAAACGTTTATTTTTCTCTCCCGGCTCTCGGGAGTGATAGCGCGCATCATAAACGTTAAGCCCAGTGAAAAGTACATTCTTCACCCCTTCCCCCCCCTAAAGATTTACATAATTTCACTCGCGGCTTGCGCCCTGATAGAAAAATTATATGGCGCATGGTACGTACGTATACGTTACGTTATTCCAGGTTAATACGGGTGTTGGAAGACTTACATATTTTTTTTTTGTTCATCGCGCGACCCCTTTTTTTACAGCAGAGTCTGTTATTACGTAGCCCAGGACACGTGCTGCGAGGGTATTTCCAGCGCACGAAGATTAAAGCGGCGCTAGGGGAGAGCGGGGCAAAATGGGACAGGGAGGGCAAAACTCAGTCACGATAAATTTTGGATGCCACATTTTGCCCCGACGATACGCCCGGACTGTCAACCCCGTTTTGCCCCGCTCTCCCCTACATCCAAAATTTAAATCCGCGTTAGGCACTGCATTTTTTCTGGTTAGTCGCCAGAGCCGGAAGTATCTGAAAAATTGGATTTTGTCACATTATCCCGTTTTGCCCCGGTGTGCCATTTTGCCCCGGTCTCCCCTACAGTCGAAATTTAAACCCTCGTTAGGCATTGCATTTTTTCTGATAAGTCGCCAGAGCCGGAAGTATCTGAAAAATTTGATTTTGTCACATTATCCCGTTCTGCCCCGGTGTGCCATTTTGCCCCGCTCCCCCGTACGTTGGGTAAGAACGAAACGAGAGCTCTGCCCTCTTCGTTAAAGTTTTTCCGCAGCTTCCATCGCTCGTTAGATGGGGCGGGGAGGGGGGGGGGGGGAGTGAGGTGGAATGTTCCCAGGAGAGGACAAACACGCGGATCGGTCTGGAGGGTCTGAGGACAGCTCTTGTAAATTCAATAAGATCGGGGCGATGCCGCCGCGGAGTATATTTTACCGAACAATTATCGACTTTCCATCTATATAGGGCTCTCCCCTGTCATCTTCTCGAGTTGATTAATCGTGGCAAATATTTACGGCACCTTCCCGCAATTTTCTTGGCTGGGAAACGTGGGAGGGCACCGGGAACGATCGGGGTCTGGGACGGCTCCTGCAGAGAGCTTAGACGTCCAGGGTCCATCCCGGAGGAGGAGCGGTCTCAGATTCCGTTTAGAAAGTTCCTGGGAGGAAGTCTGTCCCAGGGAGAGTTTGACCCAGGAGGGACTTGGAATAATGAAGGGACTTGGAGTAATGAAGGGACTTGGAATAATGAAGGGACTTGAGTAATGAAGGGACTTGGAGTAATGAAGGGACTTGGAATAATGAAGGGACTTGGAATAATGAAGGGACGTGGAATAATGAAGGGACTCGGAATAATGAAGGGACTTGGAATAATCAAGGGACTTTGATTAATTACAGGACTTTGATTAATTACGGGATTTATATCAATTACGAGACTTTGATTAATTACGGGACTTTAATTAATTACGGGAATTTGATTAATGGCGGGACTTTGACTAATTACGGGACTTTGATTAATTACAGGATTTTTTATTAATCAAGGGACTTAGATTAATCAAGAAATAATAATGGACCCCGAATTGTTGGATAATAATCGGGAGCTCATGGAGAGACTTTAACCGTCCTAGGCCGTTCTCAGGTCGAGGAGCCGTTTCAGACCGTTCAGATTATTCCAAGTCCCTCCTTTGGGAAACTTCAACCGTTTACTCTACTTGAACACACTTTGAACTCTCACTAAAGTTTTTTTGGCACGGAAAAATGTTCTCCGACGACGACCTTTTCGCTGCGTTGTTGCGTGAAGTAGTGCGAAGGGACGGTGAACCAGCATAAGACTTAAGCGGCGGGGTGGGGGAGTAAAAATGGTTCCGGTAAAATTGCCGGTACTTACTCCGTTGGTACGCTCAGTCAAGTGCAGCACAACGGTCGAAGGGGAGGCGTGTTCCTCGCTTTTCCGCCGAGGTTGAAAGCGCATCGCATTGGCAAAACGAATTGCTCGTTGGTGAGTGAAGCACCGTCCTATTTACCTCTCAAAAGCGCTCCGTTCGATCATCGAAAACGATTCGATATTCTAACCGACCGTCAGTATTTTTATTTCAGTTTTTTTTTTTTTTTTTTTTCAGAAGCCCATTTACTCGGAATTAGTTCCAGCAACGGAACACCGAAAATCCAATGATACGATGAAAAATTACATCGCAAAGGTAACTGCCATTGGTCCCACGGTATTTCAGCTCCTAGAAACTCCCAAGCGGACGGCGAGTGCTCGAAGAACCGAGCTTGTAAGATTTGGGGGGGGGGGGGGGGGGGGGGGGGGGGTAATATAGACATTACAATTTTTGTCGCGATGCAACGACCAATAATAGTTTATGCAAAAATAATTTATTTAAAGGCAATAAATATTTATTTTATTAACCCTCGAACTCGTGTGGGGTGATACAAGTTTCCGATATTTCCCTATTTTCAATTGTCCAAAGAAATCGACGTTCCCAACCCCCGTCCCGGGTCGGGGATTCTTGGCGGAAGCGAGGAGCCATCGAGGTTGGCCCGGCGTCGGCCAGAAGTAAAGTCATTAACGAAAACTCGTAATTGGATTCCCGTGGGAGCGAGAGCCGGCTGGCGAATTCCACGGGGACGATTCCTCGACGTGTCCATTACGTCGATTGCGTGACCCACGCGTTTCACAGCCCCCCGTCCCCCGACGAGCCTGGGTTAGGTGAATCTGGCTCCTGAGAGCGGAACCGCACAGAGTCATACACGAGCATACATGAGCATACGGTCGTAGATTAACTATGCGCCCCGACAGGACCGCTGCCAGGGGCGGAAGTCGACCTACGGTTGCCACCGGTGAAGTCGCACCACCCGGGACCAGTCGAAACCACCCCCGAAGCCCCCCCACACACACCCCCCCTAACTTTGGATGCTCGCTGTTTATTGGAATTTCGGTCGTTTGCGCGGGCACGGTTCATTGATCCAAAGGGAGAACACGACAGCCGTGCCCCGCTAATTAATAACCTCCTCGACAAGACCGAGCCCGCCGACGATGAGTTTCACCCAAAGGGCGACGGGGAGGGGGAGGGGCGGAGGGGGTTGGTTTCTCATATCTCATTCACTCACCGCGCGACGGAACTTTCCAGCGAGCTATTCTACGCTCCATATTTGTGGGGAAGTTTTACGCTCTTAAGTTCCTGGTTCTACATTAAATTCTCCGGGTAATACCTCGGGTAGGAGAGAAACTGAGAGAATTCGAATGGTATCCGAAGTTTGGGGCTCCGAGGCAGCGGCAGGTTGGCCGACCGAGCATGATTGTTTCGGGGGGCTTTTCTCGAACATTCGCTGTTCGCTGGTGCGTTCGGGCGTTTGTATGATAAAGCATTCTCGAACAAATTCGATGTAAACATGTTCGCTGCCGAGCAACATTAGCGCATAGAGGGGGGAATGAGGGGGATAGTTGGGCGTCTGGTTTCCGGAAAAGCGGAGGCGGTAATGAAAGCCCGGATGAAAAAAGCGGGACGTGCGATGACGAGGCAGGTGAAAGGGACGGTAGGCGGAGAGAAAAAACTCGAGAGGAATTTTTTTTAATCCGAAAGAGTTTTTAAAAAACGGTGCTGAGGAAAATCCTTTAAAAATATGACGATTTGGTATGTGAAAAAATGACTTTCGGAAAGAAAACCTCCCAAAAAAACCTTTTTTTATAACTTTTTGGCATTATTATTATGCAAAATCAAAAGTATTGCCATGATTAATACGGCCGATGTTTTTTCACATTTTGACATGTCGCGTGTCCTCAAAGCTAAAGATACAAATTTCTCCTGTCAAAAAGTAAGAAATCATTTTCATGAAGAGAAAAAAAAAATTCAGTCGCCTGATAACTTGTTGCCCAATTTTTATTTCTCACAAATTCGTTAATAACGTATTGGAATTATTATTATGCAGAAACAATATTTTCAGCGCCTTCCACATGCTAGATTTTTTTCAGATTCTCTTTCCATCGAGAAGTGTTTGTAATCGGACGTAACAACATGACTAACTTTATCAACCGCCGAGTCGCGACAAAGGTCATAAAAAAAAAAAAAAAAAACCGTCGTTGTCTCATTTATCGACCTAACCGATGTTTGGGATTTTTGCGCGACCCAGTTTCCACCCCCAGCCAAGTGACAAGGATCGGGCGGCAATGTGGGTAATAAGTTGCCCGAGGAACGCGATCGATAGCGGGGACGAGAAATCACGGGGATAGGGAAAAGTTGCCGAGCTGCGGATAGTTCGCCAAAGAAACTTTCACGGATAGTTCGGGACCGCCTTCCCTCCGATCCGCCGAGCGTCGTCGTATTTTTACCCCGATATAATGACGAGCGGTGATGCATCGCAAGCTCGGACTGCGGTCTCGCGATTCGGATAGCCTCTGGCGCTCTGCCATAAGTTTTCCCATCTGTGCGTCCCGCCGTCCGGCGATCGACGGGCGCGTCGTGTAATAATCCGATAGACGTAGGGGCAAAATGGGCATTTTGCAATCGTGGACTAGCTTAGCGATTCGAGAAGTTTTCTTTGGATCTATAGAACTAGAGAAAACTTTACAATTCAAAAAAAAAAAAAAAATTAAAAAAATGGCTCAAAAATGAAAAAATCGTTGTTCAATCGATTTTGTTTATTTCAAGACTACTTTTTACATTACGTCATCCGGTTACACCGAGATCGCACAGTCATTCGATACCGGACATGAGCGATCTGTTCTGCTTCTCCCCCCCCCCCGATCTCTCCCCCCCCCCCCCCCCCCCCCGTCCAGCGCCCCTTCGTGATTCGCTTGTCCGGCGCTTCCCCATCAAAGAATCTCTCCGTTTGACCTCTGTCAGCCCCCACGGTCCGCTATCGGCGACCCTGTAGGGACGGCGAAGCAAGCCCAACATCCGGAAATCCCCGGTCGGAAGCGCGGCGTATCTCGACGCGCGGTCCGCAGTGTCCGGTTTCCAGCCTTCAGATTTACCAGGCCAGATGCCACCGGGTCACGTGACCCGGTACGTCCCCCCCCCCCCCCCCACCCGGTTTATCTCGCGGCCGATGATAATTGTCTTCCATAAATAGAAGGACGAAAAATTGCGAGACTAGCGGCCAGTTGTGTACGGGCATCGATTGCGAAGGATCGAAGAGCGGGTGAAAGAAGGGAGGCGGAAGTGAGGGTCCCGCACGATTCGGACAGCAGTTCCACGTTACATTGTTATTAGACTCGGAGGGATAAGATACGGGCTCTGTGATTCTAATAAAAAAAAAAATTTCCCCCCGTTTGCCATCTTTTATTGTATATCGAATGGGGGAGGGCGAGGGGAGGGAGGGGGTTTTATTTATGGATGAGGATAACCTGTCACCTTTTTTTTTTCATTTTTTTTTTGTTCCGTCAATTTCTTTTCAGACATACCGTACACGTGCTTCGGTCTTCGGGGCACTTTTTTTTCACTCCGCTTTTCGCGAAGCTTTCGCTCTCGTCGCTTCAATCCTTATCCGGACTCGAGTCTCCTGCGTGTCGGGTGAGAAAAGCTTGGTCTCTTCTTTCGCCCGTTGACTGATCTACCTACCTTCGCGGAACCTACTTATGAGGTCACGTTTGTACTGGCTCTCTATTCCTCCCCTGGCCTTCCCTGGCCCTCCTCTCTTCGTGAGCGGTGGGCATGGATAAGCGCCCCTTATAAATGAGCAGATTTACCGCGATGTCATAGCTCGGTCGGAGAAGTTCTTACCCTTTGGTGTTGAGGATAGTGACGCGTTGGTGGAATAATTAAATAAATACACAACAAAAAAAAAAAATACTTACACACAAAGCAGCCTTTATTGCACACTTAACGAAGGCCTTGAAGCCGCACTCACAGGAGTTTCCGTACTCCGCTAATGAGGGGTCGTACAATGACGATCATTATGTCCCGAACTCTAAGTCCCATTCCATTAATTTCCCCCTGCCGTGGCTCCCGGTTCTATCATTCGCTATCCCCCCCCCCCCCCCCTGTTTGCGTTCCTCCCGCTATCTTCGTGCTCTCTTTCGTAATTACTTCGCCTGAAAAAAAAAAAAAAAAGACCGAAGCGGAATGGGCAAGAGGGGTGTGACGGTGGTTTGCTCTGCCGAGAAATTGCGTCTAGGTGGAGTGCCACGAGCAGAGACAACCGGAGGTCGGAAAACCAGCCGTCAATCCTCCACGTCCGTCGGTCTCGACGGAACGCCGAGACGCGAACGCGAACTCACACACGCGGCGGACGGGAAACGCACCCACGTGTCCGCCGACCGTGCGAAGGCACGCGAAATATGGCGGCTTTCGGAACCTCGATTTCGTCTCTCACGCCCGTGGCTTAACGGCTCTTCCTGAGGGGATTAATTCCGAATGGCGTGTTCGACGAGGTTTCCTCCCGATGGCGCTCCGCGCGCCGAAAGGTCGTGCATTGTGCGCCGCAAAGACCAAACGACGAGACTTCACGGCCCCTCTTCGGGGACTTCGTGCGTCCGACAATGGCGCGCAGGCAACGAAACATCCGGCGCGTGACGTCGTCACCCGGAACGCGCGTCGCGGCTCGTCAACTTTCCTGAGGGTTGCCGAATCGCTGGATGGTCCTCGCCGGTTTCCTCCGACCGGCCGTGCGCGGGAACCAAGCGGGGCGGCAAAATTCACACCTCGTTCGCGCGCGCGCGCCCGGCCCGCGAATGAATACCTCGAATAATCGCTAATGAGCTTCCGGCTTTCTGCTGACGAGGAAAACGGCGAAGCTTCCACAATGGCGACACTTGACCCGCTCATCCGGCCGGGCGGGAGAGATCATTAGCGGGGTGCGACGTATTTATTTTATTAATTTAATTAATGGTAAATTGCGAATCAGCGGCGGGCGGAAGTCGATGAGTAATTGGAGGGTCGTTGTGCGCTCGGTCCGTGGACGGCGAGGCGTGAATTCCGAGGTGAGCGACGGGTTCGCGTTCCGTACGAGGGAGGCCGTTCGAAAGTGGCGGAAGGGAGAGCCGCGATTGTCCGAGGCTCGGAGGTTTCCGCGTCGACGAAGCGTTTCTTCGAAGAGTCGTCGTTGTTTGCTCCGCTCACCGTTTCGTCGTTGGCATCGCACGGGCTTCGACGAAGCGGGTACAACGGACGGGCGATCGGCGACGCTTCGACATGACGATTTCGACTCCTTTTGTTTCCACCGAGCCGCCGGCTACTGAACCGCCGGCGAGCACAATTGTACATGCCAATAACAAATATTTGGACACTGGCATCTTTTTTTCGTCTTGTGTTTTATCTCTGCTTACCGCCTTCGCACTGGTCCTGAATTACGTCCGATTTCCTGGGATGAGGCAGAATTGATGGAATGCTGGTTCGAGTATCTCTTATCGTCTCTGAGTGTCTCTGATATCTCCGAGTGTCCCTGAGTGTCACTGAGTGTCTCTGAGCGCCTCTGAGTATTTCTGAGTGTCTCTAAGTATCTCTGAGTGTCTCTGAGTAGCTCCGAATGTCTCCGAGTGTCCTTGAGTGTCCCTGAGTATTCCTGAGTGTTTCTGAGTGTTCCTGAGTGTCACTAAGTGGCTCCGAGTGGCTCCGAGTGGCTCCGAGTGGCTCCGAGTGGCTCCGAGTGGCTCCGAGTGGCTCCGAGTGGCTCCGAGTGGCTCCGAGTGTCTCCGAGTGTCTCCAAGTATCTCCGAGTGTCACTAAGTGGCTCTGAGTGGCTCGGAGTGGCTCGGAGTGGTTCCGAGTGGCTCCGAGTGTCTCCGAGTGGCTCCGAGTGGCTCCGAGTGGCTCCGAGTGTCTCCGAGTGTCTCCGAGTGTCTCCGAGTGACTCCGAGTGACTCCGAGTGACTCCGAGTGACTCCGAGTGACTCCGAGTGTCTCCGAGTGTCTCCGAGTGTCTCCGAGTGTCTCCGAGTGTCTCTAAGTTTCTCTGCGCATCATTGAGGATGCCTGCAAGTACTTGCGAGTATGAGTTTGTGCATCCGTAAGTGCTTGGAACTGGGTGTGTCTGCAGCGGCGTCCGTTAGCGTCAGCGACTTCAGCAGTTGCGATCCTATTTCGCTGAGACGAATGATATCTGTGAGCGCGGCTTTTCGCTCTCGCCGTCAGTCGTGAAAGTTCCGAATAACCGAGCACTTCGCGTTCCCGCACAAGAGACAGCAGCTTCGCGCAAGAGAATCCTCGCGGATAGCGACGAAACCGCGAGTCTACAAACTGCTCCACCGACTCGAATCGCCTTTTCGCTTCTTCCGCCTTCGGTCTCTCCGCGCCCTCGGCTCGCCCGACTCTCGAACCGACGAACTCCGCAGCCCTCTCGCACCCTCGCGAGAGAAGAACGAAACCCATCCGTTCGCCTCCCCGGGCTTACCGAAACTTTAATAGTTCTCTGCGTCGGAGTTCGTGCCCGAAGAAACGTTTCTCAATTCGTCAAACGCGGCTGACACAGCCGAAAGCGAGAATAAATTTTGCACCGGCGAGGAAGACACGGCGCGAGAAACTTCGTCGAGCCTTCTCGCGAAGGTCTTCGCGAGAACTCTCGCATCGACTCCTCGTGGAAAACCGCCCATGCGACACCACGCAGCAACGAGCACGCAGCAGTAGACAAGTTTCTTTCATTTCCTTGCGGAGGAAGCTTTGTTTCTGTAAAAAAAAAAATTCGACGTCTTATTGACAGAATACTTAAAGTAGTCTGAAACTTCGAGAAATGTGATTTTTGGCCGGGGTCCGAATGTGTGAGCATGTGTGTGTGACAGACTTGCATCGTTTAATACTACTGTAACTCCGAAACGGTTTGAAATAGCCAGATCAAATTTGGTACACTAGTAGAGTGGGCACGTCGCTTCGTGCAGTATAATTTTTTAACCATAATAACAATAATAACAATAATAACAATAATAACAATAATAACAATAATAACAATAATAACAATAATAACAATAATAACAATAATAACAATAATAACAATAATAACAATAATAACAATAATAACAATAATAACAATAATAACAATAATAACAATAATAACAATAATAACAATAATAACAATAATAACAATAATAACGATAATAACGATAAAAACGATAATAACGATAATAACAATAATAACGATAATAATGATAAAAACGATAAAAACGATAATAACCATAATAACCATAATAACCATAATAACCATAATGACTATAAATAACCATAATAACCATAACAACCACAATAACCACAATAACTATAATGACCATAATAACCATGATAACCATGCAACGAACATTAGGAAAGCCATACGAAAAATTCAATTTGCAGAATTTTATCCATGCGTCAGGAGATAAATCACCAGTTTTCCCGCGCACCAGTGGATCGCTTACATTCGAGCTTCGGCTCTCGCCGATACACGATATACCAGGAGTCACGCCGGAAACCCGATTCCGCCTCGCGCGTTTCCCCCTCATTCCGCATTCACCTGTATATTTCATACGTATATTTTTTTAAATTCCCGACGCCCCATCCCAGCGATACGGAGCTAATGGTACGCGAGCAATTTTTGATAGGTCAAAAGTGGCGAATATGGCCCACCTCGATTAACACGTAAATCGATGACACATGGACCGGGCCATATTCCCCACTTTTACCCCACCCGAACGGAACACGCGGTCACGGCGGTAACCGGGAATATCCGGATGAAAGGTTTTTTTTTTTTTTTTTTTCGGTTCTCTCGCGCGCAACACACACGGACGCAAAGACCCACCCCATTACCCATCGGAGTTCGCGACCGACGAAATTCGCCGCGTCATCCGATACGCCTTCGACGTTAACTCGCGTCGGATTCGATTCCGCATGGGCTGCAGTCCGCGCGTTTCACCGCGCAAATTCGCGAACTCGGCGGCGAGAGCGAACGCCGCTTTCGGCCGATGACGAGATTCGAATAGCCCGGAATACAACCGTGAACAAAAATATCTCCGAAAAAAAAAACGCCCGAATAAAAAGCTTCAGAAAACAACGCTCGTGAAAGATGCCCCTAAAAAAAAGGACCCGAAAAAAAATCCTTGATTTTTTTCCAGGTCTTTTTATCCGCTTGCCGTTTACTCCGGAACGTTGAAATTCGGAGCGCACCGACAGCTACATCGCCTGCGAACCATCCGGCACTGTTGGCCGTCAAGGCTACAAATATGTTTTTTTTATTTATTTTTTTTTTCGGTCAAACCCGACGCGGCTCATACCGACATGTGGCGGCGTCTGCGGCTCGGTAGTTTCCCTCTCCGCGTCTCCGTCGGCTCCGCCGCTTCTGCCCACAAAAGTTTCCCGAATCAATGAAGCCCTCGCCTCAGCCCCACGACAAATCTCACTCAGGCCGGCTCGCTTACCCGAATCAGAGAAGAGAAAAAAAAAAAAAAAAAAAGTTTGTCGTCCACTTATTTCTCCGCTGGAAGCCAATAACTATCCTCGGTAACGTGTGTCGCCACTGAGAATCAGAAGGCCGCAACTTCAACCCTTGTACACAGGACATACGCCCTTCCGATCTCAGGCACTCGATAAATCGTGATTTGTAGCGCAGCGCCCGTTTAACAAGCCACGAGGGACGCCAAACTTTACGACAACCCCCCCCCCCCCCCCCCCCCCCGAAGTGCCAGGAAACATTTTTCCGACAAACGCTCCGAATCGTATTTTTTTACACTTCGGCGTGCGTGGAAAAAAAAAAAAAAAAATTTCCTTATCCACGACTCAGGGATGGAAATGGAAAAAAATAATCAAAACAGTTCGCGAGGGCCGGATCTCGCGCGGGGTTAGATCGGATCGGCGTGGAGGGACCTTCCGGAGACTGAGAGGCGGAAATAGATTCCTAATAAATTTCCGCGGGCCGAGGGGGGGGGGGGGGGGGGGGGGGACAAAAGAGACTGGGAGAAACAATGCGAGCGGATCGATGAATTCGGTGGGGCGCGTGCGGCGGCTCACGGAATTGTCGGCTGCGAAAGCGCCCCGCGTGAGAACGAGGGTGCGTCGAGGAATGCCGGGAAGGAGAGTCGATACCCGAAAGTCCGTGACCCCGATCGGGGAAGAATTGTCTTCGGGCGCATTTGGGCGGCGAGGACGACGAGGAAGCTCGAAATCTGTCGAAAGTCTCGATGCGCGTCTGGTACACTTTTTCTTGCGAGAAACAACTTGGGATTGCGTCATCCGGCGGCAAAAGATGGTGATTGATGGTCCGATATTGGCGTCACATCGGCAAATTAACAACGATCGGCGAGTCGACGTTGGACCGAAAATTGGCCGGCGATTGTCAAACCAATCAATGGTGAGCGAATACTTGGTCTCAAATTGAGGGACCAATAATTGGCGAGTCAAAGGCGGTTGAGCATTGGCCACATGTTGTCAAACCGAGCATTGGCCGCGAATTGTTGAACCAACCAATGGTGAGCAAATACTCGGTGCCAAATTGACTGACCAATAATTGGCGAGTCGAACGCGGTTGAGAATTGGCCACACATTGTGAAACCGAGCATTGGCCGCCAATTGTCAAACCAACCAATGGTTAGCAAATACTTCATCCCAAATTGACGCACCGACGATTGGAGAGTCAAACGCAGTTGAGAATTGGCCACGAATTGTCAAACCGAGCATCGGCCGCCAATTGTTGGACCAACCAATGGCGAGCAAATACTTGGTCCCGAATTGACTGACCAACAATTGGCCTATGTGCGTACCTGAACTGATAAAAAAATACGGTTGGATCAATTAAGATTCGGGCAGGGACGTTCAACGAAACATTGTGTTGGTACAGCTAAAAAATTGGTTGGTTCAACAATTTTTTTGGTCGATTTCACCAAAATATTTTTGAGCCATTAGAATATTTTGTTCGACCAACTGAATATTTATTCGAACGTCCCTGCCCGATGGGAAGCCGATATCGATGGTCGTTTGGCCATTGGGCCATAAAAGGGACGCGTGAACCGATAAAAAGGCAGGATATTCGGCACTCAACAGGTGTGTCACATCGATTGCATCTGGGTTACACGTTTATCGGCGGACCGTAACTGCAGTTTCGCATAATAGTTGGATCATTGTTTGAGCTTGGGACGCATTCGCGTGTGCGCTGACTTTCATCAATGGCGGGTTTGTTGGATCGGTAGGAATTGATGAAGGGCGTGGAAACAGCTGGCTGTTTTGGCTCGCGAACTTGCGGATTGTCCGCGCTGATCGGATTGAATTTTTTTTTTTTTTTTTTTTGCGAGAAGTTAGATGTCGTCTTTTGGAAAAACGTCACTTCGAGTTTAAAATGCACCGTTTTTTTTTACGGAAAAGACGTCATTCGGAAAAACGTCACATCCGGTTAAAAAATCTCGGTTTTTTTTTTACCCGATCTGACGTCATACGAGAAAACGTCGACCCGATGCAACGTGGGAAAAAGCGTCCAGCGCGTTCCCGTCCGCAATTGATTAATCCTTTGCGGACGTGGAGCCGAAAGCGTTTCGAAAATGTTTCGGCGCGGTGACATTGTTTTTGTACGAGTGGCCGAACGAATTCCCGAAACACCGATGCCGAGGGCCGGGACCGTTTTTATCCCCGTTCTTGACGGTTTTTCCAAGGGGTGGTACGAAAATAGCTCACTCGAGAGCCGACCGCGAATTTGCCTCCGTCCTCAACCTTCTGCGGACCACACGTTTTCACCTTCTTGCCGTTGCCCCGTCGACTTTTTCACCTGTTGATGGTTCTGCCTTACGACCACAACCGGCCAGAGTCTCACACGGGATCAAAGACGCTTTTTACCGACCCAACCTGCTGCCAGGGGGGAAGAGGGGCAAAATGGCACAGCGGGGAAAAATGGCACAGTGAGCGCCAAACTCCATTTTCCAATAATTTTTGGATGACCCCTTTTTTGTCCTACCACTTTGGGCATTTTTTTAAAGAATCTTCATACAATGCTGGATATCCCGTAAAATTAAAACCGGAAACGAAGGTGTGTTTTTAGTAGAAAAAAATTATTTAAGCTTTTTTAGCTTGCAGAATTTTTTTTAAACTGCCTTTTTTTAAACATGCTGTTTTATATACACGTGTTTGCTTTCGTCCCAGCAACCATTTTTTTTTTTTTTTACCTTTTTTCCGTTCCCGAAAAAACGTTCGACGGATTTTACGGACCCATCCATGCTTTTCCCGTGTTGTTTATTTTATACGAGCGGCGAAACTCGCACGCTCTGTAAATAATCCATCCGCGCTTTTTCTGCACCGATTTGCATGTCGAATATTGAAACAATGAGTAAAACAAACGTGCGGCGGGTTCGGTGGAAAAATATAGACCGAAAAGTAAGGGGAAAAAAATTCGGTCGGGAAAAGTCTGCGGAAATAAATTTGATTTTCGGGAGGCCGGAAATCGAATCTTCGCTCCCGGACCGGGGCGAGGAAAATTTCAGCGCCCGTTGTGATTTCATAATGCATTTTTTTTTAAGAAGAAATTTTTTTTCAGTTTATCCGATACGATGGATATTTCGGGACAGAACGACATTGTAAATGACAGAAAAATTTGTCATTCTGACTTCTGATATTTTTATTCCACAACAACAACAAAAAGTACATAAATCTTTAATTAACATTAAAAACGTCAAATTTCAACTTCGGGTGCTTTAAATTTACAATTTTTTTTTTTTTCAATAACGACCTTTTCATTTTTTTTTTAATCAACACCTCGTCGGATATTACTATGGGTGTCGAGACGATCGTTCATGGATCGTTCATTTTCGTTCGCCGACGGTAATTTTCATCTGGGAATTTATTTCTCGCGCCAAGGAGCACCGCTCTATCTCTCAGGCTCATCAACACCTCTCGGAGGCTGCACACCGAACTCCCCCCACCCCTCCCCCCCCCTCCACCCCACCTCCGCGCTTCTGCCACCGCTTCGTTTCCGGCGTCAAATTCAGCGCCCTCTATATTGTGAACGCAATTAGAATCGATCGCGGAAGCTGCCAGGTGGGAACACGGGAGGGTAGACATTTCGACTAATTTCCGTGTCGAACGACCTCGAGGTAACAGTCGCCTGTGCGGAAAATTACGACCAACTTCTATATTGCGTAAACTACTGTGCGTGCGTGAAATGAGTCGCGGACCGGAAAATCCGGCACGATTGCCGTGATAAAGTACCCTCTAGTTGTCCGCAACTAATATTAATATTTCAGAGGAGCGGAGACAACGTGGGGCAAAATGGACCACCGGTCTCGATAAGCGACGAGCATTTTTCATATGTCGTTAAAGGGGGGTGATTTTTTTTTTTATTTAAAGGAACGTTATGAGGAAGTAGTGGAAAAAAAAATGTCCAACTTTTGTGAGAAAGCGATGAACATTTAAATTTCCAATTTTTGTGAGAAAGCGATGAAAATTTAAATTTCCAACTTTTGTGAGAAAGCAATGAAAATAATTCTAACCTCTGATTTGCAAAACTGTAATTCATTTTACTCCCTGCGTGATGTTTTATCCAGAAGCTCGTGTCAGTATTTTCAAAAATAAAATTTTTTCAAAAAATCATAATCACAAATTCGGCCCCAAACTATGTAAAATTTGAACCGAATGAATAGACGTGACTACTCTACTAGTACATCAATTTTCAAGCGGTTATTTCCAACGGAATCCAAGTTATAGCCGTTTTAAACGATGCAACTTTGTCACACACATGTACACACACACACATCCGGACGCCAGCAAAAAAAATCACTTTTTTCGACGTTTTCGACCATTTCTAGTACGCTGACATACAAAATCTCGAAACATAATTTTTTCACGCAAACGGCAAAAAAAAATGGTCCATCTTGCCCCGCCATGCCCCAAAGTTTCCGGACAGTCGAGCAGGCTCCGCCTGGGTGCAAACTTCGTGCATTTCCTCCGTCACGAATCGGCCAACTCGGTTGCTCAACCGAGTCTCGGATAAAGAAGAAGTCTCCGTCGGGACAGATTGAGAGAAAACGTTCGGCAACTGGCATTTCCATTCCACGGTCGATCGGGTCGTCGGAGATAAAGGCGAGAAACTTTTTAACGACACGAATCGAAGGAGAGCGTGCGCCGGAAGCGTTCGGAAGCAACGGGCTTCGCGACTTTAATCTTTCATCGTCCACCTCTTCATCGATCGATGAAGATCGGAAAAATCGGTAAAAAAAACGGCGGCGAGGGAAAAAGAGTTCTTTCGCACGACCCGCCGATAATACTCCCTCCGGATCGGTCAGAACCGCGAGAAATCTCGCGAAACGGGCGAAACTTATTTCCAATGCTCTCTCCTCGGGAAAGTCCAATCGGACACGTCCTGCATCGAATCCGCTCCGCGGAATAAAAAAAAAATACTGGCGGGCTTTTACGATAATCCTCGCGAATGGCGTTCACTTCGCGCAAGCTTCGGAGATACGAGAGGGAATTGCGAACACTTCTGGACGGCATGAAAATGTGAAAAAAATCAAGCGTATCGAAGGTGCTGAAAATATTAACTTTGCATAATAATAATTCGAAAATGTTATAAAGAGTTTTATAAAAAAATCAAATTGTACAACAAATCTCCCGGAATGTAAAAAAAAAATCGAATAAAAATGATTAGTTCACTTTTCTGAATAAGTATGCATTTTTTCGGATTGTTAAATTTACTTGGCATTTTTTTTTATATGGGACAAATGTGCGGAAAGTCAGAAAATTCAAAGTGAATTAAAAAAACTATAAAAATGTATACGTATTATCGCATAATCAACTAAACCGAATCCGGAAGATCTGCGTAGAATATTTTCATTTTGCGACTCTTGTGCTCTGTTTTGAAAAATCTTGGGACGCGGATGAAACTTATTCCGAACTCCTATCTTTTTCGAACGTTCTTCACCTGTCCCAGACCGTGGAATACAAACTTTGTCAGGTCGTGAAATGTTGGGTCTCAAAATTGGCAAAATTGGCAAAATTTCGGGCTCTCAAAATTTCGGCTCTCAAAATCCCGGCTCTCAAAATATCGACTCTCAAATTTTCGGCTCTCAAAACATCGACTCTCAAATTTTCGGCTCGTCAGTTACCACGGTCGGTACAAAAAACTGCAATAAGCATTCTTCACCTCCGACGACGCACACGACCGATCGACGAGTCTCATCGAAAGCGTCGCGTCACGTCAATCCTCTTCCCCGTCGATTGTGCTCGATAGCCTGCGCGAAAGTTTCCCGACAAAGGTCCGTATCCGCCGCTCGCGTGTACCGTCGGTTGATAACTCAATCCGACGGGGCGCCGGCCCGCACCGGCCCGCACCGCGAGCTACATCGTGATACGTCCTCGCTGCCGACGTCTATGTACACCGTGAATAAAATTAGGGGGAATAAATGTGTATGCGCTCCGGGCGAACACGGACGAGTCGTCGGATAGTCGGTGTCAGCCTCATTACAAATTCCGGAAGGCTGCGACTCGCGCGCGGAACGTCGGCGCCAAGTTTTCTCCGTCCCGCTTCGTCGCTCGGGCGAGGGCGAGGGCGAAGCCCGCGAGCCGGAGGGAGAACGACGCCGTCGGAGGAACCCGTTCCGCGATCCATCACCTACGGATTACCCGCAGACTGATCTCTAATGCCGCTTAATTCTCGTGCGCCGCAAACTTCCCGTGACGTGACTGAGTTTCCTGTGGTTTTCTCCGACCGACCCCCCCCTTCCCCTCGCCCCTCCCGGCGGGAGGACTCGGAGACTCCCGGCCAGCCGGTGAGGGATGCGGAGGACGAGCGGGGCAATATGGACCTGCCAGGAGAAGGGGCATTTTTTTTTTCGTTTTTTTTTTTTTTAAGATGAGCAATTGATTGGGATTTCTTTGATTGAATTAGAAAATTGATGCTGGGCGAAATGGACTTTCCGGGAACGGTGACGAATGTTTTGTTACGTTTTGGGTTCTGAGAAGTCACGACTGGTTTTTAATTGTTAAATTTGTTATCGAATCTTATAAAATCTTATCTTGTGAAATCTTATCTTGTGAAATCTTATCTTGTGAAACCTTATCTTATCAAACCTTCCCTTTTCAAACCTTATCTTATCAAACCTTATCTTATCAAACCTCGTCTCATCAAACCTCATCTTATCAAATATCCTATTAAACCTTATCTTCTCAAGCATTATCTTATCAAACGTTATCAAATATCATGAAACCCTATCAAATTTTATCAAATGTCATCAAACCTCATCAAGTTTCATCAAATGTCATTAAACCCTATCAAATTTTATCAAATGTTATCAAACCTCATGAAATTTTATCAAATGTTATCAAACCTCATCGAATTTTATCAAATGTCATCAAACTTCATCAAATTTTATCAAATGTCACCAAACCTCAACAAATCTCATCAAATATCGTCACATCTTCTCGTATCGCACTCTGTCAAACCTTACCAAACTCAATTATCAAAAAATCTAAAACGCGTTGTGCGAATCGATGAAACTCCGTTGTTTCCCTTGGGTGGTTCATTTCGCCCCACTCACCGCTGCGAGGACTCGTACGAGCGAGTTTTTCGTGAGCTTCCTTTGGCCGAGAATGACCCGGGTCATTAAAACAGAAGCGGAACAAAACCTCTCGGACCTCTCAAGAAGAGCTGGAACGGAAAAAGTGGATCGCCAGGGCGAGTCCACCGGTCGTCGTCATCGGTTCGAGTTCCACCAGTGCCTTCGTTCTTTCGCCAGGCCTCCGTCTCTGTGCTCCGTGTACGCGCGTCTGTACCCTTTGATACGGCGCAGCGATGCATCAATCGTCCCAACCTTTTTCCTTAAGCGCGCATTCAATTCTTCTCGGATAGTGGAAATGAGGTACGTCCGAGAGCCGCGCTCCGACGACCGGAGGAAGAAATACCGCGCGAAGAAATCCCGAGAATGCAATTTCCGTTCTATTCGTGTTTTTTTTTTTTTTTTTTCAAACTCTTTTCTACTCTCGTGTCGACTCGACGGTGTCGATGTCGGCGGCGTTTCCAGTGTAAAATTATTATAATTAAAACAGAATTTTGCGATTAAGTGACTTTTACGTTTACTCGTAGAAAAACTTGGATTCCCAAACCGGAAGTGACGTTTACTCGTAGAAAAACTTGGATTCCCAAACCGGAAGTGACGTTTACTTGTAGGAAAACTTGGATTCCCAAACCGGAAGTGACGTTTACCTGTAGGAAAACTTGGATTCCCAAACCGGAAGTGACGTTCATTCGTACTGCGTCACTTCCGGTCGAAAGCTTGAATTTCAAAACGGATAGTGATGTTTACCTGTATGACGTCACTTCCGGTCGAAAACTTGGATTTCCAAACCGGACGTGACTTTACAAAGAAATTTTTTTTTTCTCTATGCAATATATCTCGAATAAAGACAGTTACAGAAACGTCCCAATCATCAAACACATGTTTTTTTTTTTTTAATTAAAAAAAAAATGCCTAAATTACGTTTATCGGGCTGAAAACGTCGAGCGCCCAGAATTCTCTCAGACTAAATCGAATTAAGTACATAAACCCGCGCGAAGCAAATCCGAGCCATCGTCAGATCGCCGAGAAACAAATTCAACCCCTTTATCCTTTGTGCGTCTCCGTGAGCGCGGAAAAACACGGCAGTACAAGCGCACGGTCCGGGGGATTTCCCGTTCGCGTTCCCTCCCTCGACGATGTTATCGATAAAAAGTCGAAACAATTTCGTCCGCCAGCGCACGAAAGTGCGGGAGGGTTCTCGCTGTACGTGCCATTGAGTCCTCAACGACCGAACGAACGAACGAACACCACTCGACCGACCTCCTCGCCCCATTCTTATTCTCTACGGGGCGACGAAATTTTCTTCGTTTTGTGTACTCGTAATTTTTTATCGCCCTTTTTTTTTTTTTTTTTTTAGGGACGATAATTTCCGATCGTTAAACGGGAGGGTTCGGCCCTTAAGGCCTCGGTAAAACGTGCTTCGGTGTTTTTACACTGGCGACGTTCGCTTACACGACGATCCGGCAAACGAGCGTTCCAATCCTGCTCGCACGACGCTTTAATTTTGTTCACTCGTTACTTCCCATTGCACCCACTTATTATCGGCCGCTTCATCAGCGGCCGCTACGACGCACGAGGGCCGAACTTCCGCGCCCACGAACGCAATCTCTAGAATTAACCGCCGGATAATGCAACGACGGAATTATGCAGCTTCACGTCGATCCTGCTAATGCCGTGGATTTTTATTACGAGAGAAAACAAATAAAGGAACCTCTTTGAACGACCCGGAGAACGTTGCGCGAATTGTGATTGGAAAAAAAATTTTATGGGGTTTTTTTTTTTGCATGGGTGGGATTGGCGAATGTTGGGACGGGGGATTGGAGGGGGGCGGATTGGAAGATCCAATCGGCGTCCTTGCAGATGATCGGGAATCGAGGCGTGGTCGTTTTTTTTTGTGGATGTGAAAAATTTGATCTTTCGAAAATCAAATCTCGCTCCAATCCTGAAATCGAAAATCCAATCTCTCTACCATCCAAAAATTGACGATCGATTTCTCTCCAATCCAAAAATTGAAAATCGAATCTCTCTCCAATCCAAAAATCGAAAATCCAATCTCTCCAATCCAAAAATTGACAATCGATTTTGACCAAAAATCGAAAATTGACAATCTCTCCAATCCAAAAATCGAAACCCAAGTCCCGTTTCAAAAAAAAAAAAAAAATCGCAAACCCAATCTCCCCCCAATCAAAAAATCAAAAATCCAATCTCCCCCAATCAAAAAATCCAATCTCCCTCCCTTAAAAAAAAAAAAAGTCTCCGACACAAGTACTCGGTTTCTTTCGAAAATCGAAAATCCAATCTCGTTTCCCTTGATTATTTAATTCTCTCATCCCTGCGCTCTCTCCGGCCGCGAAGAAGCAAAGTCAAGGTAGGGTCCGTGGATGCTTAGGGCGTGATGAATAGTCGGCACTCACGTGAAACATGCGAAGAGGCAGTCAGCGCTTGCCGCTCCGTTCCATTCGAGTGGAACAACGTCTCGGCCGTGAGTCGACGAAACAACGTTTTCCATCAGGCTCCATCGACCACTCAGCCGATTTGCATACGGCGAAACTCGAGACTCACTTCCGTCTCTTCCTTCCTCCCCGTCGTGTTTCTCCCTTGACGCTCCTTCCGCTTTTTCCTCGCCGGCTCTCCAGTCGCGCCCTCGAATTCGTTATCAATGCGTCCCGACCCATCGCACTCTCCATTAATCCCTCACTCAATTTGTGCAGCGGCACAGTTTCGCGTCGCGAAACGGTCCGTCGTACCGTTTAGCGACGGGACTCCGGGCGAAGCTTCGACGAGGAAAAACGTCCTCCTTGGCGAGGCACGCGTGTTACCCGGCACGAAGGCGTGCATAGCTCATCGCTTCCGTTGCTCATTCCGTTCTTCCGTCCGTGCCGAGCTTACGGATCGCATGCGTTGCCGACTCGACCCGAACCCGTGGCGATTTCTCATCCTCATTTCCAGGTGATGGCAGAACCGTGCCGGTCATCAAGGACGGGTCACTAAGTAGAACTAATTTTTTGAAAAATATTATTTGATTTTGATGGTTCGAGAATATTTTGGGCAAGTTTCACTATGAAAATCAGTAAATTGTGGAAGTTGCGAGGGATTGACCGAAAATGATATGTGAAAAAATTCTTATGATAGCCTACTGTGTATATGTTAATTGTACATTTCGTTCCCATTTTCGTTCATTCATTCCCATCTTCATTCCCATCTTCATTCCCTTCTTCATTCCCATCTTCATTCCCATCTTCATTCCCATCTTCATTCCCATCTTCATTCCCATCTTCGTTCCCATCTTCGTTCCCATCTTCATCCCCATCTTCGTTCCCATCTTCATTCCCATCTTCGTTCCCATCTTCGTTCCCATCTTCGTTCCCATCTTCGTTCCCATCTTCGTTCCCATCTTCGTTCCCATCTTCGTTCCCATCTTCGTTCCCATCTTCGTTCCCATCTTCGTTCCCATCTTCGTTCCCATCTTCGTTCCCATCTTCGTTCCCATCTTCGTTCCCATCTTCGTTCCCATCTTCGTTCCCATCTTCATTCCCATCTTCGTTCCCATCTTCGTTCCCATCTTCGTTCCCATCTTCGTTCCCATCTTCGTTCCCATCTTCGTTCCCATCTTCGTTCCCATCTTCGTTCCCATCTTCGTTCCCATCTTCATTCCGTTCTTCATTCTCATCTCCATTGCCATCTTCGTTCCCACCTTCATTCCCATCTTATTTATGCGTACTGAACTTCCCTCACTGAACGGCAGTTCGTTGAAAGCCACCAGACATAGGTTTCAGGCTCGATTATTCAAAGAATGTTACGGTGAAAAAAAATGAGCTAGGCAGACGGTGACAGTCGAGAAAAGAAGATGGAAATGGGTAAAAGGACGAGCGGGGACGTAATTCGGGTAACAAGGATTGATGATCTCCGCGAACCGCCTGCCGAAGAGCCCCGATGTCTGAGTGCTCGGAAGACGAAGCTGAAGAGCCACCCTCTTCAGCTTAATTTCCAGCAGAATCCGATTCGAAAGTTTCGCGAGACCTCGGCCGATGGATCCGACTCCGGCAGCGGGAATATCAAGAACAGCGAGATCACGTCGTGTCAATTTTTTTTTTTTCGTTCCACCCCGCGATTCGATCGTGAAAAAGTGAGGCGCCGAAAATTCTGAGTACGATCGCATCATGCAAGATTCATCGCCGGCAACGGTATTCACGGTTGAGGGGTGGCTCAAGAATTGACGTAATCACTCGATGAGATGATGAATTGCGGCGTCGCTCGGTTGGAAACTCCTCCGGATAACACGCAATATTGTTCGCCTCGCGGCGTCCAACGACCCGGCGAACCCCTCCGATTCGATTATCGAAAAGTGTGCTGCGAAAAATTTGTAATATCCCAAATATTCTTGATATCCCCCGAGAACGAGGGTCACACCGGCAATATCCGGCGACGGGCGAGGGAGCAGGAAATTCCTGATGGCTGTCGTACCGGTGTGATAAAACGAAACGGTTCGCCGAATGTGACTGGTAATTCTTGCCAGGATTTCGGCGAAAATAAGGCAGGTCGTTTTTCTTAATGTAAATAAAGTAAATAAGTAAATAGTAAATAATTAAATACGTCGTTCGTAACTGGATGGATAAACATTTCGTCACACCGGTGTGACAAAGTGGAAAGTTACGCCGAACGTAACTGTATTGATAACCTTATCGTCACACCGGTGTGTTAAAGTGAAAACTTACGCCGAACGTAACTGTATTGATAAATACATCGTCACACCGGTGTGATAAAGTGGAAAGTCACACCGAACGTAACTAGATTGATGAACATTTCGTCACACCGGTGTGTCAAAGTGAAAATTTACGCCGAACGTAACTGTATTGATAAATCGGTGTGACATTCGGTATAAATCGGTGTGTGACATTTCGTCACACCGGTGTGATAAAGTGTAAATTGCACCGAACATAACTGTATTGATAAATGTATCGTCACACCGGTGTGATCAAGTGGAAAGTTACTCCGAACGCAACTGGCTTGATAAACACAACGTCACACCGGTGTGATAAAGTGGAAAGTTATGCCGAACGTGACCGGATGAATAAACTTATCGTCACACCGGTGTGATAAAGTGGAAAGTTGCACCGAAAGTAACTACATTGATGAACGTATCGCCACATCGGTGTGATAAAGTGCAAAGTTAGGCCGTACTAAACTGTATGACGATAAAAATATCGTCATACCGGTGTGATAAGGTGATAACTTACGCCGAACGTAACCGTATCGATAACCATCTCGCGAGGACGTTGCAGCGCAATTTTTCGGCAGGAATCCGGGGACAAATAAGGCGGATCGTTTTTCTCAAGAGCGAGCATTTCCTTGAGTCCCGAAGAAAAACCGACAAAGAACGTCACGCTCGACGTTCTTCGGGGAAGGGCGGAGGCTCGGCGTGGCAGCGAACGGTGGCGATTCCCGATTCATCGTGGAATTGAATTTTTCCCAAAGAATCCCGTCAAGCTCCCTCCAACCGCCCCGTGAGAAAACGTCGTTTCGGATAAGAATCGAGTTCCATTAGTCACGCCGGAGCGGAAAAAGGGCTCCGCGAAGGGAGTGAGAGGAGCGCAAGGGAAGAAACCCGCGTCCCGGCTGACTGCCTTCCTTTGCTCTAAAATCGCGGAAAAGGAAGAAATAAAAAATAAATAAAATCTTGAAAAAAAAAAGTTAAACGCCACGGACGCGAAACGGCCTCGGTAAACAATCAAGATTTTAATCTCTTCGCTGCATCCCCGCTTTGTTCTCGCTATCCATCCGGCCGAGCTTAACGAACAAGCTGTACGGCGCTCCGTCTTCTCAATTTTTTTTTTTTGTTTTTTTTTTTTAATACCGTACTGAGGATGAATAGGGATGAATAGCGATGCGGAAAGGGGGGGGGGGGGGGGGGGGGATAAAGCGATGAAAAGAGGAACCAAAGAAAATAATAACAAAAATAACGAATCCTGTTTTATTCGGCACTTTGTGACGATAAGATGCGGCGAGAGCGCATAAATGAGATGAGACTCGGAAAATCCTTACGTTCTCTGGGGGAACCTTGGAGCTATTCACAGTTGGTAAACGGTCGAGAGATCGCCGAGGCAGACCGATGCATAGCGAGTCCCGTTGGGCCTTAGGTAGGGTTTGGTCTGGCTAGCTGTTACGTTACAGCACAGGCTCGATACTGGCTGGCCTCAGGAAAATGAACTGTTGGGAACATTGAGGAAAAACCATCGGGGTAACCATTGGAATATGTTCATCGGTAAATTTGGCCAACATTCGGATAACCATTCAATTTCTCAATGGTAACCATACAATTCTATAATGGTCACTATCGGTTATTATTTTTAAAGCAAACAATACAAAAAAAAATAACATAAAAAAAAGGAAATAATGTTTTCAACAAATTCACCCGACTGCACATTTCGCTCATAAAAAAAATGTATTCGACGGCCACCCTTTATTCGGTTCAAGTACAATATTTATTTGACTTAAATAAACATTCATTTAAATTGAGCGAATA
Organism: Amblyteles armatorius; assembly: GCA_933228735.2. Lineage (NCBI taxonomy): Eukaryota > Metazoa > Arthropoda > Insecta > Hymenoptera > Ichneumonidae > Amblyteles > Amblyteles armatorius. The sequence goes on from OW121697.1 coordinate 4,077,872, forward strand.
TTTACTTGAATGAAATAAATATGAATTTTAATCGAATTAATATTTTCCTCAAAACCGAATAAACGGTGGCCGTCGAATAAATTATTTTTCAGGGTGTTTCAGACTTTTCGTACCTACCTCGGTTGCACCTGCGTGTTCGGGTTTCGATCCAGTTTGTTCACGTGGTCGAACGGAACGAGACGGTGAAGAGGTTCGAGTCCCAAAAATTCGCAAAAAAATTCAATCGGATCCAATGAGCGGCTCTCTCGTCAAAACCTCGTTCGCAGTGTTGCATAACGATTGCGGCGATGTTCTCTCCCGGTGGACGGGCAGAGACGAAGCGATGGGGGGGGGGGGGGGGGGGGGAGAGGAGAGGGGAGGTGGAGAACCGTGCACCAGGGCGAGTTTTACCGGCGACGCTCCATCGAACGCTCGGGAAAGCTCGGTGGCACATAAAATATAGGCTCGCCGAACCATGGAGAAACGACGAATATCCATCCATCGCCCGTTGACCCGTGTCAATTGACCAAAGTTCGATACGCCTCTTCCGACCTCGCTGTATCTCCGCTGTTCGTTTTATTTTTTTATTTATTCATTTAATTTTACATATTTGCTACCGACCGGTCCCTCGTATGCGACTGTGGCGTAGAATGGGCGAATGCCGACTGCCCAACTTAAGGCATGTGTGATCGTCGGTGTGATTCTCCTCATACGCTGCAGCAAGTTGACGGACGGCTGCTTTTAGGGGAAAAAAAAAACTTAAAAAAAAACGGACGGAAAAAGGGACTCGTTTTTTGGGGAACGAAACGGACCGCAAAAACTGTAAAACGGACCGTGCGTTTTTGGATTGGCCCTTTTTCGGTTGCGGAAATCGTGGAAGGACCGAATTTTTTTATAAAAATTTTTGGCCAATTTTACCATTTTTTTTTTTTGCTTTTAATTCTGTTTTTAATGAAAGGACAGAATAAAAGTACGATCTTGCTCCTTTTTCGGTTGCGAAAACGGACCAAAGCAAATTTTTCGAAAAAAAAGTGTTCGGTCCCTTTTCGGTTTCCGCAATTGAAAATAGACAAAATGTCAGCAAAAAATTGGTAGTCCGTTTTGTCGTTTTTTGTTGTCTGTTTCGCTCTATGGACCAATATGATAATTCCAAAGTCGGCCCAGCATTGAGGCAGGCGCTCCAGCGCCGACGGAACTCAAACTCGGACTGGCGAGGAGCGCGCAAAGTAGTTCGACAAAATCAGCCTGGCCAGTGCCAAAAGGCATCCGCCCATTTCCCACCGGCCCGAATCCTTTACGTATTTTTGTGTATTCTCCAGTCCCGCCATGGGCGGGTTCTCGTCTGTTGACTCCCTCCCTCGTCTGTTGACGCTGCGCAATTTCGCGGTGAAACTTTGTCTATCAGCGCCCGCTCGGCTGCGGCTGTGGAGGGACATTGCGATGACGCCCGATTAACGATCTAATTGCATGCCTGTTGCTCAAAGTGTGACATCTATTCAGAGTGAATTCCGTCTCTTCCCGGCGCATTCCGACGAGTCTCAGGGATTCCCGACGACCGTCGCGGCGCTCGCAGCTTCGGGACGATCCGCGCGGTCGTTGTTCGATTCGCGGATCACAACGTGACGATTCAGTGGAAACCGAAATACGACGGGGATTCGTCAAATGGAATCGGAACATTCTTTAGCGGGTTAAGCCAGGCAAAAAATTTTTTTTAGGTTCAAAATGGTCTTTAAATTTTTTTTTTTTTTTTTTGCGCTTGAAGAAGTTCTGTATGTAATTTTTAATATCTAATTTCCTTTTTTTTTCCAATAATGATATTGTCTGATTCTGTCAATGGTTTCTTTAACTCCTCAATGACCTCCTGCAGCTGATCAAAGCAAATCCTGTATTAATCCTTCACGCTCTTATCCACTTGGATCCCTAAAAATCCAAGTCAAACTATCGCTTTGGTTGGACTTCCCAAGAACCCCAATCGAAATTCCAACGCAATTATTTTCCACAGAACTGGAATCTTTTCCACGCCAATACGACAAGTTCTCCACCGAATCCGTCTTCGCCGAACTCGCGCCCAGAAAAATAATTTATTTGACCGCCACCGTTTGTTTGGTTTAAATAAAATATTTATTTGATTAAGTAAAATATTTGTTTGATTAAAATAAATATTTATTTCATTCAAGTAATTATTTACTTAAAATTAAATAAGTCAACAACCAGGACGATCCGCGCGGTGGTTCTTCGGCGAGCGACGATCGATCGGTAAATCGGCGCGAAAGCCGACGTGGATTTGTGGGATTCAATCGAAACATTCTCGACCGGGCGCGAGACGAATGTCCCAATCTTCAACGCGGATCCAACAGGAACGACACTTTCCCGTACGCTTCTTCGCCGTTCCGCTCGTCGGAGTCGCATCGGGCGAGCCTATCGGTATTTCTCGATCCGAAGCATAAACTCCCGTCCGTCTCGTAATTTCCCCTTTTTCCTGCAACGCCTGCTTCGCTTTCTCTTACCTCTCGCACCGCCCTCACGACTCTCATCCGTCCGCTAGTCGGAACTCCGGAACGCATCGCAGACGTATCAGAGAACTGATTTGTCTGAAAGTTGCACGCGTGCTCGGAAGATATTTTGCCAAGGCTCCGTTGCTTTTCACTCGCGATGCTCCGATTCGGTGAATCTTGCACCATCCGCATGGTGCAAAGTCGAGAATCTCTTTCTCAAGAGTATCGCGCGCGAGCTCGGGCGTCCGCTTTCATCGAAGGGTTTTCAGATGTGACTGGAGTTGCGAACAAGTTTCGACGCTGTCTCGGAATAAGAAGCGGGTGCGGAGGCAAACAGACTGCTTGAAAAGGGTTCGCTTCTCCGGACTTTCCCTGTACGACTATCGGAACGCCTACGGAATACGGGAAAAGTCGTTGAGCGAATCTCTACGTATTGCGCTGCTGAAGAGAATAGATCAGCGCGCGATGGTTCAGGTTGACATCGTCTGTATGGGTGACATGGTTTTTCAGGTGATGCAGCCTTCGAACTTACTTGGTCTGCTAGGTGATATGGTCCGCCAAGTGATGGTCTGCTAGGTGATATGGTCTGCCAAGTGATGTGGGATGCCAAGTGATGGTCTGCTAGGTGATGTGGTGTGCCAAGCGATATTATGGAATGCCAAGTGATAGTCTGTCAGGTGATGTGGTTTGCTGAATGACATGGTCCAGCAGGCAAAATGGTCTGCCAGGTGATATGGTCTGTTAAGTCATATCGCACCCCGAAAACATCAGTGTATTATCTCTTATGGGATTACCATGAAAATTGTTGCACTATTGTTTTAGGCGTGCGATATGGTCTGCCAGGTGATATGGTCTGCCAAGTTATATGGTCTGCCAAGTTATATGGTCTGTCAAGTGATGTGGTCTGCCAAGTGATGTGGGCTGCTAGGTGATGTGGTCTGCCAGGTGATGTGGTCTGCCAGGTGATTTGGTCTGCTATGCGATTTGGTCTGCCAGGTGATTTGGTCTGCTATGCGATTTGGTCTGCCAGGTGATATGGTCTGCCAAGTGATATTGTCTGCCAAGTGATATTGTCTGCCAAGTCACATGGTCCGTCAGGTAATATGGTCTGCCAGATGATATGGTCTGCCAGGTGATATTGTGTGCCAGGTGATATGGCCAGGTCATTTGGCTTATAAGTTGATGTGGCTTATCAGGCGATATTGCTGATCAGGAGATATGGCTTATCAGACGATATGGCTTATTAGGTGATATGGTCTGCCAGGTGACATTGTCTGCCAGGTGACATTGTCTGGTAGCCGATAATAACCTGCCGGCTGACACGGTCCGCTGCTTTCTACCAAACCTCGATAAACTTTTCAATGCCATCCCTCCCGTTTTCCGTTCTCTAACGAAACCTCGGAATATCACCCTGCAACAAACTCGCTGAGAGCGACGTTTGCATTATCAATCCAGACAATGAGCGATACAAATTAATAGTCAAACACGAGAATTTCCAATGCGCCGCTGATGGGGCGGTTGATGGTGGGTGAGCGTACGGCAAACTAACCCGAACCATCCCGATCGTCGTTTCGATACTGGAATATTCAACGGGTGCGTGTCACATTGTACGGAACGGAACGGAGTGACGAAGCACCGTTCGCCCGACCGACTCGTTCTCCGGCCTCGATGCATCCGCGAATGCTTGGAAATTCATGAATATTTCGGCGATCCGGGGAGAGGCGCGGGCGGGCCTCGCTCCGAGCGAGCCACCCGCAACCGGCGAACACACCCGCGCAAGGCCGGGAGACCGTCTGGACGGCTCGGTGCACGCCTGCAAACAGACACCCAGACGAATCGCGACGGTAGAAAGCGAAACGGCCAGACCGGCGAACATAACGCACGCCCGGAAACAGAAGGGCGTAACTGCCGTCTCTTCCGCGCTGGACATACGCCCTTTTCATTCCGGGAGTCGCGAAATGCATTCCGCGAGAGGCAGACCCGTTCAACATCAATCCGTGCGAGGCCGTTCGGGGCCATCGTAATCCTTACGAATAACGGCACGCGGCGTGACCGGCTCGAACAGCTGCGCTGAGAGACAACTTTCCCCCTCTCTCGCCCCTCGCCGGTTTGCCGCCTCCGATCGTTAAGGGACGTACCATTATCCATTATGTAGACGCAAACTTTCGGAATGTCACGTATGAGAGAAACCCGGGAAACGACGAGGTGCGCTTGTGTAATGTCCATTATCGGCGAGCACTCAGGAATGACCGTGAAAAATGGCGAAGTAGTTTCGGCCGGAATATTTTTGGGTGTCATCTAGAGTATCGGGTTTGATGCTCGTTCTGAATTATCTACATGATACGGTACGTTGTGTTTCCTTGGATATTGTCGCAAAAACACTCAGAGACACTCACTGACATTCAAAGACACTGACTGATATTCAGACACTGATTGACACTCAGACTCACTCAGATATGCTGAGACACACTTGGACACACTCAGACACACTCAGACACACTCAGACACACTCAGACACACTCAGGCACACTCAGACACGCTCAGACACACTCAGGCACACTCAGACACACTCAAACACACTCAGTCTCACTCAGATATGCTGAGACACACTCAGACACACTCCGTGACTTTTCGGGACACATAGAAACACTCAGAGACACTCGGATACCATCGGAGACACTCGGAAACCCTCAGAGACACTCAGGGACGGCTCGAACAGCTGGTCTTTGGCACAACCAACCACCCTCCCGCCCCTTTCCCTCCCCCCCTGCTCGTTAAGCACCGTACCATTATCCATTATATAAACGCAAACTTTCGGAATATCCCGTATGAGAGAAACGCGGTAAACGACGAGGTGCGCTGGTATAATGTGCATTATCGGCGCGCACTCACGAACGACCGTGAACGTCGAATAAAAAAAAAAATACAAGCTCGCCCGTTCGCCGGGCTCGACGCCAGACGAGCGGAAGTTTTTTTTTTTTTTTTTTTTTTTTTTTAAACTGCCTTTCCGGCTCTTTATGCGTAAATAGCCACCCGGGGCGATCCCGACGCTGGGCGACCTCACGTTCATTTTTACGCTCCAAAACGCGACGGACGCTTTTGAATATTTCGCAATTTTAACGTTCGAGCCTCGACGACCTCCCCGACCGCCCCTTTCGCATCCTCGGGATGTTCCGCACACGGTTTCGGCAGTCTTTTTCTTTTTTTTTCATTTCCTTTCACGTTCGGTTCTCATTGTACTCGCGCCCGCCCACTCTGCCGGTATTGTTGTATCAACCGTTGGTGGTAAAATTCGAAATTTCTTTTAACACCGTTCCCGGGTCTGTATTTATTGTAGCGGCGGGTCGTGCGGTGCGGCGGCGAACAAATTGGAGAGGAGGGGGGGAGAACGGACGGCTGGACTGACGGCGGACAGATACAGCCCCTTGCATTGTCTCCCTCGTTTTTCTGACGATATATATTTTTTCTTGTCGACGTCAGAAACACTCAGGGAAACTCAGAGACACTCAGGGACACTCGGTGACACTCGGGGACACTCGGGGACACTCGGAGACACTCGGGGACACTCCGGGCCACTCAGGGACACTCCGGGACACTCAGGGACACTCAGGGACACTCGGCAACACTCAGGAACACTCAGGAACACTCAAGGACATTCAAGGACACTCCGGGAGACTCAGGGAAACTCAGGAAAAATCAGGGACACTCAGGGACACTCAGGGACACTCAGAGACACTCAGGGTTTCGGCGCTCTTTTTTTCATTTTCTTTCCCGTTCGGTTTGCATTGTACTCGCGCCCGCCCACTCTGCCGATATTGTTGTATCAACCGTTGGTGGTAAAATTCGAGATTTCTTTTAACACTGTTTCCGGCTCTGTATTTATTGTAGCGGCGGGTCACGCGGTGCGGCGGCGAACAAATTGGAGAGAAAAGGGGAGAACGGACGGCCGGACTGACGGCGGAGGACAGATACAGCCCCTTGCATTGTTTCCCTGGTTTTTTCGACGTTATTTTTTTTTTTTTTTTTTTTTTTTTTTCTTGTCGACGTCAGGCCCGAGGCGAGAAATTAAATTCAACAGACAGTTTTGCATATGTTACCGTGGGCTTTGGCGAGAAAACGTTTCGCCTCTCCGGTCCACTTTGTTAACCTGCGCGTCACGTATTCGCATTCCCTCCATCCCTGGCCGAGCGCGCGATCGCAGATGTTTTCTCGACGATTCCGTTTATAACGTCCGTTACGGCCTCGGATTGCGCGGGGTCTGCTACGAACGAGCCTCGTCACCTGCCTGGCTACCGTTTACATTTTTTGTCCGTTTTTATTACTCCGCTCCTCGGGAACGAAACGTTACCTGTTGGGTCAGAATTGCGACGATAAGATGGGTTTTTATTACCGGATTCTTGTTCAATGGACGACAGATTTGCGTTTTCATAATTGTGGAGACTGTTCGCTCGCCCTGGTGAAAATACTTTTCTGAATATTTATCTAAGTGTCTCTGAAAAATTATCTGAAAGTCTAGAAAAATTTATCTGAAGGTCTAGGAAAATCTGAAGGTCTAGGAAAATTTATCTGAAAGTCTCGCAAAATTTATCTGAAAGATAGGAAAATTTAACCGTCCGACCGTACCATAAACGGTACCTACCAGTTCCGTCGGGGCGATGTTAGTTTCATTCGAAAACGCGTTCTCCGAAGGCGTAAAAAAAATGCATGTGTGCGACATTTCCCGTGCGCGACAACATGTACGATATTTAAATCCGAATTAATTCCGACGCTTTGTGCGGCACTTTCGCAAGCGAAGACGAGAAATTCAGAGGACATTCCCTTTGCCGATGTCGTCCACGCCCGGAGCCACCGAATCGTTTAGCCGCAAACGGCGTTCGCAGCGGCCCGGCTAATTATTCCAAGCTCGGCGTTTTAATTATTTTCGGCTCGCACGAGTCGACTTGTGAATTACTCTCGAGCGAGATTTCCCAAGAGACGAGAGCCGCGAGCGCGGATGCGTCGAGTGCGCGGGGGCCGAAGAGGAGGAGACGCGAGACGGGTCGCTATTTTTTTTTCACTCGATCCCTTTGGGGGTCGGACGGGAGTTCAACCGAGCCCTCTCGCGATAGTCGGCGTACGCTGCGAAACGCGGGGCGTACGAGCGGAGTATCAATTCGCCGACGCGAGACCGTTTGATCCCCGATCCTAAAAAAAAAAGGGGGGAAAAAAAAACGATGGTGCAAACCTGCGAGCGGACGGAAAAGTCCCACAGGTTCTCTCGTACCGTCTGGATGAAAAATTCCTCCCCACAAAGGGTCGATCTTCTGCGCTTCGAATCGGCAATTCATGATTCAGGTTTCATTTCTGGTAATTGGTTGTTGCATGAATGCAAAAAAAACCGACAATGTAGTTTTACCCGGAATATTTTTTTTTAATGTGTATAATATCAAGTTTGATACTCGTTCTGAATCATCTTGGACATTGGACATTCTCGCAGAACTTGCTCAGATACTCAGGGACACTCAGGGACACTCAGGGACACTCGGGGACACTCAGGGACACTCAGGGACACTCAGGGACACTCAGGGACACTCAGGGACACTCGGGGACACTCAGGGACACTCAGAGACAATTGGAGCCAATCGGAGATACTCAAGAACACTCAGAAACACTCACGGACATTCAGAAACGTCCGATCAGAGCCAATCAGATCAAATCAGTGCCAATCAAAGCCAATCAGAGCCAATCGGAGCCAATCAGAGCCAATAGACACTCAGAGATACTCAGAGACACTCAGAAACGTTCGGTAGGCACTCAAAAGCACTCAGAGACACTCGAAAGCACTCGGAGACACTCGGAGACAATCAGAAATACTCAGACAAGTCAGAAACGTTAAGATACATGCCAGACTCACTCAGAAAAATTCGGAATCACTCAGAAAAATTCGGAGTCACTCAGAAAAATTCGGAATCACTCAGAAATGTTCGGAGACACTTAAAAACATTCGGATACATTGAGAGAACATTGAGAGACATTCAGACATTCCGTGACACTCAGACAGATCGAAGAACACTCGGTGGCACTCGACGGCTTGCACAGAAACGGTAATCTTCCATACCCCTCGCATAGTCGGTGTAACAAGAGTGGAAGAGGATGAGTTGGCGTGACAGGATAAAGAGCGATCAGCGGGTAAAGACTCGGAATTGCTTTTTAATGACTGGCTCCAGGGAGCGCCGGTCCTTTTTTTGTCATCGTACGTACACGTGTGGGAAGCTGGCGGGGAGCCCATTAATCTTGTTCAGGTAAGCGATCCGCCCCGTCTCGACGAGCGTATAGTTGGGTCGCCGCTACAGGTGCTTCCCCCCCCCTCCCCCCTCCCCCCCCGCCCCCCTCGCTCACTCCCGGAAGCTCCCAAGATGGCCTTTGCACGGTATCGGTCACGGCACGAATCCGTAAGTTAATCCACGTCGGGTATAGTTACGAGAGTATTCAATTTCGCTGCTCTCCGCTCCCACCCCCCCCCCCCTCCCCACCCCCCCTCCGGATCTCCGCCGCTCGGCTATATCGCCGTCCGCGCATCACAGTCACCAATTATCCGGCGCAACCGTTTCGCTCCGAAAACGCAATTACATAGCGAACTACCATCGCTCGTCCGAGAGCCCCCTTTAACAAGACCCTTTTCATACCGAGTATCGGGGCATGCACTCTCCGACGGGCGACCGGCTCTCCGGCTGTGCAACCGGGGACGAGGCTTATCGGGTTGAAGCTCGCTGGATCCGAACTCGCTCTCGTCATCGATCGGACGGTGACACCCTCCGACGTCCGAAATCTCTTCGGCGACGAAGAAACTCGTGCGACGCCGGTGAACTTCCTCGAGGCGGATGACTTTTCGTCCGATCGATGCGACAAGCGGAATTTCGGAGGGAGCGACTCAGGGATACGAGGAGGCGCTCAGGGACGCTCGGGGACACTCGGGGGCACTCAGGGACGCTCAGGGACACTCAGGGACACTCAGAGAATTTAAGGAACACTCAGGGATACTCAGAGACACTCAGGGACACTTAGGGACACTCAGGGACACTCAGGAACACTCAGGGACACTTAGCGACACTCGGAGACACTCAGATAAACTCAGACACTCAGACACTCGGACACTCGGACACTCGGACACTCGGACACTCGGACACTCGGACACTCGGACACTCGGACACTCGGACACTCGGACACTCGGACACTCGGACACTCGGACACTCGGACACTCGGACACTCGGACACTCAGACACTCAGAGACACTCAGACACTCAAGGACACTCAGAGACTTAGCTCTCTACCTAGTGCGAGGCTTATCGGGTTGACGCTCGCTGAATCCGAACTCGCTCTCACCATCGCTCGGACAGTGAATTCCCTCCACCATCTAAAATTTCCTCCTCAACGAAGAAACTCAAACGACGCTGGTCGACCTCCTTGTCGCCGATCACTTTTCCGCCCGATCGATACGATAACCGGTGTCGCGGAGGCAGAAACAATGCATGTTGATTGTCCGGCCAGCGACGCGGTCGTTAACATCAGGTAGGTCACCAACGGATCGGAGGAGTCGCGCGAACGGGGAAGCTCAACGAGACGGTTTCACCCTGAAGGGAGAATCCCCCGTAAATCGGTAATGGGGCTCGGTTCGCTCTCCCTCGATCGGGCTTGGAAACGGAGCCGACGTAGTCGCGCGTCGAAATTGGACAATGCTGTGCGAGTTGTGTCGTCAGCCGTAGAGACGGGTGGGGACGAGGAAGACATCGTCCGACTCGCGCGCCCCCTCACGGTTCTCCGCTCGCGTCCTCCCTGAACCGAACACTTGCCCGGAGTCCTCCGACTCCGGGCCCGCGCCTCAACCCGTCGCCTGCATTATCCTTCGCTACAGGCACACATCGAGAGTGCGCTGGTGTGTGTTTTAGCGGAGAACCAACTGAGCGCCCCCCCCCCCCCCCCCCCCCCCGTGGTAGGGGAGACCGGGGCAATATGGCACAGTGGGGCAAAACGGAACAAGGCAAAACTCAATTTTCCAATAATTTTGGAACGCTCAATTTCGTCCCAACGACACATCCGGATCTTCAACACCCGTTTTACCGAACGTACCGACATCGCCACCATCCAAAGGTTATTAGAAAATTGGGTTTCGCCTCGTTGTCCCGTTTTGCCCCGCCGTGCCATTTTGCCCCGGTATCCCCTAAGCTGCGTTAAACCCCTTCACACTGTTCCGACCTGATAGCGCTCGAAGCCCGATCCTAGGAATCCTCGGCTCTCTGCACTATTATATATCGCGACCATCCGTAGCTTTCCCGGGCGATCCTTGCGTGTGTTCCGTTGTTGAACCGGCGTACACCGCACTGATAATTCACAGTTGCACAATGTGTTCCCCCCCCCTCCCCCCTTCCTTTTTATCCGCGTTCGTATTTGTGTCGTTTCTGCCTTTGTGGACGCTGCTTGGGCGCGTTTGACGGGTCCCGAGCGACGCCTCGTCCCTTCGGGAGATCGACGGAACCGGATGATCGATCGGCCGATCCCTCGGACGCAACAACATCTAAATCCAAACGCGTCGTCGTTCGCGACCGTTGATATTCAAAGGCCGGAAAGCAGAACCGCCGTCGCCAAAAAATCTCGATAACTCCGTGCGCGCTCCGGCGTTTCCGATACGCGCGGTATCTTTTTTTTTTTTTTTTTTTTTTTAAATTACCAAACGCATCGGACGGCGAAACATCGGTCGGGCGTCGCGAATTCCGTCGCGTCGGGTCGACGCGATCGAACGCTGATCGCGCGACGCTCGGAGGCGGCCGTCGACGGAGGGCGAGCCGAGGGTCGCGTCGGTCAATTTGGCCGCCGAATTGATCCGTCGACGCGAGCGCCGGCCAACGGCGCGAGAGATCCGACGCGATCCTCGACCTCGAGGAGCGCGTCGGGTCGTCCGCGATCCGACCTTCCGTCCCGCTCCGGGCTCGACCTCGATTTCGTGCAGCCCTTCGCTCCGCCGTCGTCGATCCTCGGAAGGTATTCGGCGCCGTTGTGAAATTCAACGCGGCGACTTCGTCGCGTCTCGTCCGGGTCGGAGCGAAGCGCCGTGCAAGCCGCTCTCGAAATTTCGCTCGAACCGACGTACGGCAAGCTGCGCCGGGCCGGAGCTGGCAGTGGCGCGCCCGGAACCGGAGCGTTCGGTTTGACCGATTACCGATCGGGCGTTACTGTCGGCGACGCCACTCTCGCACGAAGATCGGCACGGCTACGGAAACCTCTGGGCTGGTCCGCGTGGCTTGCAGCTGATGAGGAGATGCTCGACAGTTTCTGGCCGTGACTGTCGCGAATGAAGGCGCCGGAGGACGGCGCGACTGCCATGCGTTAAGAGAACCTTGCAAGATAACCTCGGGTAATCACTGAGGGTCGGTGAGTGTCTCGGCTCGTCTTAGAGTGCCTCAGAGTGTTTTTGAGTGCCTAACAGAGTGTTTGAGCGTCTTTGAGCGGCTTTGAGCGACTTTGAGCGACTTTGAGCGTCCTTGAGCGTGTTTGAGAGTCTTTGAGAGTCTTTGAGAGTCTTTGAGAGTCTTTGAGAGTCGTTGAGAGTCTTTGAGAGTCTTTGAGAGTCGTTGAGCGTTCTTGAACGTCTTTGAGCGTCTTTGAGAGTCGTTGAGAGTCGTTGAAAATCGTCGAGAGTCGTTAAGCGTCTTTGAGCGTCTTTGAGCGTCTTTGAGCGTCTTTGAGCGTCTTTGAGCATCTTTGAGAGTCTTTGAGAGTCTTTGAGAGTCTTTGAGCGTCTTTGAGAGTCTTCGAGAATCCTCGAGCATTCTTGAGCGTCTTTGAGCGACTTTGGCGTCTACGAGCGACTTTGAGCGTCTTTGAGCGTTTTTGAGCGTCCTTGAGCTTCTTTGAGCGTCTTTGAGTGTCACAAACGGTCCGTGATTGGCAGTGAATGTCCACGAGTGTACACGAACGGACTGCAAACAATCGTCGCTCACAACCCGAGAATAGCATTCGTTTATACAGCGATACAAAAATGCACCGATCGTCCCATCCGTGACGTTTTCCATTCGTTCGCGCCTAATTATCACGCCTTTCGTTCGTCAATAGGCGGACCGGGGATCTTCAGCCTCGACCAATTAAGCCCGGGAGCTGCAGAACGTACAAAACGGCGCACCGAAGGCAGCGACGCGAAACGTCGCATTCACGATCTAACGCGATTAACGTCGACTAATTGAAGTATTCGTGATTCGATTCTCATCTTTTTGTACGTCGCGCGGCGCGTGTACATCGTACGCAATGCGTTTGGAAGTAGTAAGTACGGTATGGACGGTGTCGGTGTCGGATGCGGAGTGCAGGCTGGGCCGCACGCAGCCATGGCGGAGTCTTGTTAGGTGCCATTCAGCGGCGATCGCAGCCTCGGCGGCCCCCACTCGTCCCGTTTCGCCGGCTCTCTCGTAACATCCTGTTCACCTGGATGCAACGAGAGAGTCCACCTATTTATTACCGCGCAACAAAGTACCCGTCAGTCGCGCCCGATTTCAATTTGGCCGGAGCGGAGGTCGGGTAGGAATGATCGGAGGGACGGAAGGCCGCGACGCCCCGGGCTCGCGCACTACCCGCCGCTCCATTATCGTCCGAAAGTTATAAAGCGGCTGCGAGAGAGACGAGCATGATTTGTCGAATACGCCAATCGGTTCTCGATACGACTATCCAACGAAGCTGTCGTGATGCGAACGATTATTAGGGGATAAATGGAGAGAGCGGACGACGGGTGAAGGGGACGATCGGAGACCTCGATTTGCGAATGTTTCGGTGATTGGGTTTTTGGAAATGTGGTAATTTGGAGATGCGGAAATTCGGAGATGTGGTAATTTGGAGATGCGGAAATTTGGAGATGTGGAAATTTGGAGATGCGGAAATTTGGAGATGTGGAAATTTGGGAATATATAAATTTGGGAATGTAGGAATTTAGGAATGTAGAAATTTGGAGATGCAGAAATTTAGAGATGTAGAAATTTAGAGATGTAGAAATTTAGAGATGTAGAAATTTAGAGATGTAGAAATTTAGAGATGTAGAAATTTAGAGATGTAGAAATTCGGAAATGTAGAAATTTGGAAATGTAGAAATTCGGAGATGTAGAAATTTGGAGATGTAGAAGTTTGGACATGTAGAAATTTGCGAATATAGTAATTTGGCAATGTAGTAATTTTCAAATGTAGAAATTTGGGGTCGTAAAAGTTTGGAAATGTATCAATTTGGAAATTTGAAAAATTGGAAATTCAGAAAATTTCAAACAAACAAAAAAGTAAAACACAGCGGCGAGGATTATTTATCTCAGTAGAATCGCAGCACGAGGGAACGTCGGAAAAAGTAAAAGGTATTTGAGAAAAACGTTCTCAGGGACTGTCCGTGAACTCGGGAGGCAATAAAATATCCTCTCCCTTTTTTTGCCCGTCTTCTCCGTTGTGTTTTTATCGCGCTGCTCGCCCCCCTCCCTCTCTCCGGTCGGATAGGGATACCGTTTGAATGGGCGAGAAACAGAATCACGGGAGGCCATGCGGGAGGGAGGGGAGAGGGGGGAGGGGGGGGGGGGGGGGGGGTATCGAGCTTTCGAAAATTCCGCGATGCAGCTCTCGCTTCCGTTCTCGATAAATTTACCGCTTCGAGGTGGGGAGGGGGGAAGGGGGGGCAAAACTGATCACCGGGGCAAAAAGTCGTGCCCCCATTCGGGACGAGATTTTTCTTTTTTGAGGTTTGGGGAAAAATGGAAAAAATGGTAACGATAGTCCGTCTTGCCCCACTCTGCGTTCCACCGCTCCATTGGAGTCCCCTTTCTCGCATCGACCACCCCGGTCTTCATAAATTTTTGAATTCGTGAAACTGCCTCGCGGTCGCACCGCGAAACGATGTTAAGCTGATTCGAATTCGCTCCGAGAATGTCGCGGAAAAAAAAGGATAGAAAAAATTCTGGAAAATATAAACAATTTTTTTTGTTTGTTTGTTCTTAATCAACCGATTAATATTATGTTAACACATATTTTTTATCTGTGTGCGCGTGCATGTATTTCAGATGTGTTGAAATATTAGGTATATTTCTTTAATATTTGAGACATTTTTCGTTGGAATATTTTGATATAATATTTTTAAATATTATTTTTATAAATTTGTAGAAATTTTGTAGAAAGCGGTGTCTTAATCAACCGATCAATATTATTTAAAAAATAATTACTAATTGTCATTATTGATACTATTATATATAAATATATATATATATATTTTTTTCCAAAATGGGAAAATGAGGGGAAATTTCAAAGTCGCGCAATCCTTCGGTAAGATCCTAAGAGGGATTCGAGGCGAGTCCGCCAGCGGCGTCGATCGGATTCGCCGTCTCTTCCCCCCGTATATTATTGACCATTTATTGGAAAATCCACTGTACACTTCGTGTCTCGCGGCTGAAAGCTCACCGGCAATCCTGAGACTCTGGCTGAACGGCGATCCGGTGCGAATCCGGGACGCCTGTCGATAAAATGAAATACGCATCCTCGACCTTACTCGACAGGATTACGGAGGAGATCTCGCGGTTCTCGGCGGCTCCCACCGCGATTCACGACTCGAACGGGAGGCGACGCGATTCGTCGAGCGGCGCCTCGCGGTCGACGGATTAAAATCCATAACGCATGGAAAAACAATTTTTTTCTTCCTTTCTCATCTAATTTTTCATCGATATACAATAAGAGAAAATCGGTTTAAATTTTTTCGATCAATTTTTTTTCTTGTGCCACAAATCTATTATAAAAAAAAAAAAAATCCAAAATTGTCAAGTTCGGTAAACAAGAAGCGTTTCTCGTCCAACCAATTTTCACCGCACAGTGTCGAAACATATGAAACATACGACACATGTATGAGCGGACCGACCGCACTGGTCACTGTGCGGTGCGCGAAAAAAAGAAATCGTTTGGCGACTCCGACCCGGTGAACTGGTGTAGGCCAATGAATTGATGCACAAAAAAAAAAAAATAACCAATATTGGCTGGATGAGAGCGGGGAATCCCCCGCGGCCTCTCATTCCTTGATAAAACGAGTTGCCGCGCCGAGCGTGAATCAAAAATACAAACGACGCGAGAAAAATAATAAACGCGCTTTGTTCACCGCGCCGATTGTCATGAGAATCAGCAATAAGAAACGTTCATCCCCCCCCCCCCCCCCTCGCTCGCTCCCGGAAGCTCCCAAGATGGCCTTTGCACGGCATCCGTCACGGCACGAATCCGTAAGTATCCGCAAGGATTCGTTACAAAAAATATATATATTTTTTCAGGGCTGAAAGTGAGGCTTTAAGAATCACTAACGTTTCCGTGCCTGAAAGGTGCAGCAGCGCCCCCCCCCCCCCCCCCCCCTCAAGGGGGGGCGGGATGACGCCCACGCACTCCGCAGCTTCCGGTCGCCGCACGTCCGCAAGGCCCGTCGACGCTTTATCGATTCTCATCTGCCAAATTGCCGGAAGGGCTGTACATACCCTGACCAGGAGGGAGGGGGGGGGGGAGGGGGGGAGGGAGAGAATGTGAGGGAGGAAAAGACCTCCCCCCGTTCGCACGAAGGGGTGAGCGAGGGGGGCGAAAATTGCGGCCGCAGGAGCACGTCGTGGAGGAGAGCGCTGCCAAAGGACTGCGAGCGAAGTGAGGGAGTTCTAAATGGAAAGAGGGTGCAGGGGATGAATGCAAAGTGCCGAGGGTCTTTGGCGGAGGTTGCAGGGTCGGCGGAGAGAAAATTATGAGGGGCGGGGGGGGGGGGGGGGGGGGGAGGAGGTGAGGACGGGATGAGGAAACAAGAGGAGCTGGAGAGGTACTCATTAACGCTAATCAGCGCACGTACCGGATGGTGGCCGGGGTCCGGGTAACTACGAATCCTCTCCGGAGAAGCCGCGGCACATCCGGTCGGACATGCGGGATCGCGGTGATCGGAAAATTGGTCTCATGCACGGGATTTTTTTTTTCCCTGCTTCCTCGCAGAGGAAGCTTTCGTTTAGTGAAAGAAATGCCAGATTTTAATGTAGGTGTGTTCAGAATGTTCCAAAACATCGAAAAATCACATTTAATGAAAATTTACGGATTGGGAAAGAAACAAAATGTCTGTAACTCGAGAATGCCTCGGCCGATCGAGCTGAAATTTTACGCACAGTGTATGCAACGAATACTCAACTCGTGGCCAAAATTTCATCGAAAAATGTTCAGTTGTTTTTTTTGTTCGGCATTTTTTGTTGTTCAAAAAAGTTTGTTCAAATATTTTCAAAACAAATTTTCAAACAAACATTTATTTTAATCAATCAAATCGATTTGAAGGGAAACCCTCAGAGTAATTTTTTTCTGCATTTACCAAGAAGTAGAGAATCACTCAAGAGGACAATTTGTCACCGACGTATAAAATAAGTAAACAACAGTACAATTTCATAAAGAAAAAAAAAAAAAAAAATTCCGTCCAAGTGAAAAAAAAATCTTATCGTCGTACAAAACCAGGAATAATCGCGCCTGCGTCTCATCCTTCACGCGCAGAAAGGGGGGGGAGGGGGGGGGGGGGGGGGGAGCGAATGGAAACGGATTCGCGTAAATCTCGCGAAGGGGGTTAGACGCGAATTGGCCGGTAATTTGATAATGAGAAGGGTAGCCTCTCATTCTATCCGCGCTTACGGTCCGGCGAACGACGGGGCGCCGTTCTCGTAATTTTATGCAAATCAGATTATACGTTCGGCCAATCCGATACACGTATGAACCCGTGGTTACCGCCGCACTCTGCCCCCCCCCCCCCCCCTGCCCGGAGTTGCGCTCACAAGAACTTAGTTGATTATACCCGACTACCGGCTCCGACAACTGCGCTGCTCGGGGATGTTCCCGAGAGCAGTAGTAAAGGCACGGCTTTGGTCGGACATGCGGTCGACTGTCGGCGAACAATCCCTCCCTCGCGCATGCGCGCGCGCCTCGTTAACAAGCCAGCCGCACTCGCTTCGATTGAGACTTTTAATTAAAAATGACGTGGACACTATTATCCACAAAAACCTCCATTCACGCCACAACTGTCGTTCAACTCGTCTCGTTCTCCGTCGTCGGGCATTATCCTTCCGATTCTACTGAATACCTCAGCCGCTCGGTAGTGACGTACAGATGTTGGATATTATGCCAGCAGACTATCGCGTACCGTGAGCCTCTCGCAGTGAGTCGAGTTCAGAACAACCTGTCGAGGAAACTTTTTGCGAGGAAAAGTAATGAGTGTCGCTGAGTGTCGCAGAGTGTCGCTGAGTGTTGCTGAGTGTTTCTGGGCACTACTTGGTTTCGTTGAATGTCTGTCAGTAACTCTGAATGTCTGTCAGTCTTTGAGTGTCCGTGTTTTTGAGTGTCCGTGTTTTTGAGTGTCTGTGTCTTTGAGTGTCCATGTCTTTGAATGTCCATGTCTTTGAGTATCCGTGTCTTTGAGTGTCAGTGTCTTTGAGTGTCAGTGTTTTTGAGTGCCCGAGTCTTTATCTCTGAGTGTCTTTATCTCTGAGTGTCTTTATCTCTGAGTGTCTTTATCTCTGAGTGTCTTTATCTCTGAGTGTCTTTATCTCTGAGTGTCTTTATCTCTGATTGTCTTTATCTCTGAGTGTCTTCATCTCTGAGTGTCTTTATCTCTGAGTGTCTTTATCTCTGAGTGTCTTCATTTCTGATTGTCTGTATATGTGCGAGTGCCTACGAATCGCACCTAGCGTGCGTGTGTGTGGGTGTCGTGGAGCGGGGTGCAAACACACACCGCCAAAATTTGTGGACTTTCGTTTAAGTACACAGAGATAATACAGATCGATCGAAGCTACGTGATTCCATCAAAATCGAAGCACTCGAACGTAGAGCGTTACCGGGTCGTACACTCGCCAATAACTAGCCAAATTATTATTATCATAACTATCCTGCCGTTATTGCTAATCGACCACGATCGGAAATACGAAAGGACGACTCGTATATCCTCTCCCCCCTCCCCCTCCCTCGCTCCCCCTTTCGCATATATTGCCACAGCGATTTATTCTACACCTGAGCAACGGCGGTGCAAGCTTGATTCCCCCGTTATTGTTATTGCATGTGTGCTATAATTACGTACGATTTATGGAATAAACTGTTGTCCGATATTTGCGGTATTTGCGGCTGATGGTACACCCGACCCGCTTGTGGATATTTCGCCGGGAATCGCCAGTGCGCAAATCACATTATCGCCGCAGGGAGCTTTAACACCGTGAATTGGTCGGTGCGGCGATGATTTTTTTTTTTTTTTTTTTTTTTTTGGGACGCGACAAGGATATAACGAAAATCGAGGTTGCACACGGGAGTGCGAGTGGCTCGGTCACATCGGATTTAAAGAGCAATTAATCATCGGGAGAAAGAGCCGAACGTGATTTATAATTACTGTGCGAGAATTTTACACGGTGGCTTATGAAAATCCATCAGTCATCGGCGGTCGAACGCTCAACGAATCGGGACGAGCATTCGTCGGAACTTTATCGATGTGCTCGGCACGCGTCATGGGAGCGCGTGTTAATGCGACCCCGGGGAGAGAAGCCGCGTTAACCCCCGATGAAAATTGAAAGTGATTTTGTTCGATTGCATTAACGGAACCTCCGAGTGGATCTCGGAGGACTCCGACGCTCTGATAGAAGGGAATACGTCGACATTTTTTTAACGAATTTTCTGAGAATTTCCGAGTGTTTCCGAGCATTTCTGAGTGTTTCTGAGCATTTCTGAGTGCTTCTGAGAATTTCTAAGCATTTCCGAGTGTTTCTGAGCATTTCTGAGTGTTTCTGAGCATTTATAACTGTTTCTGAGCATTTGTAAGAGTTTCTGAGTATTTCTGAGCACTTCTGAGAATTTGTGAGAGTTTCCGAGTATTTCTGAGCACTTCTGAGAATTTGTGAGAGTTTCTGAGTATTTCTGAGCACTTCTGAGCATTTCTGAGAACTTCTGAGAGTTTCTGAGTGTTTCGGAGTCTTCCTAAATTTTTCTGGGTGTTTCTGGATGCTTCCGAGTGTTACTGAGTGATTCTAAGTCTCTCTGAATGGTCTGAGTGTTTCTGAGGGTTCCTGAGGGTTTCTGAGGGTTTCTGAACGTTTCTGAGGGTTTCTGAAGGTTTCTGAGGGTTTCTGAAGGTTTCTGAGAGTTTCTTAGCGTTTCTGAGGGTTTCTGAGTGTTCGTCGGTATTGGGACACCCCGGAAACTTTACCGATGTGTTCGGCACGCGTCACAGGGGCGCGTGTTAATGCGCGGCCGGGGAGATTGGCCGCGCTCTCCCCGATGAAAATTGAAATTGATTTTGTTCGATTGAATGAACGGAACCGGCGAGTGGATCGCGGAGGGCGCGGACTCGCCGATAGGTGGGGACGCGCAGGAAAATTTATTATGCATATGGATGTCACGTCCTCTTAAAACCACCGCGCCATTATTCGCGGCGGGTTTATTGGAATAATAAAATTACGTTCCATCCGACGGGCGGGTGCACTCGGCTCCCGAGCCCGCCCGTTTCTCTCCGCGTCTCTCGCTGGCGGCGGGTTACGCACGGGCCTCGTCTCATCGACGAATATAACGCCGATGAGGGACAGCGCGGAACGTACGAGCCTGTTAAAACCGCGTTCGCACGCATCATCGATTAATTTGCATTTCAGATATTATCAACACACACGGTTCCGGCCGAAATTCTCTGTGCCGATGCTTGCTTCCGAGAACGTCTCTGCCGTGCCGAAACTTTACTACGTCGGTTGGTGTAAATGAAATTCAGATTCTCTGATGGGTCTTTAGAAGATTTTTTTTAAGGAATACCGATTTACGATCGGATTCCGATCGGCGGTCCTTGTAAGAATCCAGACGGATTCCGATTTGGAAGTTAAAATCGGTTATCAGCGCCGATAGGGCTGGTGCAGGAACATCCTAAGTAGGGCATCCTTATAAGAATCCAAGAATGCTGGGCATTCGTCAATCGGCAGATTAGCCAATGCTGGGCACTCGTCAATCGACAGTTTAGCCAATGCTGTGCATTTGTCAATCGACAGTTTAGCCAATGCTGGGCATTCGTCAATCGACAGTTTAGCCAATGCTGGGCATTCGTCAATCGACAGTTTGGCCAATGCTGGGCATTCGTCAATCGCCAGTTTAGCCAATGCTGGGCATTCATCAAGATCCGATCACCGGCCAACCAGCTGCCGACTAAGAGCTAATCGCCGGCCATTTTCCGAGCGTCGGCCAACCGCACCTGGGTGGCTTCTTCTCTCGGGTAAATAATTGGAACAGTGACTTTGCCCGGCCGGTTCGCGTCGAAGCCTCGAGACACAATCGTCCCGGATGTCCCGGCGCCGCAATATTTCGCTGTCGTTTCGCGTCCCGGCAATCGGCACGGACTCTCTGCCCATGTATAAGCAATCAGCGCGAGCTAATTGATCGATAATCGGCTTTCATTGTCGGGCCATAATTTTCGTTCCTCCCCGTTCATTCCTCGAAGTCTCTTCCATCGGAAATCTTCTCAGGCCGCTCGACTTCCTCGTCCTTAATTCGACGTCTTAATTCTCGGGCTCGCTGCGATTTCGGTACGACAGAATCGTCGCGCAACGTAATCCGCGATGAGCAATCCGGCGCTCCCGTAGCGCGGAATTGAAGTGGAAAAGTGCACACCCACGGAAATTGTTTATTACATTTAAATAAATCAATGCGTCAGTATTCGGTTTATTCAAATGGAATGTTTTTTTTTTTGTGCGAAATAAATTTGTATTTATTCGCATCTATGGGAGTCGCTTTATTCAACTAAATGATTTTTAAAAGCTATCAGGCGAAATCATCTCTGTGCCGTAATCCGCATAAAACCGCCGTTCCCCCGGAAGTGGAGACTCGCGTCGCAGGTCGGATCGCTTGAGGAGGAACAAAAGTCCAGCCAGTCACCCGCAAGCGCGTCGCGTAACGCGCGGATGGAGGCGAGTGCATAACGTCACCCGAAAACCGGGACGAATCCGGAGGCAACCGGGGATGGCGATTAAACGAAATCAAGATTCGCGAAATCGAATCTCCAGAACCGCCAGAAACCGGAAGGCGAAGTTCGCGCCGGCTGCGGATCGGCGGTCGTCCCGCGTACCGGATCCCATTATACCGATACGTAAACAGAACTTTTTGCCACTTCCCACCGAGCAATTCTCTTCCTCCGCATCGAATCCGTTCGGTGGCAATTTTTTTTTTTTTTTTCTTTTTTTTTTTCTTTCTTTTCTCGCTGCCCCACACCGATCGCGTCGGTCGGACAATGCGGCGCTCAACTTTTCGTACGGCTTCGGTACGATGGACGCGAAAACTTTCGGGAATTAACTGGAAAATCGAGAGAGCTCGGCGGACGGGAACGGAACGTTCGACGGTTATAATGAGCCGCGGTCCGATGTACGATGAATGCCCGCTACGGGCAACGAAACCCTCGTATCGAGACCGATAATTGCGGGCTGCGATTTTTTTTGCCCGCGGTTCGCTGAGTAATTCGGAGTGATAAGGCCGACGTACGAACCGCCCGATCCTTTTACCGTGGAAAATGAAACCGCTCCGGAGTTATCGACGTTTTCTGATGGATGAAATTTTTTTTTTTTAATTTGCTCGGTTTTTCTCCAAGATCGGCTTCTTGCGACTTTCGGGAATCGCGAGGCGGGCGATCGGAGAAAGAAATTTCTCCGACCATTTCGCATTGGACGAGACCGAAGAATTTTTTATTTTCCGTCGAAACAACAAAAAAAAATTATTCTATTATTATTGTGATTATTATTATTATCATTATTATTATTATTATTATCATTTTATATTATTATTATTAAATTATTGTGATTACTATTATTATTATATTTGGATGGTTCGATGGTTCATTGGTTTGACAGTCGATTCGATGGTTAATTGGTCTGATGGGCGTGGCAACTTTCTGACGGCTAAACTCTCCTACTTCCTTAAAAAAAAAAAAAATCGTGGCAACATCACCCTAATGGCGTTGACATCTTATCCGTCCTACCCCGTCGATAAGGCGACGCCGACAGCGTATGATGCGAAAAAAATCACGAGGGTACATGCATCGAATGAAAATAACGAAAAAAAAAAAAAAAAATGATGACTCGACCCGGCCTTATGGGCACAGCCGGTATCCGATCCGTCACACGTCTATCAACTTTTCTCGAACTTCCGAGTCTCGGTTCTTTCCGCTCCGCTCCCTCGGTTTGCGGACCGTGACACGAATTTCAAGCCGTTCGCTTCTACGCGTACCCAGGGATGTTTTCCCACCATATTGGGTGCCAATATGCCTACCTAATACTGGCTGCCAATATACCTGCCATTATGAGCTACCGCTGTTCCAACCAATATTCGCTGCCACTATTTCCACCAATATTGGCTGCCAATGTTTGCACCAATATTGGCTGCCAATATTTGCACCAATAGTGCCTGCCGATGCTTTCTCCCAATTTTGGCTGCCGATGCTGTCTCCCGATATTGGCTGCCGATGCCGCCTGCCCACCGACATTGGCTGCCAATCTTCGTACCAATATTGGCTGCCGATGCTGTCTCCCGATGTTGGCTGCCGATGCCGCCTGTCATAATCTGCCGCCGACGTCGGCAGCCACTATCCGACCAATATCGGCTGCCAATATTTTTACTGCCGATCTTCGATCGATTTTCGATTTTTCCGGCCCTTCCTCACCTTCTCCTCTTCGGACAAAGAAACGTGACCGCTTCAACCGGAGCAATTTTACTCCGCGCCGCCGAACGTATTGTCCGTACGGACGGCTCGCGGTTTAAGGGTGATCGAGCCGATAACTCGTTCGCGCCAGAGCCGGGCCTCGCCGTCGTACTACTGTAACGTCAAGTTGACACATTCTCGATCAATCAAACGTCGCACGCAGATGCCTTTCCTCGCGTGGCTCGCACACGCCCGAGTCCGCAGAGCGCGTCTCCTCTCGTCTCGCCGGCCTCGCCTCGGCCCGCCCCGCGTTCGATCTCGCCCGCAGCGTCGCTTCCGGACCGGGAACGGACAGAGACACAGGGAGAACGAGAACTTCCTTCGCCGGCCGCGCTTCGATCCGTATAACTGCCAATTAAAAGTTCCAACGTCTGAATTTTTTTCATCGACTCTCCGAGAGATTCCTCGCCGATGCACTCGCCTCTATGGAAGAATCTCCGATGGTGCGCCGAACCCCGAACCGACGTAATTGGCACGGAGGGAAGAAGCACTTCCACCGCGCCCTTTTACGAGCGTGTGTGAGGCGTTCTTCATCAACCGGCCCACTTTTTTTTTTTGATGCTTGAGAGGAGCTTCTGTGATTTTTTTTTTAGATTTTTAGAGGACACGGTTCAAGATTCACGATTTTTTTTTTTTAATATCGGGAAATCTTAGAAAATATTGGTCACTCAAAAAAATCGTAGCGTCATTGAGTTTTTTGTTTTTCGGCGACTTTCGAATGATATTAGAGTCAACTTTTCAGATACCGGAAAGTCCATTTTTCGTATAAAAAAAAAGTTTAAATAATTTTTTTTTCTAATAAAAACACGCCTTAAAAAAAAAAAAATGTCGAAACATTTCAGAAATGAAAGACGGATAAAAGGCGAAGAAGTTAGCAACGTTTCCTCAGGCGAACTGTTAACTCTCCCCGCTTACCCTCTCGCCACCCCCGCCCCGCTTACCCACGCAACGGAAAAGCGCATCTCGATCCCTCCCGACGCGGCCGAAGGGGCGGACACAAAAGAATGACAAAAAGAAGCCCCGGAAGCCCTCGAAGAGAAAGCAGGCACCAAGAAGTGGAAGATACGTGGATGCGGCCGGATCGCTTTTATGACATAAGTTTGCTTATGAATAAAATATCAGCCAAGTTTTACCCGTTCGATCGACTTTTGCTGCCACAAAAAAAAAAAAAAAAAAAAAAAAAAAATCTGCAGTCTGAACTTCATAGACCGGAGTCTGGGGCTTTCTTTCGTTCCCGTTCCATTCCGAGGAGAATTTCTCCGCCTATGAAGCTTCTCAGACTCGTAATAGGCACTGCGCGGGAATCCTCCGCACGCCCGCCGTATCGCAACCGCAAACACGGCCGGGAGCCCAGCGAGCTTCAAACTAAATTGAACTCTATTGCCCTCGGAATTCTTTGTTCGATGCGCCCCGGCGGGACGGGGACTTAAGAGGCTGCTCTGCCTTCTCGCTCACCGCTGGCGGATGCTTTTCTTCTCTGATTCTTACATATATATATATACGATAAAATTCCTGCAGCCTCGCAGAATGCCGCTGAATATTTTATTCATCCGATTGAAAGTGACTTTGCAAGTGGGCAGAACAAACAACGGTTCTCCGATCTGCAAGGATTAATTTGATTGATCGGAATTTTATTGAAATTGGGGAACGTATTGGGATCGATTTTTAAAAAGATTTGGACCTGATTTAGCATCCTATTTTTCGTATCGTTGATTCCATAATTGAATTTTTTAAATAATATTGAGTAAAAGTGAGATTGAATGATCGTGGTCGGCGCTAAAAAAAGGGGGGGTGATTCTAATTTCTAAAATTGTTCTTTTGGCGATTTTCGTTGCGACGTAAAAATTGGAATAATAATGTTTCCCGGAAAAGAAGATAGGCACGTTGGTTTTTCCGAATTAAAAAATAAATTTACTGCTCATAGGACCCTTGTGCGTTAAAGAAACGCGTGGGGTACATTTGTACCCCGGTCGTGAGTTAGAGGGTATAAAAACTAATAGATGATTTCTAGGCTCAATAAAAAAAATTTTATCTCCATCGCGCCGAATAAAAAAATTAGTAAAAAAAAAAATGGTCCCTCCCGAAATTCATCGACCGCGACAACATCACAGATATTGATTTTTTTTCTGACGTCGCCGAAGATCAATTCGTCCCTCTATTGCATAGCGCCGGGGTTGACATTTCCCGTACCTTGTCCGTTGAATAATAAATCTCGATCGCATCCCACCCCACGCCTCTTGGTCGCCGCAACACGTTTTATAATATCCTACTTTAATCTCACACATGTTGCTTCTCCGCCCATCCGACCGGTGTCCCGTTCCATTCTCGCTCCCGTTTACACTAAGTTGTATACGTACCGTCCGCCTATCGCCGTGGAACTTTCGTGCACCGTAAAACGACGACATCTACTCCAAAATGCTTTCGCCCATCCCGGTCGCTTCCACAGCTACACCAAAAAAAAAAAAAAATTATTCCAATCAATGAAAATTTATACAGGACGAAAATAATTTTTTGTTCGCTTCATAAGCTAATACATTTTGGCCGTTTTTTTTTCGGAAAAAAATTCCCTGACTTTTCACTGACCAATTAAAAAAATTCCCTGACTTCCAAACTTCTAAGGACTCATACTCAAAAAAATTAATGATGCAAATGAAAAATGCCTAATTATTGTACTAACATTTAATTTTTTTTTCTTCAAAATGTTACGATTTTTTTTTTTTTTTTTTAAGCATATATCGAGCAAAAATTTATGAAAACTCTGAATCGCTCGGGTCGTCCATTTCGCCCCGCTCTTTTCTGCGCATAAAAAAAAACTATTCGCTCACTCGTAGCAACGCGACAGCCTGTCATCGCGCCTTCCACGACCACCCACGCCCCCCCCCCCTCCCCCCTCCCCACCCAACCAGCTGCACCGAACGGCTCCCTTGTTGCTGGGTTATCGAGCGTAACGTACACACAGTAACACAGCCGGATGCGTCTCGTATTATCGTCCTCTTGTTGCAGCCCTCCCTCCCTCCCATAAAGGAGCCATGTCAACCGTTCGGAAGAGACTCCGGACCCCTCGCTTTCGCGTTCGTCTCTCCGTCCGTACACATGTTACTTTGCGTTGCGTCACCGTACCGGTGGAAAAGTTACGTCTATTATGTATAAAGCTAACACACTCTTCGCCGAGCGCGGCAACGGGGTGGACGAAGCCCCCGACCGGGGCGACCCGACGGGGCCATTCTAGCCCTCTTGTCACAGTGCATTAACTTTGAATGAGATAAAAAAAAAAAAAAAACGAGAGAAAAAAATTATGGAATAAAGCTGGAATTCGTCGTAGCGCGTTATTGCATTATTTTATTTTATTTTTTTATTACTGTTTTCTGATTAATCTCGTACATTGGTGGGTCTTGTTTTGTCGAAGGGAAGCTGCGGAAAGTGATGAACCAATTTATGGTGAATGGGTTAGTGGTGGTTGAGAGTGTTTGGGACGATTGTGTGGAATTGTGGGAATTTACTGGAGCGGTGAAACTCTTGGGGAAATTTTGTAGGACTTTGTTTCGAAGATTATTCGGAGACTGTTGCGGGGAGAATTTATTGTTCTTGTGCGAGATAAATATTTATACTGGACTAATTTATGTTCAATAATTGAATTAAATAATGCTGTTTAGTTTAAAATAACGTTTTGTACCATTATCCCATTTTGCCCCACTGTCCCATTTTGCCCCGCTTTTCCCTATCTCCGATGAACAATACATTCGCGCGTCGACAAACCTCTCTAAATCCGCAGTACGGCGAGGTTTCCGTCCCTGAGTAACGGGCTGACGCCTTGACCCGAAAGAGCGGCGACTTGTTTATGATCGTCGCCGAGCCGACTCACTGTTTGCTCGTCCGGACGTAACACCCGAGAATCACAGGTCTCTGTCCGGCGACCGCGCAGCGTGGAAAGTACATTCGAGTACAGTTACTGGATTATCGAAGCTGCTCGCGCACCGGGTTTGTCGTCGGTCGCGAACGATAATGGAGATTGATAATTCATCAAAGAGTGGGGGGAGCGGGCGGGGAAAAATGGCACAGCGGGGCAAAACGGCATTATGCGGAAAAACACAATTTTCCAATGGATTTTGGATGATGGCGATGGTGGTAGGTGGGGTAAAATGGGTTTGAAAATCCGGATGCATCGTTGGGGCAAAATGGACCATCCAAAAATTATAGGAATATTGAGTTTTCCTCACTGTCCCGTTTTGCCCCACCGTCCCCTTTTGCCCCGCTCTCTCCCTACTAGGTGAGGTGGCGAAGGAACGGCGAGGCCGATCTCTCCGGCGGGGGGGGGGGAATCAAAGCGACCGGGCAAGGTGAGCTTCCCTTGTGATGCTTGGCGAGCAGTAAGACCAACATTTACACAGCCAATGATATCAGACGCAGGCTGAATCGCCTGGAGATGGCGAGCCGTCGACCGTCCGGCGGAGACTGGAATCTGAGGCGATGAGGCTGCATGCTGGGATGAAATTAAATGCGGAATAATCGCCCCGAAGCTTCGAGAGAAATCGAGCTTCGGGGCAAAATGGACCACGTTTCGGCGTCACTTATAAGGTACCGCGTTAAATACCGCCGGTTCCCACTTTGATGCAGTGACTTAGATTTTCTGAACATGTTTTTATTTTAATATTTTAATATTTTAATGTTTTAATATTTTTATATTTTTATATTTTTATATTTTTATATTTTTATATTTTGATATTTTGATATTTTGATATTTTGATATTTTGATATTTTGATATTTTTATATTTTTATATTTTGTCTATTCTGTCTTTGAAGAAGAAGTAACAAAATATCGTGTAAATCAATAAAACCCTCTGAACAGTCTTGTCCGTTTTGCCCCACTATCCTTCCCTGCGGATATCACTTGCCGATACCAGTCGCTAGTCACTAGGCAACCTCGGCGGAAAGTGATTTCAAATAAACTGATAATAATGATAACAATGATGATAATACCTCATCGGATAAGACTGTTGTTCAGCTTCCGAACATCTGGACCACTTTCATCACGGCCATTCGATTCCCCCGTGTGCACGTATATCTGGCCTAAAAGCCCGAGGTACCTCGAAATTCCTCTCAAATGCTCGACGGATAAAACGGAGACCCGACGAGAGCCATTTCGATGGCTCTTCAGGACCGAACAGCATGAAACTATTGTTGAGACACGTTAGAAGCGCGGTAAAAAAAAATATGAAAGAGCGAACAAAGTAGACGGCAACGGAGGGAAGAAAGCCGGAGCACTCGGAAAGCGAGGAGCGCCGGGACGCGTAATCCACTGAGCACTCTGGGGCGAGCCGGGAAGCGCGTGGGTCTCCGAATCTGCTGCCGTCTTCGGCCAAAGACTGTCGCGAAAACGCCAGTGTGCGCATCCGATGCGGAGAGCTTTATCAAGGGGCTTCCCGAAAGTGAAAGCAAAACTCGAATGCGCTGTCCGATACGGATTTCCGTCCGTGAAACATCCGGACGGTAAGCCGGCGCACCCTGGAAGACGATTCGCTGGACTGGCGAACCCCACGCTGGGACGATGACGGCGAACGCATTCGCTGTCGGCATTGTATCAAATAATCTGGCCCAGTGAATCCGGATTCTTTCGTTTCCTCTGTGTGCTTCCGGAGGGACGAGAAGGGGGTGTATCGGATACGTTGGGTAAAAGAGATGACAAAGCTGGTGGGGTTTCTAAGGATCCAGTGATGAGTACTTGTTGTTGTTAGAATGCTGAGAATCTAGAGTTCGGGTCTGATCATTGTAGGGTCTCTTGCGTTGGATTTCTGAAATGGAGTCCCAGACTCAGATCAGCGTAGGTCTTTGGCAGGAAAACTTTCCTGACGGAGTTCTGGGTCGTAATTATTGTAAGATCGATAATGATCCAGTGCTAGGGATTAATCTGTCAAAGTTCTCCCGAATCAAAGACTTTCCAAAAGCTATTCCAGTTCGTGATCGGTGTAAGTCTTTCTCAGGAAAACTTTCGTAACGGAGTCCTGGGTCGTAATCATTGTAAGATCCTTAATGACCTAGTCCTAGGGCCGGACTGTTCCAAGTTCTCCCGGGTCAAAGACTTCCCTAAAGCCGTCCCAGGTCCTGATAAGTCTTCTCCAGGAAAACTTTCCCATGATTAAGCTGGTAGGGTTTCTAAGGATTCAGTCCTAAGTACTTATTACAGTAAGCCTGCTAAGAATCTAGCCCTCGGGTCTGATCATTATAAGTTCTCTTGTGTCGGACTTCCCAAATGGTGTCCCAGACTCAGATCAGCCTAAGTCCTTCTGAAGACTTCCCTGATGGACTCCCAGGCCCTAATTTATTAAGTTCCCTAACGGCAGATCATTAAATCCAGCCCCAGCGCCTCACTCCGTTCAGACTTCATCCGTAGCCATCCAATGAGCGACATCAAGGCACAGACATTAAAGAAACAAAACACAAGAAAGAATTGGGTTAAGTCGGAACGGCCGCTTTGTAACGATCTTGCTCTCGCCATCCACCGCATCAATTCTCTTTCGCCCTGCCGAGGCCGGTTCCCTCCCGCCGCGATACGGAGGAAAGTATGGAAAAGCTGGTTTATGAGGTGCGCGTCTGTACGAGCGTTGCTGGCAAGGTAGAACATAGCAAACCGGCAGCGTCGGGCACACGGTGGTAACCGCAATGTCTCCAGTAATTTAGGAGGGTAATCGTTCGCCGGGTCCTGGGGTGAAAGAAGCGTTGGATGAGCCGAAACGGGGAGCGGAAGGGGGGGAGGGGGGGGGGGGAGGGGGCAGAGAAGGGGGAATGGCGAGGTCGGCGTTACGAGCCACCCCGTGGCGGGCCGATCAAACTTATGTACATTGGCGAGCCATCTTTTTCCATGGTAAAGAGTAAATCGAGGATAGTTTTTTTTTTTTTTTTTTTTTTTTTTTTTAACGTGTGGCGAGTTAAAGAATCTTCCGGAAGAAGAGAGATGATTACGAGGTACCGAAAAATATACTCACGAGGTGCATTCGAAAGTAGAGCGGGGATGAGAATTGAGGGCGAAGTTAGCGGGTCGGAGACCCGGGAAAAAGAGGTGAGCTGAGGCTGTTGGTGACGAAAGAAAAATGGAACTGATTTTGCATTGGTATGTTTAATGTGCCCTGGTCAGACTATGGGTCAATGTGAGTGATTAGAGTGGGAATGTAACAGTCGTGCCGTTCCTTTCCTCGGCTCGCCGTAATTGTCCTCCGTCTTCGACGGGCGAACACTGTTCGCCGATATCTCACGAGGAATTTCGGCGAAGTTGAACGAGGTGTTTAATTAAAAGTCCGAGACGGCGGATCGAGTTGAGCCGGACGGAAGGAACGGCTCGTTGAGGGATTCCCGCCCGGGCCGCGATCGTTCCGGGCGGGGCGGAAGTGAACGGAACCGGCGCGGCGCGACGAGCGCCATCGAGCATCGTCGTCGTCGGGAACCAACCCAGACCCGGCGATCGCCGTCCTCGGCTCGAGCCGTTCCCCCTCTCCGTTCTCGGGAACCTCCATTATCGCTTTCAAAGAAAGTAATTTTCCGGCTTAGCCGGCCGTCTAACGACGCGCGAGATTAAGGATCCTCGGCGACGGTCGCCACCCACTTCGGTGGACGCCTTTTCCGAACGAGTTTCGCGTTGTTACTCGAGATACGGACGGATTAAAAGTCGGGCAGACTACGGAGCGGAATCGGAGTTAGATTCGGAATCGGCAGTGTCAATCGACGGACGGTCTCGGTGCGGATCGTGATTTCCGATCGACGAGATGATTTCTGGGGTTGTGGATTTGTGGACCAGGAATGCTGTTAGCCGATCGTGATGAATTCCACTCTGGATGGAATTCGTCAGCCGATCGTGATGAATTCCACTCTGGACGGAATTCATCGGCCGGTCCTGATGAAGTCCACTTTGGGCGGAATTCATCAGAAACTCCTGATGAATTCCACTCTGGGCGGAATTTATCAGCCGGTCCTGATGAATTCCAATCAGGACGGAATTCGTCAGCCAATCCTGATGAATTCCACTCTGGACGGAATTCGTCAGCCAATCCTGATGAATTCCACTCTGGACGGAATTCATCAGCCACTCCTGATGAATTCCACTCAGGACGGAATTCATCAGCCGATCGTGATGAAGTCCACTTTGGGCGGAATTCATCAGCCAATCCTGATGAATTCCACTCTGGACGGAATTCATCAGCCGATCCTGATGAATTCCACTCGGGACGGAATTCATCAGCCAATCCTGATGAATTCCACTCTAGGCGGAATTCATCAGCCACTCCTGATGAAGTCCACTCTGGACAGAATTCATCAGGATTCCATCCATCCAGCTTGAACGCAGTCCTCGAGCCATAGCCAGGTTTCCGTTCGTTTCGCCCACATGGTCCGTCCCATGAAAATATCTCGCCCCTCCACTTCCCTCCCTTTTCCTTCCCTCCCCATTTCCAACCATCGAACTCGCGCCGCCTTGCCCAAAAACTATCACCTAAAAAAAAAAAAAAAAAAAAAAAATCCTCCAACCCTTTCGCCCGCTCTTCCTCGAAGTCCCGATAATTTCCGTTCAGGTGGACACGTCTCCGATAACGGGCGACCGTGACAGACGCATCCTACTCGGGCGCGTTTCGCGGTGAACCGCTCGAGTACAACGCCGCGTGCCGCTGATAGATATTCACCGGCAGCAGGTGTGCGGCTCGAACGATTCCCTCTGATATCGGGGCGGTACCTCGCAGGGTGCAGGGCGAGGCCGGTGACAGGGCTTCCGGTGCGAGACCGCAGTAGGCGCAATTCGAGCGGCGCGGAGGTGCGCGTGTCGACCCAGAAGCGATAGGCCGGTAATGCGGCGGCGAACGCACCGTCTCGTACGAACGATTCATCTCCCACCGCAATTCCCCCCCCCCCCCCCCCTGCCCCGTGTGATATCCACGTGGGGGGGGGGGGGGGGGGAGGATAGTTATACTGGCGGTGGAAACGGAATTTACGTCTCGGCACTTTTGCGCGTGTCAGCCTCAGCGATAGCGACCGCATCTCGACACTGTGGCCCGATGGGACAATTGTCCCCTCGTCTGCGCGGCCGCAATCGCGTCGAAATTAATTGTCGTCGGTTCGTTCCGCTGGTCCCGATACTGGACCAGCTGCCCTGCAGGAGAAATCGCGGGTATGCCGTTTTGCCACCCTCCCAGTGAGGGAAATAAAAAAGAATGGATTTTTTTTTTTCGCCACATTTTTGGAGCAATTTTCTGGTACCCCGTTTGTAATGTATTGGCCGCAACGCTTTCCCGCCAGTTGACACAGACTTTCGGACGCAAATTGCGGCGATCGATGGATCTGTCGGATTGGTCCAAACCGGCGCACAATCGATGGTCCAGTCGGGCTCTTGTATGGAGTCCTCGTTATCACTTCGATAACAGGGCGACGATATTTATGATTATTATTATTATTATTTGTAATAATAATAATAATAAATCTACACGCATGTGCTGTCGCCAAATTGACTTGCATCTTCGCTCTTAAGGAATTCACCACACAGCAGTTTGGATAAAACCAAAAAAAATTGTCCTCCAAGCTAGGAAAGATATGCAATTGACACGAGTTGGACTCCGCAAATTTCGATCAATCACTTTTGTCGCTGTCCGCTTTCCGCTGTCCGCTGTCGCTGGCGCTGTCGCTGTCGCTTTTGTCGTAATACGCAGCGAATGTTAAGGTAACCGGTGCCGGCCACGTTTACTGGCAGATTCCACGCTGCTTAAATAAAGAATGTAGTTTCTATTGCGGCATTACCGCGAAGCGGGAACAGTCGGTTACCCCGGGTACTCATCTGGGATATATATGCATGCGGTACGAGTACGTACGGCCCGCCAGAAATTCTAGTTAGTGTACTGCGTTAATGCGCACACTGCGGTTTCGGGTGCACATTTCCGAGGAAGGTTCTCGTTCCACGAGCCCCTTTCTGCTTCCTTCACTTGCAATTTATATATTTTATGAGGAATATACTAATTGGGCGGGCACTTTGCAGTTCAAGCTGGGGTACATGCTCCAACGGGGTTATGCACCCGGATATGAACGCTCGAGGAGTTGCGGTTCTGGTGATACGTCGCGTAAAAGAGAGACCGGGGCAAAATGGGATTTCAGACAGTTTGTTTCGAAGAATTTAATCGTGTGAATTTTTGTGACAATTAACGACGCGCTGCATTGTAAAAAAATTGTCTTAGAATTAATGTATACGGTATTGGAAGATCTTTTACGTAAATTGGTTCTGAAATTTCAAACACATTCGCGTTGCAATTTTACAGCAAAATTTGTATTTTTAATGCAAATATTTGCAAATTTTAGACAAGATTTGCAATTTTTTAATTTGTTATTTTTGTTCAACAAAAAAAATGTATTTATTTTTATGGTGTGTACTTTTTAGTTTTAAGATTTTTCATTATCTCCGAGTGGAGATTTCACGGTTTCCTCTGCTGTTTGGTTTATGACAGAAAGGTTATTTTTCGCTGAAGCACCCGAAGTCTCCCTCGGGTGACCCCCATTACCCAATTATCCCCTATTAGTCGATTCGCAGCTCCGAACTCATCCGAACCGCCTTTGTTCCTCAGCTGTGCCATTTTGTCCCTTTCCACCCAACGCGCTGATTCAACGGCTTTGTTCCATTTTCCTCCATCCTCATCCAGCTCCGGAATTCAGCGGCACATTATGTCGAGGCACGGGGCAAAATGGGATAACCGAAAGAGTTCCGAAAAATTTATACCACGTGCTTAAAAAGAAAAACTGCAAGTGTGTCTTGCATTTGTCCTAGAGATTCAAGGTATGTAAACGCTTTTGGAGGCACAACGCGATTCGATGATTCGATGATTCGGGGATTCGATGATTCGATGATTCGATGATTCGATGATTCGATGATTCGATGATTCGATGATTCGATGATTCGATGATTCGATGATTCGATGATTCGATGATTCGATGATTCGATGATTCGATGATTCGATGATTCGATGATTCGATGATTCGATGATTCGATGATTCGATGATCCGATGATTCGATGATTCGATGATTCGATGATTCGATGATTCATTGATTCATTGATTCATTGATTCATTGATCCAATGATCCAATGATCCAATGATCCAAAGATCCAAAGATCCAAAGATCCAAAGATCCAACGATCCAACTGCTGTCAATTTTTCTCAGAATCCTCGTGACACAATTCGATCTATCGGCACTCTTTTTCACCACTCATCCTTCATCATTAGAATAATAGGGTTGAAACAATCATAACGAAAACCGAGATTCTGTAACCAAATCAGTTATTCTACGACCACCAAACCAGCAACCTCACCGAAATTTCCGAGTCGCATGCGACCCTCTGCAGCAAAGTCTCCAATCCCGCGAGGCACAGTTCTCCGATAATAATAATAATCGAGCTCGTCGGCACAATTTTGTCAAACCTCCTAACGCCTTGACCCAAAAGGGACCCTATTAATTATTTACGGTTCTCACCGAGCGAGCTCACTATTCGGTGGTCCGGACGTAATACTCCCCTATCAGTCGATCGATTCGTGGCCACGGACTCGTCCGAACGCCCATTATTCCTCCGCTATCCCATTTTGCCCCCCGTTCCATCCGGAGCGCTGATTCAACGACTTTGTTCCATTTTCCTCCCCCCCCCCCCCCCTCGTAAAGTTCGAAATTTCAGCGACACCTCGGCGAGTTACGGTGCAATAACAGTACAATGATCGACCTGTTCGTCCCGCCGACGGAAATCAGTCGTTGGCACAGTCGTTTCCAGTGCGACGGGCCTGGCCGACGACTGGCCCGGTGCGCCGAGTCGATTGAAAACAGCTACGGCGTTCCCTAGGATCGCGGGAGAGCGGGGAACGGGCGAGCCCGCCGGCAGTGGAGTGGCTTCAATTTCCTGCCACCGTCGAGATTCCCTCCTGCCCGTCGGGCATCGCCGGTGGCAACCGAAGCCCCGCTGTAAGACCGAGCTGGGAGAGAGCCGTCTGGCTCTGCTGCGGGAAAGAGTTCATCCCGAACCCCGCCCCGCTTCACACCGACCGCCGCGGAACACAAACGCTCCTCGGCTCCTTTCAACGTCCTCTCAACCGTTCCCTCTTCGACTCGCTTTAATGCCTATTTCGCGATACACCGAACAGCTTTGCAATGCGTGCAGCCTCTCCGGCCGTCGATGCTGGCTCATCCGTTGGGCGGATCATCGCCAAGTTACGTTACATACAGTTACGACTACAATTTTTGGTCATTGTCGTAACTGTAAAATATAGACGTCCGCCCTGGGAACTATTCACTATGTAAGTTTTTTTTTGTATAGTATAATATTTTTGTGATAGCATAAACTCAATCGATTGAACTATAATTATAGTCACAACTACAATTTTTGGTCATTGTCGTAACTGTAAAATATAGACGTCCGCCCTGGGAACTATTTACTATGTAAGTTTTTTTTTGTATAGTATAATATTTTTGTGATAGTATAAACTCAATTGATTGAACTATAATTATAGTTAAAACTACAATTTTTCGTCATTGTCGTAACTGTAAAATATAGACGTCCCCCCTGGGAACTATTCACTGTGTAAGTTTTTTTTCGTATAGTATAATATTTTTGTGATAGCATAAACTCAATTGATTAAACTATAATCATAGTTACAACCACAATTTTTCGTCATTGTCGTAACTGTAAAATATAGACGTCCCCCCTGGGAACTATTCACTATGTAAGTTTTTTTTTTGTATAGTATAATATTTTTGTGATAGCATAAACTCAATTGATTAAACTATAATCATAGTTACAACCACAATTTTTCGTCATTGTCGTAACTGTAAAATATAGACGTCCCCCCTGGGAACTATTCACTATGTAAGTTTTTTTTTTGTATAGTATAATATTTTTGTGATAGCATAAACTCAATCGATTAAACTATAATTATAGTTAAAACTACAATTTTTGGTCATTGTCGTAACTGTAAAATATAGACGTCCCGCCCATATTTTTATTTCTCGACGAAACGACGGCACCGGGAATCGAACCCTCGACCTACCGGTGCTCTGGTTCGGAGGCGAGCGCGCCAACAACTTCACCAACGCACCCGTATTCAGGCGTTTTGTGGATAGCAGATCAACAAGGTCAAGCTCCCAACATCGGCGTTCTCAGAATTACATCGGAGCGGATCCATTTTGCTCCGTGCGGTCACCAGCCCATCCATCTCCTAGATCAATGGCGTACGGACCGGAACACATTCACCGCTTTGACCGCATCGACCCTTCGAGGAACCACTCGCGACTATTGACCATGACATCGCGCTCGGAGCCCGGTTGACGTGACCAACCAATGACGATTCTCGATGTCGCGGTCGCTGCTTTGCTCATCAAATGCTTCAAACCGCAAAAATGACCCATACTTGATTCAACGATTGGTCTTTATTTCGGTCGTTATTCCGGTCGAAAAATGTCACAAAACGGCCGGTCGTTTTTTGGGTCCTTCGATGGTCGCTCGAGTTGCTAGGGAAAACATCGATGTTCGAGGAGTCGCTCACAATTTTAGATACATTTGTTGATGCCGAACGATCCATCGTCGGCCAGGACCGGAAAAGTGACCACATCAACCCCCCCCCCCCCCCCCCCCCCCCCAATAAACCTAATATTAGTCTCCGACTGATCCGCGCGCGCAACCCATTCCACGCTCCCGAATTCGACCCAGCATCCAGGATTTCATTGTTCTGCTATGACGCAGTAGAACCATGGTAAACACCCTCGGGGCGAGCCGTCTGGGAAGGCCGTAGGTGGTGCAGGATGTGCCCTGCACAACCGAGGGACCGGTGAGATTTCCATCCGTTATTGACCCGGCAGCTCTTTGGCCTCCCGTTGTATACATCGGTTATGATATTACGCGACGGGGTTGGGGATTATCAAAAGCCGGGGCTGTATTAATACGCGGGGGAACACCAACGACAACGAAAAGCTCTCACTCAACAAAGTTCCTCTCATTGGACCGCGATCATCCCGTTCGATAAGATCAATTTTGTCCCACCGCAACCCAATCTGTAAAACGTCCTGATGAAGGAGCTGGTCCGAATTCTTGTCCTACCGTCGGATCAGCCGCTCTGGACGCGCCTTGTCCGGTTGACGTCTGACACGGAACTCACGCCCACCCGGCGCACAGACATCCGCGAGCTCTTTGGCGTCACGTCGTACACATCGATTATGATATTGCGCGACGGAGTTGGTGATTATTAGAAGCTGGGGCTTCATTACCACGCAGGGGAACACGAACGACATCCTGAAGCTCTGGTTCGGCCAAGTTCCTTAGAATTAAACCACGATCATGTCATTCGATAAGATCAATTATCGCTCAATGATCCAATCTGCAAGACATCCTGATCCAGGACGTGGTCCGAATTCTTGTTGGGCTGCTGAAAATGTCCCTCGTTCGGTTGACACCTGAATGAGAAGTTCCTTCTCATCAAACCACAATCATGTCATTCAATAAGATCAATCATCGCTCAACGATCCAATCCGCAAGACATCCTGATCCAACACGTGGTCCGAATTCTTGTTGTTCCGCTGAAAATGTCCCTCGTTCGGTCAACACCTGAATGAGAAGTTTCTTCTCATCAAACCACAATCATGTCATTCAAAAAGATAAATCATCGCTCAACGATCCAATCCGCAAGACATCCTGATCCAACACGTGGTCCGAATTCTTGTTCCGCCGAAAATGGCCCTCGTCCGGTCGACACCTGGCACGGAACTCACGCCCAGCCGGCGCTCAGGAATCCTCAAGCTGCGACTCCCTTCATCCATCCGATGCAGGGCCGGTCCGTTGTCGGCACGATAGGGCCGTGGCGCTCTTCTCGCCAGGCAACGAAACAGTTTCGATGATCGCGGCATACGCGGAATTCCCGCGGACCGAAACTGGCGATACACGGACAGATGGACGAGGTCCAACAGCGATCCCCGGGGATGTTCTTCCCCGCGGGTCTCGACCGGACCAAAGGAATACCTGCGGTTCCCTACCGAGAACCTACATTCCAAGGACCACGCACAATGGATCGCCCACCAAAGAGCTCGGACCTCCACCTCGTCCTTTATCTCTTTGTGTTTTCCCTCGGCGAGTTTCGCTAATCGAGATATAATGCGACAAGCTTTGTGCCACTGGAGCGCACGCCGTTCACCGTTCCACGAAAGAGCATTACTCTCCCTGGGGCGTTGGGTAGGGGGGGGGGGGGGGGGGGGGGGGGAAGGGCTGAACAGGCGACAGAGTAGCCCATTATTTGGGTAACACACGAAGCCCAGGAGCGCTAAAGGGAACGATGTTTGTATGCAGGAATCCGGATGGCGGGGGCGAACGAGCGCCTTCGAGGTGCGGCGACGGAAAAAGGATTGCGGTGGAGACTGATGCGTACGTATTTCCTGGGAGGAATCGGGAAATTCCTGGAGCGCTCGCGTGCACCGAGGAAAAGCCGCCAGGCCAGTCTTCCGTTTCGAGCGAAATTTTAATCCCGGACCGATATCGCAGTGTCGCGGGGGATTCCGGCGACGTTGCCGCCGACGGTGTTCCTCGGAGAAGATTTTGATCCCGGTAGGAACACAGGGACCGCCTCTTTCCGGGCGCCCGTGCTCTTGGGGGTGACATCCGTTTCGCCATCGGGAAGCGCCGCTCGTTGCCAGAAAGGGAATACCGCCGGGCCTCCGAAACGCCGTGAGACGGCGGGAAAGTTATGGGGAAGCGAGACCCGGACTTTGCTGGATTGTACATCGCTGGCATGTTGGGGTACTTCCGGGAATCCAGGTGACATATTCCGCAGGGCTGGTCGCATGGATGGCGAATGAGGCAGAGGCCATCAACGTTATTCACGAACTTCCTCCTTACTCTGCAGCCTGCAACGGCGCGAGAGTAGGGGAGAGCGGGGCAAAATGGCACACCGAGACAAAACGCAAGATGGTGGCGATGGTTGTGTGTGGGGCAGAACGGGTCTGAAAATCCGGATGGGCCAAAATGGGTCATCGAAGAATTATTGGAAAATTGAGTTTTGGCCTCACTGTACCGTTTTGCCCCACTGACCCATTTTGCCCCGCTCTCCCCTAGTTGTAAGACTGAGGTGAATACGATACAGCGGGGAATTCGGCTGCAGACGCAAAAAATGGGCGACCGGCTCGGTGCGTAAGGACGAAAATCAGAATTGTACATCGCTGGCATGTTGGGGTACTTCCGGGAATCCAGGTGACATATTCCGCAGGGCTGGTCGCATGGATGGCGAATGAGGCAGAGGCCATCAACGTTATTCACGAACTTCCTCCTTACTCTGCAGCCTGCAACGGCGCAAGAGTAGGGGAGAGCGGGGCGAAATGGCACACCGAGACGGAACGCAAGATGGTGGCGCAAGAGTAGGGGAGATCGGGGCAAAATGGCACACCGAGACAAAACGCAAGATGGTGGCGATGGTTGTGTGCGGGGCAAAACGGGTCTGAAAATCCGGATGTGTCGTTGAGCCAAAATGGGTCATCGAAGAATTATTGGAAAATTGAGTTTTGGCCTCAGTGTCCCGTTTTGCCCCACTGACCCATTTTGCCCCGCTCTCCCCTAGTTGTAAGATTATGGTGAATACGATACAGCGGGGAATTCGGCTGCAGCCGCAAAACATGACTTGCTCGGTGCGTTAGGACAAAAAAACAGAATTGGACATAACAGTTAAATAGAGGACTTAGTAATTAGGCATCAACCGAGCCGACCCGCTATAAGACTATAAGTAGTAGCTTTCAGAAGCGGGGGACAATAACGAAAAAAAAAAAACGCCTAAATAAACTTCATTACTTTTACCGCCACTTCACCAGAGTGGACCATCGATCAGAGTGCGAACGACCGGGGTTTTTCCGCACCGTGGAGATCGCGAATGAGTGTTTCGTGTCTACCGCACCGTAGAAAGTAACTCTTGAAGCTCTCGGGGAGTTTTCAGTCGACTCACGTGTTTAACTCTGGTGCGCCGGCCCGGTTGTGTGTGGTGCGAGATGCCGCGGAGAAACTTTCGAGAGAACTAGCCGTCCCGCCGTGGTTTCTTCTGGCAGGGGCCGCCTCGGTAAAGGCGCAACGGTGCAACGCACACGCCCCGCATTGCGTCAACCGCGAAACGGCACCGATCTACTCGCGCCCATAGAGCAAAAGGCAACGAAATTCTCTTTTCGCATTTCTTTGGATGACCGATGAAAACGTACTTCGGTCGGAACTGTCGGAGGAACAAAAATCGAAGAATGGGTGGGGTGAATCGAAAAGTTCCCGGGAATCCCCATCCGTGTGCCCCGGCGGGGGCGACGTGTGGGGCGGAAGTCCCGCAGAGTCGACCATGCCCGATTCTCGTTTTTCCGGTTTCAAAATTGCCGAATATTTTTTTTTTCGAGATAGCGAATTTTTAGCTGCGTTACCGGCTTCGGGTGGCCCATTTCCGTACGGAATACGTGCGATTTGTATTTTTTTCGAAATTTGAAAAATTCACCATTTCCAGCATAGGGAATCCTATGTTAAATTTTGCGAAACGGCACTTTTTTTTTTTAAATTTCGAGATATCGAATTAAAACCTTCGCCATTCTTTTCAAGTGGCATATTTACCAACCGATTTCGGTAAAGAAAAAATTCTAAAAAATTTTTTTGGGAAAATACCATTTTTGTCGGAAAATTGGAAGGGATATTTCCCGACCGATTTCATTACCGAAAAAATTCCGTGTGCCCCGGCGAGGGCGACGTGTGGGGCGGGAGTCCCGCAGAGTCAACCATCCCCCCTTCCTCGTGTGTGCAAAATTTCAGCCTGATCAGTTTGAATTTTTCGCGTTCGATTCACAAACACACGTACATCCGGACATTTTCTCTAAACGTGATTTTTCGATACTTTGGAACATTCTAAACACGTTTTCATTAAAATCTGATAAACAATAAAATAAATAAACATAATACAATGAATGAATATAATATAATAAAATAAATAAACATAATATAATAAATGAATATAATACAATAAATAAACACAATATAATAAACAAAACATAAACAACAAAAAATGATAAAAACATTTTTCGATAAGGATATCAAGCGAAGGTACTCAATGATGCCTGGCAAACGTAATCCGCTGCAGTTCGCGAGTTCGGCTCTCAAAAATTGAACCTCACTGA
This sequence comes from Amblyteles armatorius, assembly GCA_933228735.2. Taxonomy (NCBI): domain Eukaryota; kingdom Metazoa; phylum Arthropoda; class Insecta; order Hymenoptera; family Ichneumonidae; genus Amblyteles; species Amblyteles armatorius. The sequence continues at coordinate 4,119,235 of OW121697.1, forward strand.
AATTCTCTCTCCGTCGAGAGTCCCTGACGAACGGAAGGGCGACCCTAGGACGACGTCTCAACGACGAACACGGACAGTGCACAGGGGGGCGAAGGCGACTCCGGGGCCAAGTTTTACACGAGTACGAGCGGGGTTGTATTTCCTCGAGAGGGCGAGGACAAGAGCCGACGCGAGTTGGTCCCTCGCGCGTCCACCGTCGGGAAACGTACCCGGTCGCACCGGGGAGCGGGTCGCCGGTCCGGAGGAGCGAGGACGCGTCCGACGAAATTGCTTTTCGATGAGCGCCGTCGCCGTAAGTGAGGAAGAGCCGGGAGGAACGGGAAGACTTGTGCGGGAACAGCGAAAAAGGAATCCGGACTAACGTACGGCGGCGATGTTATTGGACGGGTGCGGTCAGTGCGCACGAAAAAAAACGAACGACGAAACCGGGGTAAAATGGCCCTGAATGAAGGAACTTCCGGGATACTGCGGATTTTTTTTTTTTGTTTCCACTTCGTGGAAACAAAAAAAAAAGTAATTTTCTCACGTTGGCGCGACGCGCGGGCCTTTCGTATATTAAATTTAGGGCATGGACCACGGTAAAATTTGCTACATTTTTTTTTTTTTTTTTTTTATAGTTTATAGCAGAGCTGGGCAAAATACCGATAATTACTTAAAGTACTAAGCAAGCACTTTAAGTACAAAGTACAAATTTAATACTCTTTGGTATTAAATTTGTCGAAAATTTATCTAACCGTTCAAGTTTTAAGGGATTTTAACAGCATTTTCCATTTTTTTAAATTAGTTTTTTACGTGTGACACGAGTTTTCGAATCAACGACGAAACCCGGGTAAAAAGGCCCGGAATAAAGGACCTTCCTTTTTGTAATATTACCAAGATTTTTTTTTGGTGAAATTAACGAAGATTAATTCTCTCTCACGATAAAAATCAAAATACGTTGCCTTAAATCGATGAAAATTCTCCGAATCGCTTGGGTGGTCCATTTCGCCTCGCCGCCCCAAAAATGTGAAAGTAGTAAAGATAAACATCATTTTTCCATCCAGGCTCGCTCAGAAATGTGGAGCAATCGAGACGAAAAAACAAAAAGTCTACTTGATCGTTTTCATTCTGTATGGAAATCGTTATGGAAAATCGAGGAATCGCGTTACCCACCCGGTTCGAATGTTATTGCCGATGCCAAAGGATCGTGGGGGGGGGGGGGGGGGGGGGGGGGGGGTAGACGGTATGGTGTGGAATCGAATACGATCGTTTTACCGCAAAGTAGCAATACCATTCGAGCCCGTTCGGCGAAGAAATCGACTCGCTCATGTTGCAAAAATTGCGATAGCGCGGAATAAGAGCCACGTGAAGGAAGAAAATAGAGAAAAGCGTGTCTCGGAGGAAGCAGCCCGAGCCACGCCCTACGATGCTTTAATCAACGGTGATTATCGCTCCAGACCGCAGAGCCTGGCAAAAGTTCAGTCTCGAACAAAAATAATAATAATAATCGGGAATATTCAAATACAGAAAAAAAAATCTTTGACTTTTTCTCAACTCCGCGAACACTTTGAGAATTTCAAAGGACTTTTTAGAGAAATGTAGTAGTAATAATAATAATAATTATTATTATTATTATTATTTATATTATTATAATTATTAGGAAAATAATAATTTTCCTAATAATAATAATAATAATAATAATAATAGGTTGCGATTAAATGGCGCGACTCATATCGAGAAGGCAGTGACATCGAAATGGTTCGCCCGTCCCATCGGTTGTATTGACTGGGTAACTAATTTCGGCGAATAATTTCGTCTCCGTAATACAAATACGAGCGGTTAACTGGGCAGTGCGTGACAATAGCGTACGCGGCTTTATTAAACTTTCATGGAATCAACAACGAGGGAAGCTTTTCAATATTTGATGTTCGGTCGTGTAGCTTCAGTGTTTCCATTGCATTTTGAAGGGCTTTTGTGGACTGATGGGCATTGTGCTCCGATGCTTTGTGCTTCCCGATTTTGAATACAATAAATTAATCACCCGCTATGGCGAGTTTCAGTGAAACATGCATTTGGATGGAAAATATTTCAATAATTCATCGTGCACGACCGTAGGTAGGATTCGCGAGTTTTGCCGATTGAACGGAAACGGCCAATGGTCGGGCCAGTTTCGGTGCAGCGACCAACGGCCAATGTTCGAGCCAATGTTTTCTAACTTTGGCCAATGCTCGAGCCAATGTTTCCAAAACTTCGACAATGTCCTAGCCAATGTTTGCAACACTTGGACAATGTTCGAGCCAATGTTTCCAACGTTCGGCCAATGCTCGAGATAATCTTTATAAACTTTGGTCAATGTTCGTCTCAATTTTCCCAACCGTATTTGCAATTTTATTCAATTTTTCTTGAACTTGTGCGAAACGAACATCGAGCGACGGAACTCCCTTAATCGTGAAGTCGACGAGCGAGGCGGGCGCCGGTAAACCGCCCGTCACCCAGTGCGCTAATTAGCCAAGAGACTTTGGCAGTCGAGTGCCACCAGCCGCACAGCCTCCGGCGACTCCGTCGACGCGGAGTTACCCCGAAACCGCGACGGCAAAGGGGCTCGAGCGACGAGGTGAAAGGCGGCGAAATTCAGATTCGGGACGTCGCGAATGGTCGGTAAAATTGGATGATTCGCGGTAATTACGAGGCGTCCGCTTGACGCACGGTTACCAGCCTGTCGTCCCGAGACGATTCACGCGGAGTCGCGCCAACAACGACGGTGGCGAAAACAGCCTCAGCCGCGCCGCGCCGGACCAATGAGGTCCGATGAAAACCTTCGGAGAATTTATTTAGGGAAAGATTCACGATCAGAATTTTTTTTTTTTTCTTGCTGGCACTAAATAATAGCCGTTGTTGGACTCTGATAAAAATTTTGTCGAGGCAAGTAAATATTGTTTTTATCTTAAATAAACGTCATTTAAAGATCGAAATTTATACGACTTTACTGGATTTTTTTTGTGGTTGTCCCAGTAGACATTTTCGGGCGTTACATCGACCTGACAAGGTTCTGATAAGGCCTTATCAGGACCCTATCAGGACCCGATGTAACGCTCGAAAATTTCTACTCGGGTAAGCCCTGACAAGACCCGGCCATCAAAATCTGCAGGAAATCTGCGGGAAACCGTATCGGCAAGCCGCAACAAAAAAAGCCATCAACAGTGTCAGAACAACATTAATTACCGTCTCGTTCGGCGGAACAACCGTCTCGTGGCTGGCGATTATTAGCTGCTCATTAAAGGCGATCCGTCAAAGACAGTCTTTATCGCGCTCCGCCGCCCGCCCAGCCGGCTTCTCCTCGTTATCCGCGCAACTTTGTCTCTTTCCCGCGCTATCAGTTCCCCCTCCGTCGCGCCTCCCCCGCTATCTCACCGGCCCCTCCTCCCAAGAATTGCAAATTAGTTGGCTCGCAGTTTGCACGCCGCGGCATTTTACCATCCGCCCGAGTTTCGATGTCGCCCTACCGCGCCGCCCCTGGGGGGCCCCGCGTTTCCCCGTCCAAACGATCTTCCGGCAAAACGCCGCCAGTCGCGCATCCGTTTAACGAACTTTGTCGCCTCCCGAGCTCCACCAACCTCCCAACTATTGTTTTTCACCCGTTATAATCGCCCGAACCCAACCCAACAACAATCCCAACATTTCTTCGCCCCCTAATTTTTTGGTCCGAATTTCCGTCTTCCCGCCCGTTCGCCGATCTTCCGCCGCTGACCGAGGAACTTCCGGCGACGCGTCCTCGGCAATGAATAAAAAAAATGGCGCGAGACACTCGCGCGGAAAGTCTGCGCGCGCCGAGGACCGACGAGGGGCGGCTGGAGAACTTCTTTTCCGTTCGGGGTTGCGACACGGTTCTATTATTCATGGCGAGAAATGCTGCGAGAATGGGTCGTGATTCGGGGGCGAAAAATCGGCAGTCCGCGATATCCGCGGAGCGATTCGGGAGCGACTTTATCGGAGCATTCCCGAATGTCGTTTCTCACTGTGTGCATTTTTTTTTTTTTCTGGTCTACTTGCTCCCGCTTTCCCTCTACACAGGGGCGTACATCGCGGGTCCCGAGTTTTCCCTCCGGTATTACGGCCTCTCGTTCGATTATTCACGAGGACGTTTCCCGAGTGTGGGCGTGTGTGGACCATGTGTGAAGATGTTGGTTCACACGGGGCGAGACCCTCGGGAGAAGATAGGCGAGCCCCACTTCTAGCTGACGCCAGGAACCATCTTGCACCCTTGGACCGCCCGCTCTAACCCTCAATCGCATGTGTTCTTTCCCTTCCTCTATGGAACTTAAGAGTGTGTGTAATCGCGTTCCTCGGGCCGACCGTCTCCGTAGTTATCTCGAATTGCGCTACCGTAGGTTTTCACCTTCACTGTTTTACCGGCGGAGCAGCCAGCGCCGTGCCAGGCTAGGGCCAGCGCCCTGCCAGACTAGGGCCAGCGAACCTCATCTTGTCACAGATCGTACCCGCGATCCGAGATGCACATGCACTTGGGGAATTAGGGAAACCGGGGCGAAATGGCACAGTGGGGCGAAATGGGGCAGTGAGGGCAAAACTCAAATTTCTAATAATTCTTGGAATAATAAAAATTCGAGTAAAAAATTCAATAAAAACTCAATAAAAAATTCACCCCCTGCCCCCTGCAAAAAAAAAAAAATCTATTCACATAATTAGAATTCTAGCGAATTGATTTATTTTCAAAATTTAATAAGCCATTCACCATTGGTGCAGGAACAGCGAGTCGGGGATGCGAGAGGAGGGCGATCGTAGTCTCGAGGACACGCGAGGGCGCGTCCCAAGGGGATGCACAGGAGCGCGTAGACTTCCGGTTCTTCCTCTTTCACTCGATCCATTTCGTCGAGCGCTGCGCCGATAAAGCCCGCGTCTCTCTCTCAACGATACAACAATATGGTTCTAATAAGATATCCCCCCCCCCCCCCCCCCCCCCTCGCGTTTAAGACCTTCCATAATAGCCCGACCCGACTATTGTCCCCTTCACGAGAGATTTAACATAATATTTGCCATTGAAGACCCGACGGTTCCATTATCCATTTTCCCTCGGAAATTGCTCCCCCCCCCCCAGCGAATATCATAGATTGGCCATTCTTTTCTCATTCTTCGCTCTTTGCTCGAGCCTTTTTTTTTTTTTTTTTCTCGGCCCATGGGACGCGAGAATATTATCCGCGCTCGAACGGTTCAGCAGGGAACTCCATTACCCGATTCTAATACCTCGCCGCCGGTGAGCCTCGTGATGCGCAACGCGAAACTTCAATGAGCCGATGTCCCGAGTGTATTGAAATCGGTGGATTTACAAGTTCGTGCGAACGTGTGACTTCCCGGGAGGAGGAAGTCGCGAGGGAGCCGGGACGCTGAGGGATGAAGGGGAGGGAAAAGTGGGGCAATATGGACCAGGTGTAGGGGAGCGGGGCAAAATGGGACAGCGGGGTAAAACGGGGTAATGAGACAGAATGCAATTTTCCAGTAACTTTTGGATGGTGGCGATGGTGGTAGGTGGGGCAAAACGGGTTTGAAAATCCGGAGGTATCGTTGGGGCAATATGGACCAGCTGAAAGTTATTGGAAAATTGAGTTTTGCCCTCACTGTGACCGTTTTACCCCGTTGTGCCATTTTGCCCCGGTTTCCCCTGAGATTCTGGGAGGTTCGACGACGAAGCGTGGTTTAAGGTTGTTATTAAGATGCAAATGTCGATGGAAGTTTGAATAAATGAACATTTTTAATGTGTACGGGGCGACATGGAACAGTTGATGGATTCAGGGAGTTCTATCGGGAAAGATGGTTTCGTGGTGTTTTTAATGGAAAAATTAATGGGAATGACAGTGTGAGGCGAAAAAGAAAAAAAAATGGGCGTGAATTTATTTTCGTACCTATGAATTTTCATCACGAAAATTCATACGAATTCATAAGAATGTATGAATTTTCGTCATGAAAATTCATACATTCTTATCTTTATTGACCATCTTACCCCATGTTTCTGTTTTTTTAGCCAGAGGCACGAAATAAGTGTATCAGATACTCCGCCTTAAAAAAAGGTTAAAATGTGGCGTGTAAATCCGTACCTTTGCAGGTCCGTTTTGCCCCAGACTTCCCAACAAAAAAATAAAAAATACCATCGCAAATAATGCAAACACACTTCACCCGCTTGTACATCCGATGCTTCTATAAAACATATATGCACTATCTTATGCCACCATATATAACATATATACATATATATATATATATACAGCCCGTATAAATTATACATATATCTCGCCTACATATATTTTACATCCACCCATGCCATCTTCACCCGCACACCCGAAGGGTCCGGCAGCGATATACTCGCCGGAAGTGGCCTAGGTGTGCAAGAAGATGTTGTTGGTTCGCGCGGAACTGTTTGTTCCGAGCCTCGGAGCCGGAGAGACCTTGTTGTATTTATGCCATCGGAGGGGTCGGAGAAAAAAAAAGGTACGAGATGAAGATGGAGGGCGCCTTCTCCGAAGAGCAGCCGTTGGCTGCGCAGGGGAAAGAGCCATCAGTCTTGCGGGCCCAGCTGGTGCACCCCAGGCGCGCGCACTCCTTTCCGCTAGCAAAAGTGACGGCTGGATTATTCGCGGGCGGCTTCCGCCGGATATGGATTCGCTCTCTGTGCCTCGAATACAAGCACTGGAAAAGTGTATCTTTTTTTTTTTTTTAATCTGACAGCACTAACTGTGTGTACCAGACATTTTGTGCCTTAAATAAAAGCTACAATGTGTCGTGTTAATCCTTAACTTTGCCGGTCCGTTTTGCCCCACACTTCTTGAGGAAAAAAATACCGTTTGAAATAATACGAGTATATTGCGGCCGACTATGTATTCGGCGTCTCTGTAAAACATATATGCAGGACCTTTGCGCCGATTAATTTAGCATAACAATAATTCGAAAATTTTATTAACAAATTAATACAATAATTAATTGTTTAAAAATCAAGATCAATGTTTCACTTTTTGGTAAATTGCATTAAAAAAATGTCCATCCATTTTTTTCCATACAAAATTTTCCATCCATTTTTTATCCCTAACAAATTTTCCATCCATTTTTTATCCCTAAAAAATGTTTCCATCAATTATTTTTTCCACAAAAAATGTTTCCATCCATCGAAGATATTACTTTCAGTGTCGTTAAAAAAAAAAAAGCCAAGAATAACAATCATTAAATCCCAACATTTTCTCAACCCCCTAAACACAACAGCCTTTTCTTCCGATGACCTCTATTTATTCCGCTTTGTATCTTCTCAGATCCCCGCACACATCTACGCATTTCCCATCTCGCGGCCCCAGCAGGGCGCGCGCGCCGTTTCGCCGCCAAAAGTGACGAAGCCGTATAATTCGCGTGCGGTTTCCGGCGGATATGGATTCGCCCTCCCCGCCTCTCGGGCATCTCCGACCGGCACCATCGGGAGTTCCCCAGCGGCGCCGGATCGCCTCTCCTCAGGCCCGTGCAAATTACTCTTTCGCATTCCCGTTCTTCCGGGTCTGGCCGCGTCTCCTGCCGGGGCCGGCATCCGGCGTTCTCCCGTTGCCATCGCGCGGCTCGAGGGATGAGCGGGAGCATTAATCCGCGCTTACGATTTCATGCCGGAAACTCCGGATTATATCCCGACCCGAGGATCCTCCACCGAGCCGCTCCGCCTCTCGATTCCTCGCCGTTCGACCCGCGGGCGAGAAAGTTGAAGCCCTGTGCCGTGCAACGCGTGCGGGTTGCAGCGGGTAATTCGCGCAGCGTGCGCAGTCGGCGGGGTGGAAAAGCGGCGAGAGAGTTCGACCCCATAGTTTTGCATTAGGACTCCATTAGGTCATGGCTGTTTCGCTGCGGTTCCCGGTCGGAAACCGGCGAGTTCCCCGAAATCACGCTAAACCTTACGCCGGCGAGTTCCGGCGAGCGCCGAGCCGGAGATGATGAACCGGAGAAATTGTTGAGGTTTCCGTGTGCGAATATCTGTACGGTGCCGGAGTTATAAAAACGGCCCAGAACTGGAATTTGCAACTCGTTTGCCAATTGTCGGACAGTATTGGCAAACAACATTGTCAGTAATGGGCCCATGCAGCTTGCCAGTACGGGGCCAAGTCCAGAGCTGCTGATACGGCCCAGAACTGGGACGGGCCCGATTGTCAAGTCTCGTTTGCCAATTTTCGGACAGCATTGGCAAACAACATTGTCAGTAACGGCCCTATGCAGCTTGCCAGTACGGGGCCGAGTCCAGAGCTGCCAATATGTCCCAGAACTGCGATCGGCCCGATTGTCAAGTCTCGTTTGCCAATTTTCGGACAGCATTGGCAAACAACATTGTCAGTAACGGCCCTATGCAGCTTGCCAGTACGGGGCCGAGTCCAGAGCTGCTAAAATGTCCCAGAACTGCGATCGGCCCGATTGTCGAGTCTCGTTTGCCAATTGTCGGACGGTATTGGCAAACAACATTGTCAATAACGGCCCTATGCAGCTTGCCAGAACGGGGCCAAGTCCAGAGCTGCTAATACGGCCCAGAACTATGACAGTTACAGTTGCTGAGTCCAGATGACAAACTTCAGTCAACTAACTGTTAATGGTAGATTCAACTAATTCGAGGTCGTTATTGAAACGAAACAGATCGTCGCAGCAACCACTTTATCCCCAACCGATAAATAATTAGGTGACCCAACCAAGCATTTTATTTTCAGTGTAGGGTGTGTCGCTCACGCCGTTGCAGTGAGGTCAGTGACAGAATTGATAAACCGCCGAGTCAGAGCCGGCGAGTGGAAGCCATCGGCGAGTTAACCTCGTGAAACTCGTGAGAGCCGAGTCGGTGCGGGGGAAAGTTCGATCGACCAAAACCACCTCTTAGAACCGTTCGGCCTCGGGAGCGATCAGCTCCGGAGGAATATCGACGTACGTGGTTTACGAGGCGACCTCTCGGTCGCCGTCGGAGGTTATCCTGTAACTTCCGCGGGGCCGGTGCCTCATCGGAACCTCGACTTTATTCCACGTGCGAGGGACATAAAAGACTATACGACCAACCCCTCTCAACCACCCCCCCCCCCCCTCCCCCCCTCCCGCCCTGAAGAGACTGGGCAAGGGAAACCTCATGAATCCTAGAGCATGATCCACCAAGCTCGTTTCCGGCTTGTTGCCTTGAGACAAAATATTTTATGTTATCGAGAACAAATGTATCCACGTTCGGTGATTCGTTTCACTCCTTTCACTCGCACGAACGCACGGAAAAATCTTCCCTACCGCGTTCAGAAAAATAATTTACGCTACGGCGAGCCGCAAATAAATTGTTATTTGGTTTGAAGAAATATATGTGTTTTTTTTTTATGGAATGAATATTTAATTGGACGAAATAGACGATGTTAAAAAAACTGAGATTTTTAAACCGGAAATGAAGGTTTTCCCTTATGAGCTCTTTTTTGGTGAGAAACTGAGATTTTTAAACCGGAAATGAAGGTTTTCCCTTATGACCTCACTTCCGGTAAGAAACTGAGATTTTGTAACCAGTACTGACGTTTGACCTTATGACGACGCTTCCTGTTGAAAAGTAAAATTTTCAAACCGGAAGTAACGTTTTCCCCCATAAAGTCACTTCCGGTAAAAAAAAAAAAAAACTGAGATTATCAAATCGAAATTAACGTTTGACCTTACGAAAACACTTCCGGTCGAGAAGCGAAATTTTCAAGCCCGGAGTGACATTTTCCGTCACTTCCGGTAAAAAAAACGATCCAAAACTCGTCATTGGACACGAGGTTGTTGACAAGTTGACAAGAACGAAGTTCGGGCAAGCCGCGGAAACTTCCGTTCTCCGACCGGAGTCCCGGAGTTCGACGGCGGCGACTCAATTCGCGAGCTCGCGAATGCTTTAAACAGTTCAACTGCGACTGGAACGACGCCCGAAGTCGCTCGTCTCAATTACATTAATTATTAGCGCTAAGTAGTCGACGATTCTCCTTGTCGCCGGATCCGTCACCGATGCGTCTCTCATCCGCTTTTCCGGTGAGTACTCAAAGGGCTTCGCCGGCTTTCTCCGGTACTCGGCGCGCCCCGGAGCGTCTTCCGCAAACGGAATTCCTCGGGCCTGGAAGAAAAGTACCGTTTGAAGACGGAGTTACGCAGCGCTAAGGAACTGTCACTGGTGTTCTGTGTGTCGGAAAATCTCGGCGCTTTCTGCACGTCGGAAAATCGCTTTGAGTACGACCTTTCGGGGCTGCAAGGCTTGGAGTCTCGACGGTGCAAATATGTCGTCAGTGACCTTAATCGCCAAGCATTGTTGTTGAAATTACGAGGAATGACGAGATGCTGTAAAAAAAAATTTTAATTAAAAAAAAAAGTCACGACTAAGAGAAAATTGGTGAATGAATGAAATTTAAACAAGAACTTAAGAAGAAAATCTTGCGAAAACAGAAAATGGAAATTTAAGAAAGGCTGGTGTCTGTTAGAAAGCGTATCAAAAAAATATTAAGTCCGTGGCGGTTGAGAGTCAAGTGCACTGTAAATATCCAGTGCATAATTTTTCCGTATCGGAAAAATTATTACTCTTACGTCCTCCGAGAGTTGCTGAAAATTTTTCAAAAAGTTAATGTTCCTACGAATTTTATGGGTAATATTTATATATATTTTATGCTATATATTTTATGCTATATATTTTATGGATAAAACAATTAAAACACAAGCCGCATGTTCTGAAATTTTCACAATAGAAATTTATTAATTTTTCCTATAATTGCACGAAAGTCCATTTTGCCTCGTTTTTTTTTTTTTTTCATTTTTTATTCTTTGATTCCGTCGAGACTTAACAAAAACCTTCAGCAGATTCATTTCGAGTCTCAATCAAAAATGAAAACACTCGAGACTCGAGTGGTCCATTTTGCCTCCCCCCCCCCCCCCACCCCCCCTATATATTTAATATTACCCAAAAATACATCGACGCACGTACGTATTTTTTTCCGTACCCTTGGAGAGAAGTCCGACCAGCCAGCGCCGCACCGAATTTTCCTCTCGGGACTCGAGACCCATGATAAAGATACGAGAACATTTGCCGATCGATTCGAGGTCTCCCCCGATGAAGATAACTAATTTATTTACGACGATTCCCGCCGATAGCCGATGGGGCATCCGCGATAAAAAAACATTCCTCCGCTGACCAAGCTACGATTACGTCGTACCTTTCATCCTCCCCATCCTCCTCTTCGTTTCTCCGGACGATTCAACTTACTTGATAGGCGACCGTTCGCCCGCGGCCACCGCTTTTCCTCCATTTCCTTTCATCCCATTTCTTTTATTTTTTTTTTTGTATGCAAGGTTTTTTCAATTTTTTTTTATTAAAAGTTTTTTTTTCTTTTTTTTTATTAAAAGTATTTTTTTATTTTTTTTATTAAAAGTTTTCCTTTAGTTTCTTATTTTCTTAATTTTTCCCTTTTAGTATCTCCGTCGACTTTTCCTCGACTCTTAATCATTTTCATTCATCCCATTCCCTTTATTTTCTTTTTTTTTTATAAAAGTTTTTTTCCATTTTTTTTAAATTAAATATTTTCCTTTAATTTATTAATTTTTAATTTTTCGCTTTATAGTATCACCGTCCGCATTCCTCGACTCGTTATCAAACCCGCGTGAAAACCGATTATCGCCGAGCGGCACGTTTCCACGTGTCGGTAATCGCCATCGCCGATACCGTGAACAGTCTCCAATTAGTCCCGAGCGGTTAAGAGGCGGCGGGACCATTTTGCCCCAGGTCGCTCTCCGCACACCGCACGCCTCGGTCTAACCCGCTTTCCGGACCGGCGACCCTACCTGCGTCCCGCTCGTACGTGACCACTGCCAGGTGAAACTCTAACGAACCATCGGCGAGGAAAACCCATTTCCTCGAATGGCTAATCTCCCCCCCCCCCCCCCCTTGCCCCCCGCACACCCCGCTCGGATTAACCGATGGACCAATTAAGCGATGGAACGCCCGGTCCGCCGGTTCGGAAGTCAGACTAAAAAAAAAAAAAAAAAAATGACCCCACTCCGGAATTCAGAAAAAAGGCTTTAAAGGGACCGAGAAAGAGGAAAAGAGTTTTTTTTTCGAGGCTGACCATTTCCCCCGGGAATTTTCATCGGCCGCGATTACCGTGACTAATAAAATTTTTATCCCGCGTCGTGTTTGCGGCAAACAAGCGAATTCGCGGAAATTCGTCCGGCCCTTCGTATTTTCCGGCAGTCCGGATTTTCCGGGAGAATTTAATATAATATTCCTGTCGGACGATTGCCGCTACCGGGCAATTAAAGCGTTTGATAATTATTTTCCCCGGGCCGAGGGAATGGTAAGGTTGGGTGGAAGGGGGGGAGGGGGGGGGGGGGAAGCTGGAGGAAAAGTGACGAATTTATTAGACCTTCGTTTCTCGCTCGTTATCCGGTTGGTATCTAAACGAGCATTTTCGCTCGGAGTATCCGAGCCTCGGGGCTGTTCCCGGTCGCGCTTACCTGCCGCTCCGCGGTTTCCCTCTTGTGGACGTCATTGAAATAGTGGAATTGCTTCCGCGGGAGGTCGTCGAGGGAGGTTGGCGTTGGTGTTGCAAAAATGCTGTTTCCCCGCTTTGACCCTCTTCGCTAAGAGGGCCAAAGATCGTCGAATATTGTAATTCTCTCGGTATCGATTTGACTTCTTTTACAGCCGATTCATGGTCGTACGTTTGCGTGCCAACATTCCCGGTGCACAACTTCGTGATGACGTTTTCTGTATCCACCTCATGTACCTCCGATCGGTGCATCAAACCAACTCTCATTCCAACCTCCAAGAGGTTCATTTTCCGCGACCGTAAAAAACCAACCCCGATACCCTCACTCAGAAAAAAAATTTATTCGACGGCCACCGTTCATTCGGTTTAAGTAAAACATTTATTTGATTTAAATGAATATTTGTTTAAATTGAGTGAATAGTTACTTGAATCAAACGAATAGTTACCTAAATAAAAAAAATATTTATTTAAAACAAATTAATATTTGTTTCAAACAAATTAATATTTATTTCAAACAAATTAATATTTATTTCAAACAAATTAATATTAATTTCAAACAAATTAATATTTATTTCAAACAAATTAATATTTATTTCAAACAAATTAATATTTATTTCAAACAAATTAATATTTATTTAAATCAAATTAATATTTATTTAAATCAAATTAATATTTATTTAAATCAAATTAATATTTATTTAAATCAAATTAATATTTTACTTAAACCGAATAAACGGTGCCCGTCGAGTAAATTATTTTTCTGGGTGCTGTGTCATTCGTTCATCAACGCCATTCGAAGTCGACACTTCGCGTTCGAAACCGACCCGACACGGAAACCCCGTTCTGAAGTAACTTTCCCAACGACTCAAAAAAACAACAACCAAATCTCACCACCGCACCAAACCAACGTCTCCCCGTCGCTAAAAAAACCCATCCCATTTCCTCCTCAAAGTCGTCCCCACTATCGAAGCGCCGACGATATCTCCGAAACCCTACGAATTCGACCGCCCCCGAAAAACAGCTGAAAACTACGGCTCGGTCCGACGAATCGCAGTCGCAAACTTTCCGCCCAATCACCGCCCCGTCCGCCCCGGCTTTCGGATCGGAGCCCGAAGTTGCCCGCGGCGAACCACCGGGTCGCAAAGCCTGCGGATAACAAGAATTCGCCGACCCAAAGTCTTCGGGACTTCGAATAATCGCAATTCTTTACTAACGATAAATGAGAGGGACGTCCGGACGGCGCGCGTAGGTCCGAGCGGTCCGCGCTTCCGTCCCAATAGGGGGCGCTGAGTGGAGGTTTAAAATGGGAAGGGGGGGGGGGGAGAGGGGGGGGGGGAGGATTTATATCGGAATTGCACTTGGAACATTTTCGCTGAACGGCAGCGGAGAAAGCACGTAGCTTTCTTCCTCGCGGCCGTTCTCCGCCGGAGGAGTGCGGGAACGCGAGATACGGCTATATATATATACATATATATATATATATATAGTCGAGAAGAAAATTACTTACCGGAATCCCGATGGGAGTAGACGAGAAATTCGTTCCCGAACGGTAAAAGCTCGCAGAGTCGCTGGAAGAGTAGATCGGAACGAGGAGGCCTTCGTAACTCCGGTCCTATTTCTCCTCGTCCAACGGCCCACCCAACGGGCTTGCTCGCCGATCGCCGCGCTGGCAGTAAAGACAGACCAGCAGCGGGAACGATTCTCGCATCGTCAAGAACCGGGCCGGTGCTCGCCCTGAAGGCCTTCGCGTTTACGATCGTATAAAAAAAGGAGAGTTCTTTTCTTATTGCCCCTCATCGAAGAGCATGAGTCGAATAATAATAATAATAATAATAATAATAATAATAATAATAATCACAATCATCATCATAATCATCATAATAATCATAATTATCAGAATAATCATAATAATCATAATAATAATAATCATAATAAAAACATCGTGTTGTCGATAAAATTTCCTGAATCGGTAAGCTGGTCCATTTTGCCCCACGCGCTCGTACTAATTTTAGCGTGCTTATCGTGTATCGTCTTTCAACATAGATTCGCAGTGAACTTATCTCGTAGTTGACATTTCGATTTTCCGATGATTGGCTCGTAGTTGGGAGTTTGTTGTATTAATCGATTATCGGGAATTCTCACTTAGATTATTCAGGTTGGCCCATTATCGATATCTTGGGCATACAATATGATCGCACGTGCAGAAATTGCGTATGTAGATGTTGATAATGTACTGTTTCAATTTGTCGAATGTTATTGAGTGCCGCACACTCTGCACGCGATGCGCAGGACAATCAACCGTTCGAAACTCGTTGCATGGAGAAATTGGAACTGCCGATAGGGTCGCCTAATTGCTGATTCATTACCCGTGCCGCGGGTTCCCCGAGGTGAACGCAAATATTGACGATGCAGTATTTACGCATCAACGGAAAATAATTCCCACGCGGAGCATGCACTGCCGCTGATCCGAAGTTCGTTACATCAATACCCAGCTATTCTTCGCAGCGAAGCTGCGTCGTCTGAGCGTTCAACGAAAAAAATTGAAATTTTTTTTTCCTCGCGGAAGTTGAAAATTGAAATTTTTTGTATCGCTTTCTCATAATTTGGCTCAATGGGCAAAGCTTCTTCTATACGGTGAAAAAAATGTGTACATTTAACAAACTTAGTTTGTCCGCGAACGTTCTCAATTTTTTATTTGTCAATTTTGTCGTTTTACAAACAAAATTACAAACTTAAATTGTCAATGACACGGGAAATAAAAGGACAGTTTCGTATATTCAAATTAGTGACAAACGATTTTGTCACTTGTTTTACAAAATTATTTTTACGAAATTTCGTATTCCGATTTTACTTTTATTTTAAATAATTAAATAATATACTTTTATATCGGCAAGTGTTTGTAATTCTCTCTTATTTCTCTCGCAAACTTAGGCGGCGTCAGACATATCGAAAGGGCAACCTCAAATTATTCTTGATCCCTAGAAGCGGACGCTGCGCTTCAGTAAAAAAAAAGTACCTCCCATCCGCGTATCTTCCAGGCTAAAAAGGTGTTGATATGTGGAGAAGCAGCCGGCACTCGTTGCGCGACGAAGTCGTGTTATCAGCGTACGACAGAAAAATGCAGAGTGCGACCGGGTTCGTTACTTTTTCGTGAAGGACACGTTACAGAAAGAAGCTTTCGCTCGTTTGGCTCGGGAACGATGTCGAGCCAAGTTGGCGGAATCATTAAGGTAGTCCTTGCGTACAGTGCTCACTTCGCATAAGTTTCACTGAACTCAGACAGAATTCCAAACATTTTTCAGAGCTCACAAAAAATTATGAAAAAATTCATACGTGTTCAGAAAAACAAACGAATCATTTGTGCCGAGTAATTTGTCGAACAATTATTTTTATCATTAATTTTTCAACAACATTTTCGAATTATTATGACATAAAAACAGTATTTGCAGCACCTTAGGAGACGCAAATACTGTTTTTGTGCAATAATAATTATGTAAAAAATCAACCACATGGACATGGTTGATTTTTTTCAGATTTCTATCTTATCGGCAAATGTTCGAAATTTTCTTGAAACTCACGTTTGGCGTGACTGTACCGCTCCGAATACCTTAACGAGGTGTGGATCCGAGAGGTTGTGGCTATAGAAAGAGGCTCAACCCGGGGATTCCCCGAACGACGAAACTTTCCTCGCCCGCTCTTTGCTCCATCGGTGAGTCGGTTCGCGGACTGTTTTACTCCTCAAATTTCCGTCCTTACACAGAAGGTGTTACGTTCCGCGAACACGACTCCCGTCTCGCGATGAACTCGGCACCCGACCAGGATCACCCGATCTCGGAAACTGCGGTCTCCCTCTCGATGCCAGACGTCCTTCCGCTCTTCCGGATGCCTTATCGCCGGTTCTAAGCCAATTAAAAAAAAAAAAAAAAATGTTGCCTCATTAACCTCAATTGCACGACGGCCTGAGAAGTTTCTTTCTCATTAATTTTATTATTATTATTATTATTATTATTATTATTATTATTATTATTATTATTGTTGTTTTATTTTCTCAAAATGGTTCTGTGTGAAGAGGAGGAAAGTTGCGCAATATCGCAGCGCCTCGAGGACGGCCAAGCCGGATTTTCATGTTGGTTCGCTCTCGGAGCCGTTGCCAGACGTGTGCGTCCTTCCGGCCACTTTACCTCGGCTTTATCGCCGGTTCTGAAGCAATAAAAAAAAAAAAAAAAATGATGCCTCATTACGCTCTATTGCGCGATGGCCGGACGAGTTTCTTTGTCATTTTTTTTTTTTTTTTCTCAAATTGTTATCCACGAGGAGAACGAAGTTGCGCAATGTCGCAGCCAACGAAACCAAGGGACCATTAATAACGAATGGAAAAGTCGCACTTGTTACGCCCCATTGACTTGTCAGTGAACTCCCTTTAATAATGAATAGGAAAAAGTACCACTTAAAGTTTCCCAGTCATTTAGAATTGGACTCCAATTAATAACGAATGGGAAAAAGTACCAGTTGAATATTCCTAGAAAATGGCCAATGGCCATTACCACTTAACATATTTGACCGATGGCGAGCAAATACTCGGCCCAACATTGCCCCCAAATGGAACCAACAATTTGCGACTCAAACGCTGCCTATCGGCTCGCCAATAGTTGGCCGAACATTGGGACTTCAATAATCACCTCGCCAACACTGGCCCGACCATTGGCCGCGTCCGTTCCATCGGCAAACCCTACATGGAAAGGACAATTCGGATTGCCATTTTAGTCCGCGGAATGGAAGTCTCGATTTTCTTTCCCTCGCGATCGCACATAAATCGCCCCGGCTTTCGCCGATAAATAAATCCCTTCCGCGAGTTTTCTCAGTTCGGGAAACTTTTTTTCTGCCATCGCGCCCCGTCGCTATCTCTTCTTTGCTCGGTCTGCGTCGCTGGGACGTGCCTTCCAGCTGGCTGCGCCTCCGTGCGCTTTCTCTCCAATGCTCTTCCCTCGTCCAGTTCGATCGAGCGCAGAGGACGAAAGTCTCGTTGTTTCGAGGATACTTTTATTATCGCCTCCGCCTCCTTCTCCGGCTGCATGGGAGAGCATACTTGTGCAGCCGGAGATCTTCGGGAAGTTTCTTCGCACGGGGAGCGATCGTTCCGATGGAACGCGAGGCCGACCTCCTTCCGACGCCGACGGCGCGACGCTACCGATGAAATTATTGTCGCAATTAGAGGCTCGAAAGACTCCTCTCGAAAATTGCTCGAGGTCGATGTTAATTGGTCGCTGAGGACGGCGAAAAGAGTGGTGGATTTTTCAAGGATTTTCCAAGAATTTTTACGAGGGTTTTCCAAGGATTGTCGAATGATTTTCCAAGGATTTTACAAGAATTTTCCAAGGATTTTCCAGAGATTTTCCAAAGATTTTCCAAGGATTTTCCAAGAATTTTCCAAGGATTTTCCAAGGATTTTCCAAGGTTTTTTCAAAGATTTTCCAAAGATTTTCCAAAGATTTTCCAAAGATTTTCCAAAGATTTTCCAAATATTTTCCAAGAATTTTCCAAGGAGATGTCTTCCAGAAAAAAATACCGTATCGCCCGACGATCGTCAATCCGGAGATGTGACGCGACGATGCACAAGAAGATTTCGAACATCGAGAGACCGCGAATTCAGAGAACGCCATTTAATTTCTGAGCGTTTATCTCCGGTTTACTGGCTCTCCGGGTTGCGCCTCCGGAGTCTTCGCGGAGATGCTCGCGGGTTCCTTTGTTCCTCTTGTTATACTGCCGTTCTAAATTCGAGCTGGAAGTGCAGTGGAGGGCGGGAGGCAATCTTCCGCGGCATGGAAATTGAGTCTTCGTCTGGGGGAACGAAATTACCCGCGGATATGGTTGGCTCTTCGTGCGAACGGATATACGCACGGCACTGGATGATTGTTAGGGGTGATGCTGCCATCGTACAAATTTTAGAGCGTTACGCGACACCCTGTGAGGGTCGGAAGATGATGTTCGGAAAAGACTGATGAGGCCCTAACAAGACTTTGACGAGGTCCTAATAAGACCGTCACGAGGCCCTAACAAGGCTTTGACGAGGTTCTGACGAGGTTCTGACGAGGTTCTGACGAGGTTCTGACGAGGTTCTGACGAGGTTCTGACGAGGTTCTGACGAGGTTCTGACGAGGTTCTGACGAGGTTCTGACGAGGTTCTGACGAGGTTCTGACGAGGTTCTGACGAGGTTCTGACGAGGTTCTGACGAGGTTCTGACGAGGTTCTGACGAAGTTCTGACGAGGTTCTGACGAGGTTCTGACGAGGTTCTGGCGAGGTTCTGACGAGGTTCTGACGAGGTTCTGACGAGGTTCTGACGAAGTTCTGGCAAGTTTCTGGCAAGGTTCTGAAGATGGTCTGAAGAAGTTCTAGTAAGTAGTAGTTTTGACGAGAACCAAGTGAGGCCTTGAAGAGGTCCTAACGGGACCCCGATGAGGTCTTGATGAGGCCTTGACGAGGTCCCAACAAGGCCCCAGGCGCTTCGAGAATAATCTTTCGGACCTGCTCCCTCATACAGCTCACTTAATCCCGTATTAAGTAACACGACTGAGACACCAACGTATTAAAAAAAAAAAAAAAAAAAATGACATCAATAATCTATAAAAAAAATATATAAATACACGCCCCACAGTGACAATGCCCAGTGTCGCTGCCAGCGAGCGAGGTTCAAGAGAGCGAAGTAAAAGTTCCGTACGAATAAGAACCATACGCGGTAAAAAACTCTCGGGGTACATAAAACGCATTCAGGTCTCGAAACACGAGAAATCTGCACACCCCGTCAATAAATTTCCCATTTCGCGCGGTGCACAGCAACGGCACAGGAGGGGGAGCGGAATGCGCCGGTGGTTGGATCTTCGCTCTCCCGCTCGTACGCCGACTTCCCGACACTCCATTTCGAAATATTCGCGCCGCGTGTATCCGCGGCACGTCTCACGGCTGCTCGCTCCCTGGATGGAATAAATAAGAAGAATGGATGAGAGACTCGGAGAGAGGAGAGAGACTTCCTCCCCCCCTCCCCCTCCCTCCCCTCTTATGGCACGCCTCGTGACGAGAACTGAGAGATAGGGGATGAAAAAAAAAAAATTCGACATTCATGTTCGCCCGGTCGTCGCTGGGCGAAAAATCTTTCGCAACTGAGCGTATTGATTCGCGCGCAATACGATTGGAGTTTCGACTGTTCCGTATCGCTCCGGGCCTCCGCTCGGAATCACCGTGTCACGGTACAAACGATGTCCGATCGACGCGTTTCGTTTTGCCGCGGAAGTCGCAAACACGGTGCGCAACGTTGAAACACGAGGAATTTATCCCACGAGGCCGACGGCGAGTGGCGATTTATGAAACATCGATCAGACTCGACCGATAAGCGAATACGGATTACGTTCGAACGGCACGGGCGGGCGTCGGCGCCGTCGCCGCGGAGCGTTTCGTGAATCGGCAAACGAGTGAGGAACGATATTCTTCGGGATTATTATTATTATTTTTTTTTTTTTTATGAGTACTGAGTAGTGTTTTAGTGGTCGAGGGACGGGTGGTGCTTCGGTGTCGAAATTGCGAGTGCCGGATGGTGGTTGAGTACCAAAGCGATCGTCAAGGGTAGACGGTGAATACCGGATACGTCAAGTACTCGAGCTTTTAAATGTCTCTTTTGGGTGGTTGAGGTAGTTTTAGAGCAGCGAGTAGTTCTTGAGTGCTGAAACATTGAACAACGGGTAGTTCTTGAGTACTAAAGAAATGAGCACCGTGTAGTACTTGAGTATTGAGGTGACGAGTACCGGGTAGTTCTTGAAATCTGAAGCACTGAATGGTACTTAAGTGTTGAAACAATAAACACTGGACGCTACTTGAGTACTCGGTAGTACTTGGGTGCTGAAGTGATAAGTACGGGACAGTTCTTGAGTACAGCAGTGATGAGTACTGGGTAATACTTGAAGCAATGAGCGGCAGGTCGTTTTTGAGTACCGAAACGATGAGTACTGCGGAGTGTTTTACTAATGAACTGATAAATGGTACTTGGGTACCGGGTAGGTACGTAAGAACCAAAGTGACAAATCAACGATACATATTGAGTACCGGATACATCGAGTACTCGAGCACATAAATACCAGTTTCAAGTACTTGAATTAATGGACCGACTTCGAAATCTCTCACTGATTAATAAGTATAAAAAAAAAAAAAGATCGCGAAGGTCTGTCCCAATTTTCGAACGAATACACGTACTCACGACGCGAACGCATCACGGTATCTTTCACCGTCAATCATCATTCACAGTCGAATAATTTCATGCGCGATTTTAAGATCTCTCGATGGTTCCGTCGTTGAGGGTCGCGCTGGCAAAAAGCCTTTGAGCGAGAGAACGAGGGGCGCGAAGAATGAATGCCGTAAATTTGATAATGCACAGAGACAGAGCGGGAGGGTCGTAATTCATGTCACAGAAGGGTCCGCGTTACCGGGGCATCTCCTCGCAAACGAGAAAGTGGAGAGCGTTGACGCGGCGCCCGGAGGGTCCGGGAAGAAGGGAGGAAGAAAAATGAAGAAAAAGTTTCATGACCGAGAAGAGTTCCGCACGCCCTTATTGTTAGTGCTCCGGTGAGAGCGCCCATGTGACGAAGGGTACCTTTTCTCGAGTGTCGAAAATGGGACATTCGCCCCCCTCATCGGCGAACCGCAAGCTGCGGCGAGTATGTGAGATCCCTTAAGGGACCATGACGAAACCTCGGCTACAAATATATGTGTATATGTATATTGTATATTTATGTATATTTATATATATATATGTATGTATATGTACATGTATATTTATATGTATATGTATATTGTATATTTATGTATATTTATATGTATATGTATATTGTATATTTATGTATATTTATATGTATATGTATATGTACATGTATATGTATATGTATATCTATAATTGAATTGAAAAAATAAGCTAATTGAAAGCTAATTGAAAAATCTGCGAAAAAATGCAATACGTATTCAGAAAAATGAACGAATCATTTTTATTGAAAAAAAGTTTCGATGCAGGTAATTTGTCAAACAATTAATTTTTTGATTAATTTGTTAATAACATTTTGGAATTGTTATTATGCTAAATTAATTATTCCAGTACCTTTAATATGCATGCATTTTTTCAAATTTTTGAAAATACGTATTGTTTAAATTTTATATTATTTAAAAATACATATTATTTTTCAAATAATATGTATATGCAAAAAGTCACTGCGGACACTCACGTGGATCGCATAATATTGCGATATCTCAGGCTTCCTTGGTTCCCGTAATCGAAGCGATTCTGAGGAACGTTGAAATTCGTCAGCTTCGTATCCGTGGCCGATACAATTGAGGAGATGGATAGTCAAAACGTTCCGAACGCCTTGACAGTCGGATGTCGGGTTTCCGCCCGTTTTTCTTTGCCGCGCTTTCTTCTTCTTTATAAATGATCAAACGCAGGTACGATCGTCGAAAGTTATCAATTCTCCCTCGGGGGAGAAACGGTCCGACTGTGACTCGGAATCGCTGCAGCGGAAGAACAAACGATCTCGAAATGTCAATCTCTTTGATATAGGTCGACCCGCTCGTCGTTGCCGAGTCAGGATATGGAAGCGGCTTGTCCCCGCGCTGCAGACGCGCGACACGTGTCGCAGAGAACGGAGCGAAATAGGGTGGCAGAGAGAATCTAGGATAAAATGAGAATTTTTTAAATTTTGCTATTCTCTGGCAATAATTTTTTTTTAAATTATCGTTTTGTTGATTCCTTGCTGAGGAGTAAAAACTGCCGACAACAATAAAATTATTAGTTTACTGATAATTAATTATGAATGTATCATAAATTTTATTGTTATTTATGCTAATTAGGGTGTCAGAAAGCATCTGGGATAAAATTTGAATAAACAAAAAAAGTATCTACCGATAATTATTTTTTAAATTATCGTTTTGTTGATTCTTTGCTGACGAGAAAAAATTGCCGGCATTAAAGATATTATTTATCGGTGAAAATTTACTGGCGGTAAGACTGCTGATAACAATAAAGTAATTCATTTACTGATAATTAATTATTAATGTATTATCAATTTCACAGTTATTAATGGAAAATAGGATGGCAGAAAGAATGTAGGATAAAATTAATTATTATTAAATACATATTTTTTAGAATCGACCCGTTTCTTGGTCGCCAAGCTTGACAGGGCGTCATGCGTGACACCGGCTGGATTTCAGCTAACTAATCCGGGTAGCAACGGAAAGTTTACCCGCTGCCTTGACAGGGACGCAAGGGTTGGGAACTCACCCCTTTAATCTCGCGTCTGCAGACACATTGACGCAACACACTGAAATGGTGCAACTTGAAACAGTGCCTCGGGGGGGGGGGGGGGGGGGGGGGGGAGAAACCTTGGGCAACAGAGAGATGTGTGTTTGCACAAGGAAATTGAATACATTAAGGTCGGTCCTGGGCGGTCTTGGACAATACATAATTGGATTTCGGGCAAACAAGACCGGATGCTTCCCCATTGACTCAAGGCCTATACACAAGCTTTGCCCCCAAAAAAATACGTCGGTCTTTATTTTTTTTAGACACTCACTTCTTACACGTAAAAAAGCCCATTGAAACAACTTTTATTTCACTCAGCGCCCTACCCTACGAAAAAAATTATTATTAAAAAAATGAAAAAAATGATGAAAAATATGAACTTTATTAAATTCATTACATTTATGAATTTATGAATTTACGAATTTATTTATGAATTGACGAATTTATTTATGAATTGACGAATTTATTTATGAATTGACGAATTCATTTATGAATTTATGAAATTTATGAATAAAATTATTCTTTATCTAAAAAAAATAAATAAAAAATAATCGAGCCTACTTGTTCATTGGTCTTTAAGCTGGTGTACAGCCAAGACATTTGATCGGAAGCCATTCGTTCGCCCCCGGTTGGACCCCGGTTAGACACCGGTTGGATTTCAGCTAACCAATCCGGGAAGCAAAGGGAAGTTGATCAATCGCCTTGACTGCGGCGCAAGGGATGGGAACACATCCCTTCAATTTCTCGTCTGTAGACACATTGACGCAACACAGTGAAACGGCGCAACTTGAAATCGTGCCTCAATGAGGGGGGAAGGGGGGGGGGGGGGGAAATACCTTTGGCAAAGGAGAGACGTGTGTTTGCACAAGGAAATTGAATACATTAAGTTCAGTTCACCCTTGGCGGAGGTTGGTTCAGAATTTCCAGCCTGGCAGCTGGAAGGGCACTCTCGTGTCCCTCCAGTCGCTCTCAGAAAAATAATTTATTCGACGGGCGCCCCCAGCGAATAAATATTTATTCACCTTAAATAAATATTTTTTTGATTTATATGAATATGTGCTTGATTTACATAAATATTTGTTTGATTCAAATAAATATCTTTTTGATTTACATAAACATTTGTTTTATTTAAATAAACATTTGTTTGATTCAAATAAATGTTTGTTTGATTTAAATAAATATCTGCTTGATTTACATAAATATTTGTTTGATTTAAATGAATAATAAAAATTATTGTTATTAACAAATATTATTATAATTCATTTGAATCAACGAAGTATGTATTCAAAACCAAGTAAATATTTATTTGAGGCGCGCCCGGCAAATGAACAATTTTTTCTGGGTGCGCTTTCGCATTCGGTACGAATTGCAGGTGCATTCGCGAAATCGCCCCAATTACGCCCTTTCTCAAGGGAAACGGGGAGAGCGAATAAGGAACCGGCAGAAATCGCTGCAAATACAACCGCGAGGTCCCTGTCAAGATTCTTCGGTCGGGCCTTTTCAACCCCCGCGCGAGTGAGTGAAATATAAACACAGGTTCTTTGTAACCATCCGGAATGACTTCCGGCTCGCGTGCGCACCGCGTCTCGTTCTGTATCCACGTGCACCTGTAATTTCTTTCGTTCCGACGAAATAAAATCGGGATTTCGTGCGAGATTCAGACGTTAATTCCTCATCGACACGAGAGACGGTGGAAAGAAATTAATAAAAAAGCCGACGGTTGCGGCAATTTTTTTTTTTTTTATGGCCTTTTATTGGCGCTCCGAAACGTTCCGATGGTAATCGTCGAAAATAACCTTTTCGGGCTTCAGAAATGAATTTCCGTGGTGAATGAGGTGGGATTACGATAAGGGTTGTAAAAAAATAAAATTAGTCGTTCATAGTCAGGAAACGAAGAAAACATTTTTTTACTTCCACAATTTTTCGATGCGAACATTTTTATTTATACAATTTTCTTTTAGTGTTTAAAAGTAAGCAAATCCTTGAAATTTTGTGAAATTTTTTTTATATTTAAAATACTTTGACTTTGTTCGTTTTTCTATTGTACATTTTTCTCTATTATCTATTTTTAATTATTTTTTTTGCCTCACACATATCCATATATTTTTTCCCCGAATCCGGCAGTCAATGCTCGCCGTCAAGTGTAACATTGGTATCAGTCGAGAATTAAGCACAAGCGGCGGAACGGTGTGTGTGTGTTTAACGAAAATGACAATAATCGGCGAAAATGACAATAATCAGCAGGCACGTGTCGGGAACGATTATTACGGAGTCGTGGGTGGCAGACACTATTGTCGTCGGATTCATCGTCGCATAGTCGGCCCGCTATATCTCGCAGCCCGGGCGCTTCGGTTTCACGCTCGAACGGAAGCGGTGAAACTGCCTAGCGTGTACGATCGACGACGACTAGGACGGTCACGAGCGAGAGAACTATTGAACGGGGCTCGATAACCGAGACGGTCGGGCGAGAAGGGGGGAAGGGGGGGGGGGGGGGGGGGGGGGGGGGTAGGGGTGAGGGGTGGGGGTTGGTTCGAGAGACCACTTCCTCGCCCGATTATAATATCGTGCGACTGGCTGGTAATATCGTCGATCCATATCGGGAGCAAGCTCGGCAAGCACGGAGTCCGAACGTACGAGCCTGGTGGCTGGAGCACATGAATTTCCGGTCGGGGGTGGCAATATCCCTCGCCGATTCCCACCCCTCCCCCCCCCCCCCTTCCTCCTCCCTGACGCTGCCCGGATCTTTCGGATACACTCGTCCGGCTCCCATTTCTCCTATCTCTTACAAGTGTATCCGCAAGAATCTGGAGCTGCGCCAAGTGTGCCGGAATACTCGAGCAGGAGTGGAAAACGAGATTCAGCGGGGTTCTCGAGCCGGAAGGGATGGATACGTGGTGGTTGGGGCTGGAGGCAGGGTTTCGGTTTCGTTGGAACGGTGGGTTCGTTAAAAAGTAGGGTTTGTTTTGGCACAGTTGTTTGCGCATTGAGATTCTTTTTACGTGTTTGTCTGGTGATGGTACCGGATGGTACCCGATGGTACACAATGGTACCCGATGGTAATGATGGTATCTGAGGGTAAGGATACTACCAATGGTACCAATGGTAACGATGGCATCAATGGTATCAATGGTACCAATGGTACCCGATGATAACGATGGTACCCGACGATAACGATGGTATCCAATGGTACCTGATGGCACTCGATGGTACCAGATGGTAACGATGGCATCAATTGAACTCTATGGTAACGATGGTACTCGATGGTACCATCGGTACTTATTATACCATCGGTACTTATTATACCATCGGTACTTATTATACCATCGGTACTTATTACACCGATAGTACTTATTATACCGATGGTACTTATTGTACCGATGGTACTTATTAAACCGATGGTAACGATGGTAACCTTGACACCAATGGTAACGATGGTAACCTTGACACCAATGGTACCCGATAATAACGACGTTATCCAATGGTACCGATGGCAACCAATGGTACCCGATGGTACTCGATGGTACCCAATAGGACCATCCCGCTGTCCGCCTGTCCGTCTGTCCTACAATATTACCAAAAGATGGCCAGGCCGCACCCTGTGCGGGAACTATTTTCCAGTGAACAGGTACGAAAATCTCGGCGCGCAATGCTACTACACAGTTTAACCACCCCAACCGAACGGCCCGTTCCGAAACTTCGGTGCACCGACGATGCAGCGGAATTTAGTCCGTCGCAAGCGCAACGTGTCACTGCCTTCGCAATATACTTCGAGGGCTGCAGGTGTAGGACTAAGCGAATCCGAGTCCGAAAGCCAGCGGGTACAACCGCACGGGAGGACGTTTCTGCGTCTCTACCGAAGACGTGTCTCGGCCGGGTCGCCGGTAAGCTCCTTCGAGAGAATTACTCGAGTTCACCATCCCTACATATATCCCTTATCTACCAGTTCACTCCAGCTATCCGGGTGTGGAATCGCGGCGAGGATTAAGCCGTCCCAGCAACGTGTCCGCGTTAATCGAGTTTGTCTTCGACTTTGGATTCGCTTCGCGTCTAATCAAATCTTAGTATAAATCTACTTTGCGTCATGCGTATGCGCGCGCATGCACGGCGCAAAAGCTCGGGTAGATTATGTCGGCGAACGAGTAGAGTGTGTGTTAGGTGGGAGACCGTGTAGGGTGATCGGATGTGGCCGATGGTTGGGCATGCGAGCTTGGCCCGATGTTCGGGTGAGCCTTGGATGATAAGCACTTGCCATTATTGACAGCCAACATTGGCCCTAAGGTCGATCAAGAGGATCGGCCGATAATTAGTTGTCAATATAGACCCTCTATAGATTGCTTATATATGGCGAGAGTGATTTTAATGGTATACTTTTTTTAATATTGTAAAGGTTGAATAGTCAAGCTTTTTTTTGCCTTGTTTTCCGTCGGCTATTTTTTCCCCGGCCAATTTTTTTGCCTTTTTTCCTTCGACCATTTTTTCCATCGGTCATTCTGTCCATCGGCCATTTTTTTCCATTTACCATTTCTTTCCATCTGCCATTTTTTTCCATCTGCCATTTTTTCCATCTGCCATTTTTTGCATCTACAATTTTTTCCATCTGCCATTTTTTTGCATCTGCCGTTTTTCCATCTGGCATTTTTCCTCGGCCCTTTTTTCAACGGCCACTTTTTCCGAATCCCTGCGAGGACGGCGATCGACTGAGTCGGGTGAAAATATGCTCTGGGAAAATGGCACACAGGGAAACGTGATGGAGGGAGAGCGTGTTACAGCCCTGGGGAATCATAAAGGATAAGGAAAAAAGGGATTCCGAGCTTTTCTCGCGTGTTCAAAGCTTTTGCTCTTTATCCCCCTCTCGAAACTGGTGCGAGGTAATCCTCTCGAGTTGACTGGATCGTTCTTAAGCCCGACTGTGTGCAGTGCAGCGATCGCGCATTCCCCGCTCTCGATCCCCGCACGCCCCAAGATATTTCGAGATGTGTGACCAAAAAATAAAAAACGAAGTGCCGAGTAAGCACTTTTTTTATTTTGATTTTTTTGTCAGTTCTTCGAAGTTACGAAATAAAGATTGTGTTCGACCTTTCTTCGTCGTTTGAATTTTGATTTATTTGTCGAAAAAGCGAAATGCGCGACGTACACGGGATTTTCGATACGATGCTTTTTGGACAAAAAAAAAATTATATATATATATATATATATATATATATATATATATATATATGGAACGACCTCCCGCGAACGAGAAGCGTTCGTTAAATGCACAAACCCCTTCTTTACCACCGAGAATACTCGCGTTCGGTAAAAACATGAAAAAAGCAACAACGGATCCGCGATTGTGCTGCGACGAGCAGCAGAAAGCCAGTGGAAATAGTCCCGACTGACGAGACACGTCCCACGGGAAATTTGTCTCGGACGTGTTTCTCCGTGCAACCCCGAGCAGTGATATCGATTCTGCGCACAGAGCGCTTCCTCCGCGTTTGTACTCTGGCGGAATGCTAAATTAAAAAAAAAAAAAATGTAAAAAAAAAAAATGAATAGAATTCAAACGACGGATAATAAATCACGGCGAGTCGTCGATGAGAAATGGCCCGGCTCGGGATTTCATCATTGACTTTTAAGAGAGAAATTTTAACGACCGACGGAATTCAGAGATTCAGACTCACCCTTGGTGAGTTCAAGCAGACTCGCCCTTCGTTAATTGGGGGCGGATTTAAGCCCTTATTATCTGAGTCACTCAAGTCCACTAAGTGGGACTTGGAATTGTAAGGGCTTAAGTACCCCTTTCTTTACAAATGACCCTATGATCCCAAGTTCATCGAACGGACTTAAAACAACAACGGCACAAGTCCCTCAAGGGTCTCAGAATATCGAGGAAAAATTGGAGAAAATGAAAAAAAATTGAAAAGAATCCAAAGGGCGGATAATAAATCACGGCGAGTCGTCGATGAGAAATGGCCCGGCTCGGGTCTTCATCGTTGACATTTAAGAAAGAAATTTCAACGACCGACGGAGTTCAGAGATTCAGACTCACCCTTGGTTAATTGGGGGCGGATTTGAGCCCTTATTATCTAAGCCACTTAAATCCACTCAGTTGTTCTTAGAATTGTAAGGAGTTGCCCCCTCGGAGGCCCCCCTAAAGGCTCTCAGACTATCAAGAAAAAATTGAAGAAAATAAAAAAAAATTAAAAACAATCCAAAGGGCGGATAACAAATCGCGCCAAGTCGTCGATGAGAGCGGCTCGGCTCTTCGTCAATGACTAAAAAAAAAAAAAAAAAAAATTTCAACTACCCGCACCCCCGAGGGCTCTCTCGCTCGAGGCTCGCGGGTATTATAAATTATAAGAGGCATCGCTGTACGTGCCTGCGAGCCAGTAATGTTGCTTTACCTCGCTGAGCTCTCCCGCCTCCCCCGCCGCCATCGTTTGCGCTGAAATTAACATCCCGCCGAAGGTTCCACGGGAAGCATTAGAGCGTCGGGGTGTAGAATTCTCCCCCCTCCTCTTCGCCCCCCCCCCCTCGCCACCCCGCTTTTCGCCCCCCCTGTTCGCCGGTGAAACGCGCCGAGCGCGTCACCGTACGAGCTAATTTTCTCGCTAATTAGTTTCAAGCGTTTGCAGGAAGGTGCGCCGTCGCGGAGCGCGCGCTCTCCCGACTCCATTAGCGTCTACTTAATGGGGTGAGGAATCCGAGGGGGGGAAGAGTCGGAGACGGTGTCAAGCCGCTTGTCAACGCGTCCTGTCAAACTTTCGTTTTGGTGAGTCGCTCGTTGGGCGGCGGCGATGCGAGTGACTCGGGGACGTTGCGAGTAACGAATGGTACATTATGCAACTAGGGGGAAAAGTGCGTTTTCTCGGCGAGGGTGAAGATCGATCGGCGAGGGTGCATGCCGAGAAAATTCTGAAATAATTCGTAGACAGTGCTTGAGGTGTGTACTGTGCAGTACCGAAGAGTTTTCTCCAGAGCTGGCTCTTTAAGTGTGTTTGCAAGGAACATTTTGAGAAAACAATATAAAAATTTCAAATTTCAAATTTTATGAAGAAGCGATATAAAAATTTCAATTTTCAACTTTCATGAGGAAGCCATATGAAAATTTCAAACTTCAACTGGTATGAGGAAGCCATATAAAAAGTTCAATTTTCAACTTTTATGAGGAAGCCACGGGAAAGTTTTAATTTTCAAATTTTCATCTATAATTTTTTTAACGTGCCTCTTCGCGAAGCCAAAATTAAAGACACGCCATATCGGACATATCGGCTTTATGGGCTGCGATGAAGAATACAAAATTTTTTTTATTTTGAAATCCACTCAGTTCGATATTGCCTAGCAATAAAAGTCGACGCCAAACCTGACACCCCTGCTCGATTCTTCGGACTCGGCCCTTACTCGGTCGGTAACTTACCGACCGAGTCAGTATTCGCCGACTCCCACGCGAAGACCCTTTTCCTTCGTCGATGAGCGAAATGTCCCGATTTTCGGCCCTCCTAAATTCAGGAATGGAGAATAAATCGATGAAACCTGTCGCAGGAAAAAATAACCCAGGGGAAAAAAGGGCGACGAAGCGGGGGATGGAAATAAAGAAACGAGAGGGGGTGAAAGATACGCCGAGCAATGATTTTAAGCCGGGGGATGGAATCCCGTGGCACATTGGTAAGCAAGGCACGAGCGTTTCGAATAAATCAAGTCCGCCTCCACGGGTTCTCGGAGTTCCGTCCGGGATGGAGTGGCCGTGCTTTCGCGACCGTAGGGGGAGGGGGGGGGGGATCTGTTAAGCTCGATGAGAGCGAGCTCGGGAAAGCTGGACAGAGCGTGAGTAAGCGACCGAACGGCGAGAGCTTGGACAGAGCACGAAAAAAAAAGAAAAAAAAATACGGAAAAATGCGACTCGAAAAAAAGGCATGAAATTCAAAAAAAAAATCAAAATGACATGAAATTTCAACGGTTCGATCGATTTTCGGGAAATTTTAAGGGGATCTTCGGGTTATCGTATTCCATCTGCGTACGCGTTTTTAGCTGGATGGCTGAAGAATTGTGAGCTCCGGAGCGCGAAACGACAATTTTTGAGAAATAAAAAATGACGTACAGAAAAAACAACTGAATATTTTTGGATGGAATTTTGCAGGGATGTTGACTATTAATCACACGTGCTGTGTGTGAAATTTCAGATTGATCGGTCGAGGAGTTCTCGAGTTACGGCGGTTTGAATTCGCCTCCTATTTCCACACACACACACACACACACATATAAATCCGGACATTTTTTCTAAATCTGATTTTTCGACGTTTTGATACATTCTGAACACATTTCCATTAAAATCTCGACATTTTTTTTATCACCACAACAAAGCTTCCTCTATGAGGAAGCAAAAGAAAAAAAACGATAAAAAAGAACAAAGTTGAAAATTATTATGTTAAAATAACGTCGCTCTTCACTTTGTCAGATCTCTACCGTTTTCTAAATGTAATTTTTCGATGTCTTTGAACATTCTGAACACGTTTTTAAAAAAATCTCAAAACATATATTTTATTTTCATCAAAACAAAGCTTTCTCTGTAAGGGAGCAAAAATAAAAAAAGGGAAAAAAAATAAGCAACACAGAAAGAAAAGCAATGTAACGCACGGTCAGCGAAGGGGAATCCCCGGTCTCTGGCAGCGGCGGGCGGCTTGATTCATCGATGCGAGCCGGTAGAGACGGAAAGGTCGGAGGAAGCTAGACTTCCGGTCTGTATCGGCGTCGCACTGGCCTCGAAATTAGGCGCGGAAAATAAGTGGATCGACAGACAGGAGGCGAGCGTGCAATCGGCGTTGATCGTCTTCTTGCAGGGAGCGAAAAATCGATTTTGCGCTTTCGCGGTATCGGCATCGAAAAGCGCTTTTTCCTCCATGGGATGGAAAAACGCTCGGCGGCGAAGGCAATAGGCGCTGATTAATGAGAAAAGTTTTCCTTATATCCCGTGGGGTTCTTGGAAAAGTTACGTCGACATGGTAAACGTTCATGGCGGTCGAACGGGTTGATTTACGATTTTTTTTTTATTTATTTTTTTTAATCATTCCACGTGAACCGATAGCGTCGGTGGAGGCTCGATGCGCTCTTTTTCTGGTTTATTGAGGAGCTGGGCAGTACTTGAAATGCCGGGTGTTTGTTTGGATCTGCATGAAAATGAACCATTGATCATCATTGAGAAAAAAAACCATTTAACGCGGTAACGATTGGAATTTGTGGAATGGTAAATTGGGGAAAGATTCGGACAACAAGTAAATTTCTCCATGGTAACCATTAAATTTCCCAATGGTAACGATTCCATTCCCCAATAGTACCATTCAATTTGTTAATTGATTACCATTTAAAATCCCATTGATTAGCATAGAAAATCGCATTGATTAGCATTGAAAATCCCATTGATTAGCATTGAAAATCCCATTGATTAGCATTGAAAATCCCATTGATTACCACAGAAAATCCCATTGATTACCATTACAAATCCCATTGATTACCATTAAAAATCCCATTGATTACCATAGAAAATCGCACTGTTTACCATAGAAAATCTCATTGTTTACCAAAGAAAATTCCATCAATTACCATTAACTATTCTTCAAAGGTCATCCAATAGGGTTTTGCCAATGGTATAATTCCCACTTGTACTACAATTCAATATCCCATTCAGTTTCCCATTCGTAAACACGACCTCGATACGAGAGCTGCAGCGCGAACTTTAGATAAAAAAAAAATGGCTCTCAAAGATTAAAAAAAAAAAAATCTGTAAACCACGAAGGAACGTTCGCGTTCGAGGTGCCGACGTTCTCCACCGAAATAATATTCCCCCCGTCGAGGGATTTCACCGCGGGCGAAGGGTCGTTTTTTTTCTTAGACCGTCGCGCCTAATCGTTTCCCGCCCTCCGGCCTGACTGAACGACATCGCGTGACTATGACCGAAAGGGCGTGCCTCGCAACCTTAAACATCATAAAACACGACCCTTCGGATTTTATTCGCTCCATAATAATGACGACGCGGCTCGCTCCGTTATTATCACTGCGATGATTATTGTCACGATCGTCGCTGCGATTATCGTGATTGCGGTGGAGCCTCGATCGCCCGAAGCTCTCCCATCCGAGCCCTCCGTTATCCGAACGCCGAGCGAGCTCGAGGCATTTCACATTGTTGCTCGCCGCGCCCGTGTTCGGGCGCGCTTTTCCTCTCCGAGCGTTAATTCGCTCGTACACTGGCTTTCCCGGGAAGTTTCGCAAACCCCGGCAGGGTCGGACAGCGCGCGTCAAACCTCGGTTCTATGCTGAATCGCTTAAATCGCCTTACATACGTAGTTTACAGTGAGGCCGCTTTGAAATCTCGCCGCTTCGAAGCGCGCAGCTAGCGTTTCGACGATAAGGAATGGACGACTTTGTCTCACGGAATCCTTGAAA